>CAKLNU010000846.1:0-330510 GCA_922788865.1 Poeciliopsis turneri
CCCTAACCCTAACCCTAACCCTAACCCTAACCCTAACCCTAACCCTAACCCTAACCCTAACCCTAACCCTAACCCTAACCCTAACCCTAACCCTAACCCCAACCCCACCCCTAACCCCAACCCTAACCCTAACCCTAACCCTAACCCTAACCCCAACCCTAACCCTAACCCTAACCCCCACCCTAACCCTAACCCTAACCCTAACCCTAACCCTAACCCTAACCCTAACCCTAACCCTAACCCTAACCCTAACCCTAACCCTAACCCTAACCCTAACCCTAACCCCAACCCTAACCCTAACAGTTCAAACCCTAAGTTCAAACCCTAAGTTCAAACCCTAAGTTCAAACCCTAAGTTCAAACTCTAAGTTCAAACCCTAAGTTCAAACCCTAAGTTCAAACCCTAAGTTCAAACCCTAAGTTCAAACCCTAAGTTCAAACCCTAAGTTCAAACCCTAAGTTCAAACCCTAAGTTCAAACCCTAAGTTCAAACCCTAAGTTCAAACCCTAAGTTCAAACCCCGAAGTTCAAACTCCTAAGTGCAAACTCCTAAGATCAAACCCTAAGTTCAAACCCTAAGTTCAAACCCTAAGTTCAAACCCTAAGTTCAAACCCTAAAGAAAGGTTTTGCCAGGCCCACCTATTCCTGAAAAATGAATAAGTTCAATGTATTAATTTTAGAAATGTCAAATTTCTAAAATAATTTATACATTGCATATTTTAAATCTATAATGCATAACTTGCATTTCTGTCGAGTTTAACATTAAGATTTTATAAATCTCTGTACCCACTTGTCTTAAAACCTTTAAGTTTTTAGCTATTTCATTTAGAGAAAGTAGATAGATATTGAACTTAACTTCCTATAAAGAGGGATCCAAATTTGGCATGTACTCCACAATAAAAAAATTTGTACAACATAGGAACTGGTGTGCAAAATGTGACTATTATCCTTCAAGATTAAATCTAAAATTTCCAGAGACAATTGGGCTAAGGTTAGAGAAGCACTTGATCCTATTTACTTTCTGAGAACAAAAAAAAAAAAAAAAATCATTAAATATTTTTTTCCAGATTGGTGCACAAGTTGCATATTTTTATAGTTTAACTATGTTTATAATTCTCCTTAAAATAATTTACCTATATGTAGAGATAAGGAAGATTTACAGGTAACACTGGGAATTCTTTTTCAACAAAAATGTTAGGGTGTTATAAATTGCTGCTGTTCTAAGTGGTTAATTTCTCTGAATAATTTTACCTTTAAAATTTTTTAAATTAAATTTAAATTTAACATTAAATTAAAATTATTTTCAATTAAATATTGGGATGTTAGTTTTCCATCAACTCTAGTATAGAGTAAACTGAACATTTTGTGAATAAATCTACAAAGATTTTTACTACATTTTTCCAGAGCACTTCTCTTTAAAGAGATGGAGCTACTGGGGGTAAATGGTGGCCAAAAAAATGGATATTGAAGGTGCCAGTTAAAGATTTGGGATCAGCAAATAGTTGGCAAATGTACTGGAAAGATCTGTGTGGCACATGAATATCATCATGGTCTTTTTACATGGAAGCAGCCAAAAATGTGTTAGCTTAGCTTGATAACTTTTAAGAGTGAAAATTTGACCCTGACATCTTACTTGAACAGAAAAAGTGTCAATTGAAGGCCAGATTCCCATATGTCAAAGGTGGAAAACTTCAACAATGCAATGCAGAGTTAAAGCACATCACTAAAAAGTAGGGTACATTTTATTAGCAAGGTGCTCTTCTAACAGGCAGATTGCAATTGTTAAGTGGAAAATGATGTAAAGTAGGTTTGGAGTGAATTAAATGTAAAAAAAGGTTTGGAGTGAATTAAATGTCAATATATTCAGAGATTGAAATTAACCATTTAGAACAGCAGCAGTTAAATTGGCTTAGAGGATTTTTACCATTTAGGGAGATACCTCTTGCCCTACCTGTTAGCAGTGCTTTGAATGGGCCACATTGCTGAAACAGTTACAGCTATACTGTGTATAATTTTGGAGCTCAGAAATAATAATCCTAAAATGAACAGAGACTAAAGAGTTTTGGATTTCACTAATCAATTGTGAAACTGTTGTCTTTGACATTTAAAATTAATCTCCTGATATGTTCACATTATTTTTCTCAGCAACTACATCATGTAAAAAGAATTTTATACATGATGTCCCTAATTGGGACCTAATGATTGCAGAAATCAAAGGATTTAATAATACTTGCCATGCTAGAGCTCAGATCATAGGAAGTTAAAGCTATTGACCTTAACTTTAAGCTGAAGATTTTCTGAAATTAACATTCTTTCCTTCTGCATTTTAAGCTGTAGGACTGAATAGAGAATAGCAGCTGGAGTGCATGTTGCTGTGTGTGTGAGGCTATTCCTCATAGAAGACTGGACTGCATTTAAGACTCCTGAGTCCCGGAGTCACCTTTCCCACGTGCTGTTCCTATAGGCGGAACCTGGGAAGGCTGATACGTACCGCGCCCCTGGTTTCAAAAACACACTGTCCGTTAACACCGCAAGGTGGAACCAGCATGCCCAGGAAGCAGAAGAGTTCTCCGTTGATTCTCTACTGGTCTGTGTTGAATCCTGGCATCCTGCAAGTTCACCAACTCACCTTAGCTTCCCAGTGAAGTGAATTGCTCACCAGTAGATCTCCACCAGGTTGTTATAGTTGTGTTCCCCAGAAGGATGAGCAAAAGCAGCAATAGCAAGGTGTTGCTACCCAATCATCCTCCCAGGGAAGAAGAACCTGGACCAACTGCAGCAAACTGCTGCCTTCCAGGTCTCCAGAGACCTGCTGGGATTCAAACCACCACCCCTGAAATGAGAGGAAAGAGCAATTCTAGTGCCATCATACACCGCAAGACCTCTAGAAAGCTCACATGTGATACAAAAAGTGTTCATGGCAACCAAAGAAAGCCAGGAGACTTACCCAAAGAAGCCACCATGAGATGTGTTCTCTATGATCAGCAGGCAGCACTTCAACAGAACGCACTCCATTCTGAGTCATGGTGCTGATTTTCTACATTTCCAGGCTCATTGTAATTCATCCAGTTCCACAGTTGAGCTCATTCTGATGACCAATTAACAAATAGTTTGTTAAGGTTTGCAGGAAAAACAGTGGAATTACAAGCTAAAATTTTAAGCCCCGTCATGCAATGCATTCTGGGAAATCCTGAGAGACATTTTAAAGGCCATTTCTGATGTTCAGAATGGGATTAACACACATTTCTGGCACATAGTAGAAGCTCAGAGGTGACATTTGAATCTGAGCTGTGATTTCTGTTTAAAAAACAGAGTATGAAGAGAAATTAAATAAAATAAAACATGGTTAAGAGTAGATACTTAAAACCAAAGTTCGTCTTCAGAGCAGCGACTCCTTCATCCAACAAAGGCTCAGAGATGGCATTTTAAAAGTGTGATTTATTAACAAAACAAAGCTGAAAATAAATCAAATTGGGATAAAATCTGGTGAAATTCAAATAAAAGGCCGCTCTGGTTAGGGCCACATCACAGTTTGATAGGACATTCCCAGCTATACTGACTAGGCAGAAATATGAATGGGAGTCTATGGCAGTCTATGGTAGTCTGCAGTTGCATGCATTGCATGCAGCTGCAGACTACAGCTGCCATTTTGATGCCCGTCAAATGCAGTGGGCACCTGCAGAGGGTTGGAGGAAGATTGGTCCAAGATTGGTCAAATGAGTACTTATAATTTTCAGTGATGAATTATTCAAATGAAGCAGGAGTCTATGGAAACTATGGGAATAAGAATAAGCAACATCCACCAAAACTTGGGAGGGTATGTGGGGCCCCTCCCACAGACTATGTTCAAAGTTTGGTTCCCCTATGACTTTCAGTTTTGGAGTTTTTTGTTTGTTGAAATGTTCAAGTGAATATCCCTGAACCTGAATCTAACAATTTTGCCAGAGACAGATAAAAGAAAAAATAAATGGTAAAGTAAGAGGAGTAGATAAATTGAGCTGCATAGCGGCTCTCCCCACATTTCTGATCCCACCAGCAAAGAGGCAGCATCTCTTTGCTGCCTTAAAGATTTTAAAGATGGAGGTTTACAAGCTATTGACTTTGAATATTTAAATCTGCTCTTAAAGGTAAATTGATTGAAATCCTTTTTAATGAATGGAAACAGTGTCTGGTTTTGTCTCCCCAAAGGTTTGTTTAAAAAATTGCATGAATAGATTTTTTCTTAGATGTGACTTTGATGTCAACAGACTTGCTGTTAAGTTATCTGCATTTAACAAGCAGGTTTTGTTGTGTTGGAAACTTATGAATATGAACAGCTTTACCAGACTGGAACTACAGGAATGTGTTGCACAGAAATAAGTCTCTGTATTTGGATCACTGGATGGAAAAATGTATTTGGTCCATCAGACATTTTCGTAATGACAGTGAAGATTGGTTGTCTTATGACAAATTTTGCTTGTTAAATAAGTTGGATTGCTCAGGTATTCAATCAGCTAACCTTCAGTTACTTCAACGGTTTGGAGTTAACCTTTTGGAAAAAAGTAATTCTAACAAACGGATGAGTCAGCATTTAACTAATCTTATATTCCAAATAAAAACTCCATTTTAAATTTGTTTTCTGATTGAGTCGTTAACAAGTGGAGAACTGGTTACCTTAAATACCCTCTGAGCCCAAAAGCTGAAGAAGTTCATTTAAAAATTCTCAATAACATTTTTCCATCCAGGGAACTATTAAGAAAATAGTTCCCTGGTTTGATACCAACAGCTGGACCTTCTATGACAACGACATTGAAACAACAGATCATCTCTTTTTCTATTGTGTGCAAACTGGAACATTTTGGAGAAACTTTCAGGTCTGGATCTCAATCAAACTTTCCTTACATCATCCCTAAAAGGAGAGAATATAATATTTGGACCCACCCAGAGACAGAAGAACCGACATCATTCTGAACAACCTGCTGATCTTCGCCCAATTCTGACTTTTCAGTTTTTAACACCTTCTGATGGAGAACCACTTCAGGACCTTAAATCTGATGAAAACAAACATGCAATACAACTGTTGGATGCCTATAATAATCTGAATTTAGACCTAATGCTCCTTTGTCTTTTTCTTTTTCTGTTTTTTTTGTCGCTGAGCTTTCCCTCTGTTTGATGTCTGAGCAATTTTATTTCTATTTAACCCTACCCTCTATTGACCAAATGTCAATGATTTCTGCAGATATTTATGTCTTTTCATGGGTCAACACTGACAAAATGAAACTTTCACACAATGAAATGTCGTCTGTGTGCAGCTTATATAACAGTGTAAATTTATTCTTCCTTCAAAATAATTATTTACAGCCATTAATGGCTAAATTACAAGTGTCCGTAAGTGTCAATAGTTGTGCAGCATATCACTAAAATAATATCTATATTTCTAAGTTTGGTTGAGTTAACCGAGTTATTCTATGGGTGAAAGGTGAAAGTATCGTCTTTTTGGCCTTTAATATTTTTCGCATGCGCGAAGTTTCCGTATGTAAACAATGACATGCAGAGAGTCTTATGATTTTTATTAAGTTAGAGCCTCACCAGCCATGAACCTCACCGCACGTCACTGATATGTGTGTGTGTGTGTGTGTGTGTGTGTGTGTGTGTGTGTGTGTGTGTGTGTGTGTGTGTGTGTGTGTGTGTGTGTGTGTAGGTGTGTGCGCACGCGTACGTGCGTGTCTGTGTATACCGTAACACTTTCAAGTCCAATAGGTGGCGGTAAAGATGCTTTCCCCTGGTTACCAGCCACCACAAAAACATCAACGAAGAAGAAAAACCTCCCACGATTAGATGTGGGCGGAGCAACATCTGCGGCTGCGCGGACTCGTAGCTCCAGTCGTCCAGGTAATATGACTGGCGGGAAGAGCTGCAGCAGCAACAAGGACTCGCAGCCCAGCATGGACGTGGACGTGGATTCCAGCCGGACGGAGAGCGAGCGAGGAGACCTGGACAGCAGCGTTCCCGTTGCGTGCTCGTACAACGGCAGCGGCGGGGAGGAGGACGAGGCGGAGGGCCTGGGCAGGCCCCGAGAAGCCGGGGGCTCGAGTGACCAGCTCACACCGGATGAAGGCGCCGAGATGGGCATCGGCAAGGAGCAAGAAGTCTCGGTGGAAATTGGAGAGACGTATTTGTGCCAAAGAACCGATAAAACGTGGCGTAAGTGAAAACACGGCTTAACTCCATCTCTGATTTAGTTTTGCGGAAAATTGTTTGAGACAGAAATATGTAAAACGAGAATTAATATATATATTCATGTTATCCGAAGCTAGAGGTGTTTCAGCTTTCACAGAAACACCGCTCTGAACAATAAGCTTATTTCAGAAATATAATGATTTCAATATTAGTTGGTAAAAAATGTCTTTGTTGAAATAAATAGTTTTTGTTTATGAAGCCGAAGTTGGCGTCCGATTCGTACTGAAGCGCTGTTCCGCTTCTTATAAATCTGGACCATAAATCTGCAAAAACATTTATAATGCTGCTTAGTTAGAGAGTTAGGGGTGACTGAATTAAATAACCATACCTAATAAGTATCTACATGTGTAAATGTCCCATTAATTAAATGTATATATGCATCATTAAATAGTACATTTGACCAATAAATTAATTTTATCAAGACATTTTGGATTATGCAAATAAATAATTAAATATTCTTTGAGATGATTAAAGCTACCTATTGAAATAATCAATTTAAATATCAAAGGATCCTTTTTAAAGAAAAGTTTTATTTATTTCAGTTATGGAGTGTGTCCAGGTAATGTTCTCTGATGTTGCTCCTGACTGACTGTGTTGCTGTTGTAGACATGGCCGAGGTGATCCAGTCCCGGCTCAACGAGCAGGAGGCCCGGGAGGAGTTCTATGTCCACTATGTAGGATGTGAGTATCTGAGTAAAACTAGAACCAGCTCCATCACCTGTCCTTCAGAGGGACTGAGACTTTGACGTTTGGACTGCAGTTAACCGGCGCCTGGATGAGTGGGTGGGGAAAAACCGGCTGGCGCTCACCAAGACGGTGAAGGACGCCGTGAGAAAAAACTCGGAGCTTGGAGGAGTCGGAGACCTCGGCGATCAGCCCGAGCGGAAGATCACGCGCAACCAGAAGAGGAAGCATGATGAGATCAACCACGTGCAGAAGGTGGTGCCTCCTGCTGTCTGCAGAGATGCTACTGTCGGTTTCACCTAACACAAATTTTCTCCTCCG
This sequence comes from Poeciliopsis turneri, assembly GCA_922788865.1. Taxonomy (NCBI): domain Eukaryota; kingdom Metazoa; phylum Chordata; class Actinopteri; order Cyprinodontiformes; family Poeciliidae; genus Poeciliopsis; species Poeciliopsis turneri. The sequence continues at coordinate 7,225 of CAKLNU010000846.1, forward strand.
CTCAGACCTACGCCGAGATGGACCCGACGACAGCTGCTCTGGAGAAGGAACATGAGGCGGTGCGTACCCCCTCTAACTGTGCTGCCACGATAAGCTGCTAGGGTGGAGGTCTCCTCCTCACTCCTCCGTCTCCTCAGATCACCAAGGTGAAGTACGTGGATAAGATCCAGATCGGGAACTTTGAGATCGACGCATGGTACTTCTCTCCATTCCCAGAGGATTATGGGAAGCAGCCAAAACTCTGGATCTGCGAGTTCTGCTTGAAGTACATGAAATACGAGAAAACGTTTAGACACCACCTTGTGAGTCCAGCCATTGCTTTGACCCTGGTCACATGACCCTGTAGGGGTTAGCCTGCAGAAGCTGCAGTTTCATCAGCACAGCTGACCTTTGACCTTCTCCTCCTCAGTCTCACTGCCAGTGGAGGCAGCCTCCAGGGAAGGAGATCTACCGCAGGAGCAACATCTCCGTCTACGAGGTGGACGGCCGGGACCACAAGGTGAGCTCGCCCCCTGGTGGTCGTCCTGGAGACGGTGGTGTCTTACTGGACTGTTGTCCTCAGATCTACTGCCAGAACCTGTGCCTCCTGGCCAAGCTGTTCCTGGACCATAAGACACTTTATTTTGACGTGGAGCCGTTCATCTTCTACATCCTGACCGAAGTCACCAAGCAGGGAGCGCACATCGTCGGCTATTTCTCCAAGGTACGCCGCTGCAGCCAACGATTGATTTTATGAGTAAAATCTGAATTATGATGTGAAATCACCAACGGTCAGCCGGTCTAAGACGCAACATGCCAACCCGAAGGCTGCAGGGGTTCTGGTACCGACGGGTTCAGTGGTTCTGCTCAGGTCTTTGAATCATTAAGACACCATTATGGTAATGATCAGGTCTGATTGTTTTGTTTCTGCAGGAAAAAGAATCTCCAGATGGGAACAACGTGGCGTGTATTCTGACGCTGCCGCCGTACCAACGCAGAGGCTACGGGAAGTTCCTCATAGCTTTCAGTGAGTCAGGGGTCAAGGGTCAGGGCTGGCTTTAGGGTTTCGTCTACCTGAACCGTTGGTGCTACAGAGCCTGCCTAACATTTAACTGGAGTCCTGTCTCCAACCATCTACTGTGGGTCAAAGGTCGTGGTAGCATTAATGACATCACCTTAACCTACTGCTGAACTTCTCCACTGTGGAAGGAAATGGAGATAAACATGAATCATTGATGTGGAGGTTTAGCTTCTCCCATCACAAGTTCTGGTTCTGGTTCTGCAGGCTATGAGCTGTCCAAACTGGAGAACGCGGTCGGCTCGCCGGAGAAGCCGCTGTCGGATCTGGGCAAGCTGAGCTACCGGAGCTACTGGTCCTGGGTTCTGCTGGAGATCCTGCGGGACTTCAGGGGGACGCTGTCCATCAAGGACCTCAGGTCGGTCCCAAACCAGGAGAGAGGTCCGAGTTGCGGCCCGGGTCCCGTCTTTGCGCAGACGGAGACTTTGAGAAAGTTAGCACACCCTGAGAGGAGCTCAGACCAGAAACATGAGCGGATGTTTGCTGCCGTTTCACGTTTACATTTAAAATGGTTTCCGTTCTGGTCCGAACGACCCGGTTCCCGGCAGAACCAGAACCGGCTGACCCGCTGCTGTCTTCCAGCCAGATGACCAGCATCACTCAGAGTGACATCATCAGCACGCTGCAGTCGCTCAACATGGTGAAGTACTGGAAGGGGCAACACGTCATCTGCGTTACGCCCAAACTGGTGGAGGAGCATCTGAAGAGCGCCCAGTACAAGAAGCCGCCCATCACAGGTGAGCCGGGGGGGCGAGGGGTGGGAGACCGGGACGGGACGGACGGCCCCCTGCAGGAAGACTACCCTCTGTTTTTCACAATAAGAGCATGGGCAGTGTGCTGGGAGAAACGCATAGAAACATCTAGACATGTTTCTATGTGTTTCTAGACCTGATGGCGTCCAGCAGGGGGACCCCTTGTCCTCTGTCTGTCCGGCAGAGAGATGGAAAGACAGTAAAATGTCTTCAACGCTTTCCTGTCTCTGGTGTCCTGTGTCTGTCCACAGTGGACACCATGTGTCTCAAGTGGGCGCCTCCCAAGAACAAACAGGCCAAATTGTCGAAGAAGTGAGGAAGAGGAGCTGCTCGTCTTCATCACCTGGACTGTAAATAAATGTTATTAATCTGTTAATATTTTCATAGAATAAATGTTCTCAGGTAAAACTCGGTTCTGGACCCTTCTAGCTTCAGAATAAAAGTTCTTTCTTCGTTTCTTGACGCGTTTCAGACAAAAATTTAATGTTTGTTTTCTTCACGTTAATTATGAAAAACTGGAAATAAAATAAAAAAAACGTCCTGCAGTTTGAAACCAGAATCAAAACAAAACATCCAGAGAGTCAAACCCAGAGGTCCGGTTACAGCAAAACACCCAGAACCGGACCGGCAAAACTGGACCAGGACCCATTTGGTGAATGGCTTGTGGGCAGATTCTGCAGGGAAGCATCTGCATCCGGACCAGAGCTCCAGAACCGGACCCTTAGAGACCGGCTCTAGTGACAAAGGTGCAGTGGCGTCGGCCATCTTGGATCCCTACATGGAGGCCCTGCAGGGATTTGAAGAGGCAGCAGCGTTAACCCCTGGTTTAAAACTTAAACATTTCAAATGTTTTAAGTTCATTTCAAATAATTCCTGTTTGTGGTTAATACCTGGTAATGTACAGCAGGGGGCGCTCCAGCCTTTACCCAAACTTCCTGCTGTTCTCAGTCCTGCAAAAGTTTTAGCACCCTTTAAACATTTGATTTTATTGTTCTGGGTTTTATGGGGCATCTGCCACATAATAATTATTTTCCTTATTTATTTCCTGGTTTAAAATAATAGAATCTAAAAAGTGTGGTGAGCATTTGTATTCAGCCATGATTCTCCAGCTGCTCTGAATAATGCTGAAATGCAGCTGTGGGGGGTCAGAGGTCAGGGTTTGATCTTCTGGGTCATAAATCATGTTGGGAGTTTAAAACATTAACATGATGATTCCAATGTTATGGTTCATAATGAACTGGTTTGAACATAAACCAATCGGCTGAGAACCGGTTCTGTGGTCTGGACCACATTGTTTCCACTAGGTAAAGGTTAAGCTCTAGAGTAAACAGACTCATAATTACTTTATTCAGAATAATTACATGTTTACAGGAATCGTGACCCAGTTAAAGGTTCTGTGAACTCAGCGCCTCAGCGAAGTCACAAGTTTACATACACCAACCGGGGAAAACCCAGATGATGTTGTCATAACCCTGAAAGCCTCTGATTGGTTTAGTTACAAAATCTGCAGCTGCTGCTTCCTCGTGTGACATCATGGAAAACAAAAAACATCGCAGAGATCAGAACCGGTACCCTCAAAGCCGGTCAAGGTCCAGAAGCCCAAAGAAGAGCAGATAAAACCTGGAGCGGGTCGTTTCCAGAGGATCAGGATTTGGACTCTTTTTTTTTTTTTTAGTCAAACTTTCTTTTTCTAATGATTTATTTGATAAATTTATTCTCTCTTTAATCAGGATTTTCTTTAATAGTTTAAACTCCATTAATTTATAATTCTGCCAGGCAAAATGAGCCAAAGAAGCTTAAAGGAAATAAAGTTTTACAGAGTAAATGTCTGACTTCACTAGAAATAATTATGATAGTAATAATTATTCCTCTACAGGTGGAAACGCCTGATGTGAGGAAAGTTTATGATTTTATGTAATGATGTGACATGAAGGTGAAGCTTGGTCTGAAATGATCCAGTGTGGTAAAAAGTCTTTTCAGATGCTGACTTATTTACGCACAAACACTCGGTGTGATGAGATATAATCAGGTTTATTATCTGATGTTCCGAACAAAAAACAGTTAATTCGTCAGCTGTGTTGAACCAGTTCAGCTGGTTGGTTCAGTGGGTTATAGATGAACTGGTTTCCATGCAGATCAGATCATCTGGATGATTCATCTTTCACAACTTCAGCTCAAACATGGGAAGATGTTTGATTTCTTGCCAGGAACCAGAGAAGTTGGGTCTTTTCCCTTCATGCCTTGATTCTGTACCGCTGCTCGGCTCTCGTTGATCCTCTTTTCAGAACCGTTCTTTATAGTCGGTTCCTAAACCGGCCCGCTTCTAAGAACCAGAAACTCAGCAGCTCGGCTTTTCCTTCATGAATCATCTCCAGACGTTTTCACATAGCAGAAAAAAACACGAAACTAGAACCTGAGAGGGAATCAGCCAGGTTTCATTATCAATTAGTAACTGTTGACTCAGCAGGCGGCCATGTTTCTTTATGCTCTAAGTGTGTGTGTGTGCATGTGTGCGTGTGTGTGTGTGTAATGAACAAGATGTTTACATTCCTCTCAGTGAATGACGTTGTGGTTCTGCAGCATCAAAATGCTGCGTTACTCTGACACTCAGAAGCTAAAATGAACACTTGTTTGTTTTTCTTTGGGAAGATGAACTTCTGACCGAGTCTTTGGCTTCTAGCAGGTTTCGTTCAGGTTTGTTCTGAATTTGTCTCATTTCTTTTTCCTTTAGTTCTGACATCTTCCCTCCCTGCAGCATGAAGCTGCCACCACCATGTTCTGTTTGCCCCCAGTGAACTTGCTGGGCTCTCTGATGGTTCTGAGTTCAAATGTTTTTAAGTTGACAAGAAATGTGAACATATCACTTGATAATAATGTGTCACTGGAAAATTAATTTCTGAAAAGCAACAATAGAAGGGGAAACATTAAAAGAACTAAAATAAACGAGTTTCTTCACTGGGAGAAACTCTTCATGTCCTGCTGAAGGCCAGGCAGCGTTTTATATCATCAATGCCTCTGATCAAGTAGAGACTCCGTCTGGTTTGTTTAACCTGTCAATCAATCACATATAGGCCGACATTTAGTCTGGAGCAGTGTTGTATAGTAACGAAGTAAAAATACTTCACTACTTTACTTAAGTATATTTTGGAGTACTTCATACTTTCCTCGAGTAAGAAAATTTTTGATAACTTTCACTTTTACTTCACTACATTTCCGAACTTAATTTTATACTTTTACTCCGATACATTTTCAATGTGTGGTTTAGTTACTCGTTACAAAAAAGCGAGAGAGAAACGCAAATGTTTTGATCCAACCTACTGATTGACTGCAACAAAGCCTGCTTACCTGGGCTTGTTCATCTCCACCAATAGGATGCACAGGTTTCACCTCCCCACTACGTCAGAAAGTCCAGCAAATAGTCTGATTGGTTAGAGCTCCGTTTGTGCAGCTTTGGTTTCTGAGATATTAAAAATGATTTTTTAGGCCATCCAAAATATATACTTTTTAAGATTACAATTACTGAAAATAATAACTACTTCATACTCAATATTTTGTGTCATAAATTTTCAATGAGTTTCTCAGGAGTTTGGATGTAAATTTGTTGACTCTCCCTGAGTGAAACTCCGACACCTTGAGGAAGGGGAGACCTAGAGAACGGCTGGCCGAGATTAGCGTTCATGAATCGGATCAACCTCGAGTTAGGTTAACCTTGTGGTTTAGGTAAAGCACCTAATTTTCTTAACTAAATGATGCTGCAGGTTTATCTATTAGCAGGTTTCATTTTGCCAGCACTTGGTTATTTACATTATTTTAAGTGTATTTAACAAGTTTACCAAAATATAAAAAATGTCATTCAAACTGCATTTGCCTTGTTTACTTTTTACTTGTACTTTTCACTACATTACTTGAGTTCATCCATTTTTACAGTACTTTCCATACTTAAGTACAAGACATTTCAGATACTTTAATACTTTAACTCAAGTAACATTTCAATCAGTGACTTTTACTTTTACCAAAGTCATATTTTGGAGCGGTACTATACTTTTACTTGACTCAGAGATTTCAGTACTTTATACAACACTGGTCTAGAGCTCAGGGGAAGTACGACTGGCGACAGGAAGCGGCTGAGGCATGCTGGGAGGAGGGACAGGTGAGGGCGTGTTGTTGGCCAGAGATACTTAAAGCTGCAGCAGAGCAGCCAACACCAACTTCCAGAGATGGCGCTCTACAAAGTGATCTGCGTGGCGGCGCTGCTGACTCTGTTTACTCAAGGTAGGAATCTCACCTGCATGAGCTCCACCAATCTGCTTCATCTGTGAAAACATGTCAAAAAACATCATTTAATCAAATGATTCTGATTTTATCAAACAGAAAAAAGATTTTCCTGCTTACAAATAAGTTATAGTTTTTTCCCACTGAATGAATTTTCCATCTAAAATTTTGATTTTGTGTAAAAATGTAGTTTTTAAAATTTGTCTGAAATTGCATCAAAAGTCCCTAAAAGAGTCTGAAAAAAGTTTATCTGTCCTAAAATTGAAATAAAAATCATCTGCTGGTAGTAAGATTATTAAACTGTTTTCATTTTCTTTATGTTCAGTTTTCTTGTTGCTGCTTTACTTTCTATTTTATTTGAACTTTTGATCATATTAGTTTTATATTGAAATGTTTTCTTTGCTTAAATTTTTGTTCTGTGTTTTATAAAATAAAGTCTGACTGGCTGCTTTTTATTTGAACATGAATGTGAAGATAAATCATATTTATAAATGTGCAGAGATCGATTTAGTCAGAATATGAAAGTTTCTGCTTTAGAAACTCCAGGTGTTTAGTAAACATGTGCAACCTGATATGAAGCTTATTATGATATAACTACGTGACTGTTTGTTTAAACAAGATCATTTCCAAGAACAGAGGCGAGACCAGCTGACGGATTCAGTCAGATATGAAACCAGTTCTGTTGGTCTGTCAGGAACTGGTTTATATTAACGAACCAAATGACTACAATATTTTTCCTAGAACAAGTACAGGCTTTTCCTCACATAAGGAAACATTCCTTATGTGAGGAATGAGGAAATGTGAGGAGTTTTATCTTTAGTCAAACAGCCTAACCCTTCAAAGATGCAGCAACTGAGCTAAATGCCAGGATGGAAAGACGTCAACAACAAAGATGATTAATGATTAATTAATGGTTAATTACATGCTCATTGATCTAGGATTGGTCGCAGCAGTTAATGTTAAAATATATAATTTACTTCAATATTCAGCACCACAATCAGCCCCAGCTAAGATTATTCTTTCACTTTAAATTAATTATTAATTACATCCATTATTTTATTATTATTAGTTTATTTTCTAAAGATTAAAGTAAAAAAGAAATTGATTCTAAAGACCATCACTATGGCAAAAAAAAGTTACATTTGAAAGCAAAAGAAATTGAAGTAGATTAAAGGTTGAACTTTCATCAGAAGTTTATTGTTGGAGAAGGAGCCACCATGAGGGTCCGATCAGCCAATAGGAAGAGAGCCTCTAGATAAATCTATACCATTGCAGTCAGAAGAATAGATCATGTAATGTTTATGTTTATTGGTTATAGTGAAATCAAACTGTCGCTGTAGATAAAAGTCAAGGATGATTTTAGATTTGGTCACAAGATCAACATTTAAAACTGATCATTAAGGACATTTGTTAAAGTTTTTAGCGCTCCCTGAAAAAAAAAGTCTAAACAAGTTCATGTCCAGGATGTGTGGGTTCTGCAGAGATGCCAGGTCATTTTTTCCTGGCCTTTGACCTGTACATCCTGGATGAAGGACTGATCCTCACCTCTCTGCAGTCCTGATGGTTCGCTGCAGAGAGGTGAGGATGGTGAGGCGAGGCAGACCGGGGTGTTCTCCAGGTGGTTCTGACCCGTGGACCGCTCGATCCACCAGCTGTTTGTCTGCAGACCGTCCTGGATCCGAGCCGTGGAGTCGTGTCTGAGCCTCGCTGAGGTCCCCTCGTTACTGCCTAGAGCAGGGGTAGGCAACTCCAGGCCTCGAGAGCCGGTCTCCTGCAGCTCTTAAACGTCTCTCTGGTCCAACACACCTGAATCAAATCGCTGAATCAGCTCCTGAATGCATAGTTCTGCTAATGACCTCATTATTTGACTCAGGTGTGTTGAAGTAGAAACACATCTAAAAGTTGCAGGAGTTCCAGGCCTGGTGTTGCCCACCCCTGGCCTAGAGAGACAGGAAGTCAGAGCATGTAGCGCAGAGAAATGATCAAAGTCTCTAATGGCCTTAGTTATAGGGTTAAAGGTCAAAGCTAATCCAACCAATATGTCGACATTCTGGCGTGGTTGCTAGTTGAAAACGTCCTGAGCGTTCAGCAGCACAACGTTCTTCTGTCATGTTGAAGATACTGAACTGCCTGACTGGTCGGGTAACGGGCCAGTCCCATCTTTGGATGGGTCTTTGGTTCTGCAGGAACCGGTACCAGAATTTCTAATAGTCGAGTTAAGATAAATCGTGTTGAGTTCATAATATTTCTGTAGGAACAAGAATGAAATAGAAATAACTCCCTGTGTGTTTAACTTGCTGCTGTGTTTCATTTTTCAGAAACTTCTTCTCAGTTGTCAGGTAGGAGAAATTTTCCCTGAGTTCCTCCATCCTAACTTTCTTGTCTGGGTCTTCTTGGTGTTTTCTGATCGATTCCTTCAAGTGAAACCACATCTGAACTTTGACATTCATGCAGAGGCGACGAAGCGAAGAACATCAATACTTTCACGTTAAACGTGATAAACCGAGAAAATCCTGGAGAAAAATTGTTTTTGGTACCAAAGCTACTGATGTACTGAGGACTTCAGTCTCACTGTGGATATTACATGATCTTTAAGTTCTTGTGAATAAAAAAATGTCACATTAATATTAAATAATAAATTCAGGCAGAAGAAACTAATCTCAGTTCACCACAACTGAGATGACTTTGAACCCAGTACTTCCAGTAACTTCTGGTACATCACTGGTTTGGAGATCCTGATTCTTCATTCAGAGCAGAAACTCCAGGTTGGTGGAAGAGTCAGACATTGGACTCAAGCAGAAGTAAAAAGTACTTTACAGTAAATCTACTCCATTCATTTTAAAAGGTTCCTTGTGAACGTACACAGTCACCCGGCTTTGCATTCATGTCAGGTTGTCAGGACATTTCGGTCGATTTGTGACTGTGCTGGTCTGCAGATCCTCCAGAAGTGATAGGATGTCCATGTGTCCTCAGATTGTGGTAAACCAGCACTAAACACCAGGATTGTTGGAGGAGCGGCGGCTCCTGAAGGGTCGTGGCCCTGGCAGGTCAGTCTGCACGACGGCTCCGGACACTTTTGTGGAGGATCTCTGATCAACAATCTGTGGGTTCTGACTGCAGCTCACTGCGTCCCAAAGTAAGCAGTCCAATCCATCTGACCTGAGCAGGAGTCTTCTGTCTGAAGAAAACAACTTTATTCTTCAAACTGGTTTCCCAGAAAGCAAAATATGACAGAATTAACATTGAAACAACGTTGAAACCTGACATTGAAACGAAATAGAGGAAGGGTTAGTTATTCGTGACTCACATGTTGAATCAATGTTATTGTTTCAACCATAACTGACACTTTATCTATGTTGATTTAACCATGTGATTGTGGAGCTACATGCACATTTGTCTTCATTTATGCTGACTGAAAGTTAAAGAATCAATGTTGATTCATGTATATTTGTAGATCTACATCATAACGTAGACCTAAACGTTTCTTCACTGGTGTTAAACACTATTTTATTGGCAGATGCTGGGTATTGTATTGTTCATAATTATCTTACGTTACCATATTTCAGAAAGTGTGTGAACACAAACTTAAAAAGTGATAACATGGTATTACAATAACATTTTATGTAAGAACACAGGAATAGATCTGCAAACATATTTGACTCCTGCTGACAGTCAGAACATGAAAAGCAGCATCCATGAGGTCCAGCCTGGTTCCGTACGAACCAGGAAACGGGCCGACCCGGGCCGGCCCGGCTGACGTTTCCCTGCAGTCGGGCGGCTCTGGGCCAAAGCAGCAGCTGAAACACGGATCAGAGTGAGGAAGGCGATTAACATCAGAACCGTTGTGAAAGACGTGGAGACGTTAAATAGTGTCCTGGCTAGAGGACAATCACAAAGCGTTGGGCTCCCATGTTCACTCAGTGATATTAATAATGAATATTCATTCAAATTTATCTCAATGTTAGTCCACATACAATCACATTCACCCATCAAGCTGCAGCACAATGCAGCATTTATGATGATGCTCTCGTTAAAATGACGGAATCAATATTTCAAGTTCTGCTAGTCAGAAAACCTAAAGATAAAACCAGGGAGGATCAGAGTTGATTTAACAAACCAGAGACAGAAAAATAATGCAAAAGGTGATTTGTACTGTAGTTGGAAAATTATTTTCAGTTCATACAGGATAAACTTCCATCAAGTAACTGGTTCAATCTTCCATTAACCTCAAACATTTACGAATAAATTCATTCAAAAATGTTTGTATGCTGATAAAGATCCCAACCAGTAGCAATAGTCCAGTTTAACCAGTTACTAACCCAGTAATCAACAGACTGAATCAGCAGGTTTAGATCACGGTTTCCCTTCTGCCTCACCTGGATTCAATCGGTGGTGATTAACAGCCTCTGCAGAAGTCATGGTCATCTGAATCAGCTGTTCTGGAACAGAGGAGCATCTAAGTTCAACCGCTGGACTTCTGCGTTGTTTGGTGATCGGATAAAACCACAAAGCACCACGTCTGGGTTTGCAGCCTCTCCGTTTATTAATCTGTCAATCGGGAGATATTAGCATTAGCACATAGCATGTGCTGCAGTTCTCCAACCTGATCTGTACAAAATAATAATGTTAGCATGTACCAAATGTTATAAAGGCGTAATAACAACTCAAATAAAAATATCCAAACTCCTATAAACAACACAGATGGAAAAATAAACATTTGAACAATATGAATGAAAGGACTCCAATGGATTATAAAACTTGCCTCTCCACAGTGGAACGAGTAACAAAAGGGAAAATGAATAATTGAACATTTATAACAGTCATTTATGGAGGACTCTGAACAAGAGAAGAAGAAAGTAAGGCGGAGCTGGAGGACCAACCCAGACACAGGAACACAAGAACAGCCAGATACATTAGAGAAAACATTTTGTGGAAATATATAACTATTAATATAGACCCAGTTACATAAGCATATCAGTGAGCTCATCATAATAAAAACTGAAAAACAAGTGATTTAAAAGTATTTACAGCCCACCTGCAGCAGCCAGCCCTGAACTTCCTTGTCCATCACTTCCTCTCCCAGACCAAACAATCAGACCCGCCCCACTTTTAAAAACTCAAAGTGGAATTCAATTGAGAAGCAAACAAGCCAGCAGCAAAGTGGCTGTTTGGTTGGAACAAACCAACGAGGATTGCCCCTGCTGCTAGTGACTGTAGACGTCAAACAGCCAGTAATGATATTTACAGACAAGTAAGAAAAGGTAGAGAAAGGAATCACAACATTTAGAGCTGAATTTAAGAGGTGATAAAGTTCTGACCCAGAGTTCAGAGGAGAAGGACTGCGAGGTGCCTGACCTCTCCCTCCCTCCTTCATGTTGGAGGTTAAAGGTCGCAGTGCGTCTCCTCATCTGCCCTCCATTTTTATGGACTTTGCCGAAGTGCATTACCCACAATTCATTGCATGTGACGTTTTGCGTTAAAAGGTGGATTCATGACAAGGTTCTGTTGGTTTTTCCGTCTTTATAGAAAATTCAAAGAAAATATGATGACAAGGCACATGAATAATAAACAGTTTGATTTAATAAACTGATCAGAAAAAGAATAAATAAAAATAATCACAAACTGAAGAAAGTGAAACAAAATGTCACAAATGCAAGACAAATTTTAAATGAAGATATGAACATGTTAGAATAAAGATTGGGCTTTTATGATGGAAAATGATTTCACTTTAAATGGAGGAGATTTTTAGAAAGCACTATCTGTGAATCAAACTTAGGATTAAGTGTATGATAATTTAACTCTTCATCCCTGTTGGACCAAAATTTATCATATGAAAACTTAGATTTCTTATACGTTTGAAAACTTTTGAAAAACATTCATAAAAAGTCACAATTTAAAAAATGTTTGTCTTAAAATCTCAGTCACAAAATGCAGGAATTGATATTTAACTTTTATCTGCATAAAACAGATGGTTTTATGGGTAAAAACCATGTCTATTAATCAAATACACTGATAAATTGATTATTAGAACATTTTAATGAGTATTTTTGCCATCTTGGAAATATGGCACAGTTAATAAATCAGTTTTCAAAAGTACAGAGTGGAAATAAATGTAGTTTTGCTGAACATGAGCGATTACATTGAATTGATGAATATCTCCAGCAGAAATATCTTTACTGCACATTTAAAATAATCTGGTGCCTAATCAGGACCAGGCCGCCATTTTGGATGTGAAGTTCCCACCCAGGACCCTTCTGTCCCAACCCTGACCCTTGACCCCTGATGTGACTTTGAGCCCATATTCATGGGGGCTCTGAGCTTTGGACCGGGCTGAGCTTTGGACCGGGCCATTGATTAAACATTGATCAGATGTTGGAATTTCAATCATTACAATTTGACCACAAAACAAGATTGATTTCATGAATCTCGGCACCATTAGTTACTTGGCTAGAATTGGATGATTGTTTGATGGTGGATCCACCATCAATCATCGACCCTCAACCAAAAATCAACCTTTCTGACCATAATTAAAGGTTGAATTACCACCACTTCTATCTGGTTTGTTTCAGTGGCAACCCGTCCGGTGTCGGCGCCTTGTATCTGGGCCGTCAGAGTCAAGAGGGAAGCAACCCAAACGAACAGCGTCGGACAGCGGCGCAGATCATTGTTCATCCTGACTACAACTCTGTTCTCTCTGACAACGACATCGCCCTGATAAAGCTCTCCTCAGCCGTAACGTTCAACAACTACATCTCGCCGGTCTGCCTGGCGGCGGCGAACAGCACCTTCTACAGCGGCGTGGACTCCTGGGTCACCGGCTGGGGCAACATTGGATCTGGTGGTGAGACTTTAAATGACTGATTAACCAATGAAAACAATAATAATAATAATGATAATACAGACCTTTGGGCACTTAAATAACTTAGAAACAACATAATATGTTGGAGAAAACATAAAATACAGAAACCCTTCAGCTGTGACTTTGACAATGTCTATGATTTTAACTACAATGTGCAGATTCATCAAACTGTGATGATTTGAAAATGTCTGCTAGAGCTCAAACATTTCATCCAGCTTTCACACATTATCAAAAGAAGGAATAAAAACGACTGAAAGGCTTTCAAAAGGCCAGTCCTGCTTGAACAGCATTTTATTTACAGAGTCTTTGACTATCTCAGTGGTTCAGAGGGGACACTAACCCCAATCTTAACCCCGTCTCTCTTCCGAATACTCGGTCAAAGTGCACTGTTTCCTTAGCAACATTTCCTGTGCGTTTGTTTTCACACCCTAATGGAGGACGTTCTTAACACTGTCCTTCCTGTTAAACTTTTTCACGGATTGAACCTTTAAACACTGCAATAAAAACTAGCCGCCTTTTCAAAAAGCCCGCACTAAATATTCACGTGCGCCACGGCACAAGACATTACAGCACCGTAATTTACGAGCTCCTTTCAGAGTAAAAGCTCTTATCCGGTTCATGTTTGATCTGCTGCAAGTCGATTTCCAGCAGCTTCAAGTTTAGATTTTGTATTTATGCAGCTGCAAAAAGAAATGATGTATCGGAAATAATTGGGGACATTAAGCAAAGCTGAAAACTCTGTTTCCAGAAGGACATGAACCGGATGTGCGCTTTTATTGTGAAAGCAGAAAATAAATGGAGGTACCGTAACGTCTTGAGCTATTGCGCATGTGCATGTCATGTGCAGCTGCCTTTTTGAAGAAGTGGCTAGCTTTGCCTCAGTCTTTAAATTGTTGTACTCTGAATCTGTGTCTCCTCAGATCCTCTTCCATCTCCTCAAAACCTCATGGAGGTGGAGATTCCGGTTGTGGGCAACAGACAGTGTAAATGTAGCGGCTATGAAGCCACCGCCATCACTGACAACATGATCTGTGCAGGATTAGTGGAGGGAGGAAAGGACTCCTGTCAGGTGATTATCTTTGCTTGTTAGAATCTGGTTTCATCCAGCAGATCATCCAACATGTTTCTCATTTTAAAGGGAGACTCAGGAGGTCCGATGGTGAGCAAACAAAATGGCCGCTGGATTCAGTCAGGAATTGTGAGCTTTGGCATTGGCTGTGCTGACCCAAAATACCCAGGGGTCTATGCCAGAGTCTCCCAGTATGAGGACTGGATCAAAGCCCAGATCACCAGCAACCAGCCGGGCTTCATCACCTTCACATCAACCGGAACCAACAGCGACCTCAGCGTCTCTTGCACTGGCGTGCCACCAATCACACCAAGTAATTCCTCCCCTACCCACAACATTTCAAATAACTCATCTCAACATGAACACCTCACATGTCCAGGATTTGTAAAATCTGTTTATCATTCATGTTCAGGAAGTTGTGAGTTATAATTGAAGACGTTATTGAAAATGTGTTCTGAAGTGTGACTGTTCTTTAATCTCTCAGCGATATATTGCGGCCAGGCCCCACTGAACTCTCGCATTCTGGCGGGTAGTTCTGTGGCGGCAGCTGGTGAGTGGCCGTCCATGGCGAGTCTGCAGAAGAAGGGACAGCATGAGTGTGGAGGGACTCTGGTGTCCATGGAGTACGTTCTGAGCAACGCTGCCTGCTTCTCAGAGTGAGTCACAAAAGTAATGGGCCAGTCTGGTACCGGTGCTTGTTCTGATGGACGGGTCTGGTACCGGTGCTTGTTCTGATGGACGGGTCTGGTACCGGTGTGTTTGCATTGGTCCTCATGTCCGGGACCCAGCCTGCCGAGAGTTGTGGTTCCATTTGGGCCGGTCAGAAATTTATTGAGAAAAGTGTTTCAACAGTTAAACAGTTTAACAATGACCAACTGCTCTGACAACTTTCAGTCTGGTTTCCATGGTTACCACAGTACTGAGACTGGCCCAGGCAAAGAGTTGATCAGTGACAAATAAACCCAAACTGCAAAAGAACCACAGAGCTGGTTCTGTTGGACCAGTGGCATTAACCAGCTCATCTTAACAGGAACACCTCACATGGTCAGGATTTGTACAAATCTGCTTGTAATTCATGTTCAGGAAGTTGTGTGAGTTTTAATGAAAGACAAACAAACAGCTTCCTGTAGTGGCAAGAAAAGAAGTCCAGCTTCTTTCTGCTGAAGCTTCTGGATTTTATTTTTCTGGATGACAGAAGCTACACCTGCATGTTTTCTACATTACCTTTAGATTTACAAGTTGCTAGTATAAATCCAAAGTTTTGAAGTTTCAGTCCTAAGTCAGTTGATCTTCTTGCCTCAGATCTGCTAATGTGTCTGAGTGGACGGTGGTTTTGGGTCGTCTGAAGCAGAATGGGACCAACCCGTTTGAGTCATCGTTCAACGTGTCAAATATCACCATGAGCAACCTGACCGGGTCCAACATCGCTTTGGTTCAACTGTCCACACGCCCCACCCTGAGCGACTACATCCAGCCCATCTGCCTGGACAGCGGCAGAACCTTCCCGGTCGGATCCAGCTGTTGGGCTGCTGGCTGGAGCTCTGGGCGAGGAGGAGGTGAGGCTGCGAGTCTGCCACATTCAG
Source organism: Poeciliopsis turneri (assembly GCA_922788865.1). Lineage (NCBI taxonomy): Eukaryota > Metazoa > Chordata > Actinopteri > Cyprinodontiformes > Poeciliidae > Poeciliopsis > Poeciliopsis turneri. The sequence goes on from CAKLNU010000846.1 coordinate 22,817, forward strand.
ACACTACATTTCTAGAGCTCTCGTCTGAAATGACATTTTATGTCCCACAACTTCAGTCGAGGAGCTTCTGCAGGAGTTTAGGACGTCGGTGCAAACCTGTGAAAATGTTTCCTCCACGGAGAACATCTGCACCTCACAGTTCACTCTGGAGAAGGTGAGTGGCGGCTTGACCTCTGTCCTGTTGACCTGCAGGGACACTGAGTCCCTCAGGAAACAAAGACTTCATTTCTTTGACAGTTATTTATATCAGCAAGACTGTAGGTCAAAGGTCAAGGTTCCAAAGCTCTGTCTGCATGGTGTTTCTGAGTGTTGCACCGGTATCTTCTTTAGCACACGGTATAATCTCTGTCACATTTCATATAAAATGTGTTTCCAACAAGTTTACCAAAGTATTTACACCTGTTACACGTTCTGACATTTCCTTTGATTTTAACAACAAACTTCAAGTTGAGTAGTTGTGATTTTATGAGAGGAAACACAAAGTTGTGATTTCCTGTGGAAGGAAAATAGTTCCTAATCTTAAATGTGATGCACTGCCACTTTAACCCAGTGCTGCCTGACTCCAGAGGTTCTGCTGAGACCATCATCGAGGAACCCAGCAACAGGTGGTGGAGGTGCTGGTTCTGTTTGAAACGGGGTTCTGTTCTACAACATTCCAGCTTAGAATCTCTAACAGAGACATGGAGACAACACGGATCTCCTGGACATGGACGTCCACCTAAAGGAGAGCACTGATCAGAGAAGTTGGACCATGGAAACTCTGGAGGAGCTGCAGTGATCCCAAGCTCAAGTCTGGAAAACAGCTACCAGATGTGAGCTCCACTAACCCGATGTGGAAGAACTAGTCCTTGGCACCATCAGGACAGGAGCCTGCGGCTCAATCTGACTCAAAACGGGAAACCTCTTTCGGCCCGGACACGACAACAATTGACAGATTGATAGATCTGTCTTGATTCTGTGGCTGTTCTTAGTTGGTGGAGCGATTAGTCTGGTGAATTCTGACAACGATCTGGACATCTGAGGTCCGTGATGCCCTCAGATGTCCGGCCCTGCAGGCGCGCCACACTGAGTGGGTCAGCGTGTGTCTACTTCACTGAGAGGCGCGGTCACCCGCTGGACTCCTCTCATGATAGGGATTGGGGTTTGCAATTGTTTCCCATCAACAAGGAATTCCCAGTAAGCACGGGTCAGAAACTCAAAAGTCAGCACTGAGAAGATGATCAAACATGACTGTCTAGTTCAGGGGTGCTCAAGTCCAGTCCTCGAGAGCTACCATCCTGCAACTATGAGATGCATCCCTGCGCCAACACACCTGAATCCAATGAATGGCTCGTTACCAGGCCTATTCAGAGCTGAGCCTGGTCTACTGGAGTAAGGCTGCAACTAAAAGTTGCAGGACGGTAACTGGACTTGAGCAGCCCTGGTCTGGAGGAAATAAAAATCATAACAAAGTTTCTGTTGGTGAACCTGAGGAAGATTATTAATGTCTCGGACTCCTGGCCAAAGGAGCTTTCTGGGGCCCCTGAAGTTCCCCCTGCGCAAGTTTACCTCAAGTGGGTGACTCAACCCTGGATGTCCTCAGATGTCCAGATCATTCAAAAACGGAGAAGGATCTCCAGCAGAACCAGAACAATCAGAACCAGAACCAGGCTGAGTGTGGGTTATTCTCTAGTCTCCAGACCTTTCTGCAGATCTGTGCTGTGAGGAACAGTGTGAATGTCTGCTCACTGTGATGTTTGTAGCTGGTTCTGAATCCGGTTCTGATGGACCGTCTCCCTCTACTCCTTAGGGTGACCTTGGCGGTCCGCTCATGTGCCGGCAGGACGGTTCTTGGTTCCAAGGCTGCCGTGGTTCTGACCTTGAACTCTTCTACCAGCCAAACTCGAGCCAACACCAACGTCTTCGTCAAACTCAGTAACTTTGACGACTTCCTGACTCGGATACTCGGGGACTTCTTGACTCCACAACCGTCCACTAACGCCACCACTGTCTCCAGCGGACACCCCAAGGCTCACTTCCACTTCCTCTTCCTCCACCTCCTCTTCCTCCTCTTGTGTCTACAGCTCTTTTCATAGAACGGCCGGGTTTGGTGGCTCTCCCTCATGGGAGCCTAAAGTCTGACCGGATCTTTCTCTTTCTACATGTTTAAACGGGTTTTCTGAGCGGTTCTCTGTGGTTCTTTGGGTTGAAAGTGGAAGCAGGTGCTGGTTGATGAATCAAGTCTTTCTGATCCTTCAGGTTTTCCTTCCAAGGAGACAGAATTGAATGTGTCTTGATCAAAAGTTCTCCAGATTCGCTGAAGGTTTCTCAAAGTCTTTCTTGGTTTCACCTGGAGGAAGTCTGGTTCCTCTGGTTCTGTTTGCGGCCCGGTCCAGCTGGAGCTGATTGAAGGAGTCAATGAAGAATTTTAACAGCTGCTGATATTTTTATCTGAAACCAAACAGATCAGATTGTTTTATTCACAATCAGAATCTGCACTAATAACAATAGTAATGATAATAATCAGAATAATTACTATTTTGTGTTGATTCTTTGTCTTCACAGAAAAATTGTTCAAATTAACTTGTTGATTTTATGTCTGTTTCTGTGTCATATTACAGTTGTTTATATAATTATCAATAAAATCAAAATAAATACATGTTAAGTATTTCCTGTATAACGTCCCCAAACACCGGGGCGTGGACCGGTTCCTGTCCGGATGCTGCTCAGTAATGGGTCGCAGATGATTCAGATTCTCTGATTCAATAAATTATTTGTTTGTTCAAATAATTTTTTCTTTCTTTCAAGCCAGAAGATTCTTCTCTTCAGGATTTGCTACATTTGACCTTTGAACTGTTCTGTGTTCAGCCAGCTTCTCCAACAGTCAGTTGGGAGTTCTGACCCATTCTTCTTGACAGAACCTAAAGCTCCACCGACTAATGTCCTCTGGACCCAGAACATGGGGGGTCAGAGGTCAGGACTTGGACACAGTGGAACATTTCTGTATTAATCTCATTTTTCCGTTTGTGATGTTCTGACCAACTAAATTTCCATTATACTGGAAAACACCACTGTTGTATATAATTTCACCTTTTTGAATGAAGTATGTGAAATAAATGAATTTCCGCCCAGTGAGTGGAGCGCCTGTGGCAGAGTTTCTGGAAGATGGCGTTCGTTCGCAGAAAGTTTTTAAAAAATCAAGTTTTAAACCTTCCAGGAAGCTGAAAATCCCCAGAGCAGCTTTTCCTCATTCCTGATTGATCAGCTGCTCTGCTGCCGATCAGCTGATCACATCCAATCACACTTTGCAGGTTTGGGCCACAGCATTCCTGTCGTCATGGCGACACGCAAATTATTTCATGTTGTCTGCTGGTTTATTTTTCTCCACATTCGTTCATGTTGATTCTTCTTCTCAGAGTTCAGTTTTCGACTGATTTAGAAGTGATTTATATTTAGAATAGACTTTATTATCTATTTATTGGTCTCTCTAGACCAGGGGTCTCAGACTCCAGTCCTGGGGGCCACTGGGCCCCTGCAACCTTTAGCTGAGCCTCTGCTGCACCTGAATAGAATAATGAGTCATGAAGCCTCTGGAGATCTGATCCACACAGGAGGAAGTAATGAAGCCGTTTCATTCCAGCGTTTTGCACCCGTGGCTCATCTAAAACCTGCAGGAGGCCCGGAGGCCCGGAGGCCAGGAGGCCCGGAGGCCAGGAGGCCAGGAGGCCCGGAGGCCCGGAGGCCCGGAGGCCAGGAGGCCCGGAGGCCCGGAGGCCAGGAGGCCCGGAGGCCCGGAGGCCCGGAGGCCCGGAGGCCCGGAGGCCCGGAGGCCAGGAGGCCCGGAGGCCCGGAGGCCCGGAGGCCCCTGTCCTGGATTGTTTGTGTGTCTCTGCTCTAGTGACCTTTCCCAGGTGAAACTCACCTGTCGGCCAATAACAGGAGACCTGAAGGAAACCGTTCAGCTCCGCTAGTAGCTTCAGCTAAATTATTGATCCAGTAGGACGGAATTGTTCTACATAGTGATTAGAGGAAAGGTTGATTTTTATCCAGGGATTCAAGGATTTCTTTGTTCTCATACCAGCCTTGCTTGTTTGTGGTACAAAACTTAGCCTCAGTCCTTCATGATGGACTGGAGGTCATCGTGGAGGTCAGAGGTGGAGGACGTTTCTGGACGTCCCTGTGCAGAAACGTCCTCGCAGCAGAGCGGCTGCTGAGCCACACAGTGATGCAGATAGAAAACGCTCTGCACCTGCAGCGATAGAAGCTCTTCAGGACAGAAACGTATGAAAACTGGAATGTTGGTTCTGAATAAACTTATTTTTATGTCATGATTCTGATGATTTGTTCTGTTCTTTGGCTCAGTTCATATTGATTCTTTTGTGGCTTTATGTCTGTAAAAAGTGCTTTGTTGGAGCTATTTATTCTTTATTTCTTTGTCCGTTTGAATTTTGTTAGTTTATTCTTAAACTTCTATTTTTTGTATAATACACAGGTAAATAATTGTTGATTTTATTTTATTTTTTCTTATTTTTCTTATTTATTCTTTCTAAGCAAAACAGGAAGTGATGTGGGTCAGTCCGCTCTCTATGCAGTAGGGTTCTGGTGAAGGACCAGCAGCCATTTGGGTTTGGGGCCTGTGGTTTTCACCAGAGCAAGAGAAGAAGACAGGAAACAAAAGAAAGTTTGTTTGCTGAAAAGGAGAATAAAAGCAACCAAGACGGTCAACAAGTTTGGACATGAAACTTCTTTTGCCTGCGTGAAGAATCTGGACCCAGCGCCTCATAGTGGCTGATGGGACTTTTTATTGGATGTTTGGTTTGACAAACAATCGCGTTATTAATAAACTTTACTTACTAAACTGGCTGCTGTAAAATGATGGACCTGCAATGAGCCTGTCACACCACCAGGTGGCACTGTGAGGCTCACTAGCCATGATGTATTGGCGTGTCCGGTAGGAAGTGTGACCCTTTGGGCTTTTCGTATTAGAACCAACTGGCCACTTGATTACTGGATCCACTGAGGAACAGTAGAGGTCAAAGGTTATTTCTTTTATCTCCAGAGCGAGGTTGCCAGATCTGACTGACAGTTTCCAAGCAGAAAATCCAAAGACCTCCAAAAAAAACGGATTTCTTCTTATGAAATAGACAACAAACAAGATAGATAGATAGATAGATAGATAGATAGATAGATAGATAGATAGATAGATAGATAGATAGATAGATAGATAGATAGATAGATCGATCGATCGATCTAACTCTTTATCTCAACGAGTCTTTTGTGTTTTTTTATGACGACATCTCTTAAAATCATGAAATCTGGGATTCCTGTTTTACCATCACATAGTGACACTGCTAATAATCAATAATAATAAGTAATAATTGATGATGTTGTGTTCGACAGATTGAGCCACACATGTCAAACTCAAGGTCCAGGGGCCAAATTTGGCCCACATTAACTTTTTAGGTGGCCCTCCAGATGCTGAAGGGAAAACAATGTGTTTAAATATCATTTTATCCGTCAAATAAATCTGATTTTATCTGTTTACTGCTACATTACATCAATCAGTCTCTCACTTTCCTATGAACTATGGCAACATGGCAACATGGCAATGTGGCAACATGGCAACGTGGCAATGTGGCAACATGGCAATGCAGCGATATAGTAGGACGGCAACATGGCAACGTGGCAAGTGGCAACATGGCAATGTGGCAACATGACTCTCCCTGTAATTCTCACACTGAACTGCAGATGCTCCAGCCTCGTGATTGGATGATTTCATCTTGTTGATCATCTGGTTTAGCACCACAATACATTAAAGATCTGCTGTTGTTGTATCAACCTTCCAGACTCTCAGGTTCTGGTTCTGGTTCTGCTCTGCATCCAGAACCAGAACCAAAAGAGGAGAAGCAGCTTTCAGCATCTATGCACCAAAAATCTGGAACAAACTTTCAGAAAACTGTAAAACAGCTGAAACCCTGACTTCCTTTAAATCTCAACTAAAAACCAGCTGATTAGAGTTTTATTAGAAACATAATATGTAACAATGTATTGTTTATTCTATGTTGCATGACTCTGTGTTTTTATGTTTATGATTTAAAGCACTTTGAAATGCCTTGTTGCTGAAATGAGCTATACAAATAAAATCTGATTGATTGATTGATTGATCAGGCGATCTGATCTGAGCCGCCTGACGTCATCGATGGTGAAACAATGAGTGGTTTTTTCGGAGACGCTGTCCAACCTGTTTGGTCGACGGTTTCTGGCAGGAAACTGACAGATCTGAAAACTTCCTTCTCAGGATGAATCACAGTGAATAAATGCTGCCCAGCAGCTTGTTGATGGGAAACAAGAGAATATTTAGCTTTCTTCTCGTTTACAATAAAGTTATGTCTAAACTGTACAGAAAAAGGGAAAAAATGATCTTGGGTTCCTGTCTTGTGACCTGCAGAGTTTCATTTAACACATCGCTGAACCTTTTGTGTTCAGAGCATTTCCTGCTTCTTGTCCAGCCAGTTTTCAGACAGTTTCTCTTCCTTACTGTAAGCTGCTGCACCAGATCTGTCTGGATTACCTGATAGCTCGGCTCTGACGCATTCAGGGGAAAACGTGGCAATGTTGTCACTAACTGGACAGAAATACTCTGGGAACAAAAATAGGGTAGGGTTGGGGTTAGGGTTAAGGCCTCCTTTTGCAGCCAATACAGCGTCAATTCATCTTGGACAAGTATGGGGCCAAGAGAATGCCATGATATGGCAGCCCACACCATCACTGATCCACCCCCATGCTTCACTCTGGGCATGCAACAGTCTGGGTGCTACTCATCTTTGGGGCTTCTCCACACCGTAACTCTCCCGGATGTGGGGAAAACAATAAAGGTGGACTCATCAGAGAACAATACATGTTTCACATTGTCCACAGCCCAAGATTTTCGCTCCTTGCACCATTGAAACCGACGTTTGGCTTTGGCACAAGTGACCAAAGGTTTGGCTATAGCTGCCCGGCCGTGTATATTGACCCTGTGGAGCTCCGACGGACAGTTTTGGTGGAAACAGGAGAGTTGAGGTGCACATTTAATTCTGCCGTGATTTGGGCGCCGTGGTTTTATGTTTTTTGGATACAATCCGGGTTAGCACCCTAACATCTCTTTCAGACAACTTCCTCTTGCGTCCACAGTTAATCCTGTTGGATGTGCTTCGTCCTTCTTGGTGGTATGCTGACATTACCCTGGATACCGTGGCTCTTGATACATCACAAAGACTTGCTGTCTTGGTCACAGATGCACCAACAATTTGTCCTCTTTTGAACTCTGGTATGTCACCCATCATGTTGTGTGCATTGCAATATTTTGAGCAAAACTGTGCTCTTACCCTGCTACTTGGACCGTCACACTCTACTCTAACTGGTGCAACATGCAATTAATGAAGATTGGCCACCAGGCTGGTCCAATTCAGCCATGAAACCTCCCACACTAAAATGAGAGGTGTTTCAGTTTCATTGTCCAACCCCTGTACATTCACTTTTAAGGGACCAGTGTTGTTGATCTCCCTTTTTTGCCAGCGCAACGATTCGGATCCTGGTTTTGTTGTGGTAATTCTCAGAACAGATCTCAGGTTTTCATCACTCAGCTGAGCTCTGTGAGGTTCTTTGTTCTTCACCCTAACAGTCACTAACAGGTGACATCGCCAGAGAAGTCACAAGTTTACATACCCTGAGGCCACCCCAAAGTGAAAACAAAGTGATGACATCATGGCTTTTGATGCTTCTAATTGGTTAATTTACATCTCAGTTAAATGGCCAAACACCTGCAGACGTGAGCAACAGCTAAAAATCAGACCAGAGAGGAGGAGGAAAACTTTGGACCTCCACCAACGTGGGGTTTTCTGGACCTCTTTGGGTCCAGAAGGCCCCATGTTTCCTTGTTGCAGCCACTAAGATGAGCAGAGACATGATGGGACGTCCAACCAAACAGGTTCTGGCAAGGGAGTAAATCCCATCTCATTATTGGGGGTCAGAAAAGTTACAGTGAAACGTAACAAGGTTTAAAAAGCTCTTGATGAGTTCAAGCTGCAGGACCAAAATGACTAGTGAGTGGTGAAACACAACTTACGAGTTTTTCTCAGTAAATAAACTGTTGAGACCCGTAGAGTCAAACTAAGATTCAAATGTTGTTTAGATGTGATTTGGTTCAGAGTTACTGTCTAATCTCTGCTACACCTTCACAAAAATTAAGACTGAATAAAAATAAGTTTTAATGAGTGACTCCACTTAATAAAATTCCTCATAAACAATTATTTATTGCAGTGGCTCTCAATACAAGTGATATGTTATTTAAGTTATAAGTTGTTAAGTTGCTTGATGGTCGGTGATCAACGCTCAAAGAACCAGAGACTTTATGGAAACATTCAGATTTTATTGTGTTTTAAAGGCTCTACGCTGCAGACAGTAAGGATTAAAGGCATAGTTTGTTTTTCTCCTGCCAGCTGCTCTGCAGGATGCCGTCGCTGTGGGCTAGCGCTAACGCTCAACCTCTTCTTATTAACATACAAGTTAAAGAGCTTAAATAAAATTAGATGTTTGCTGCCTTTAACAAAAAACAACTAAGCTATTAAAGCAATGTAGCAGTTATCTAGTTTTGATTTAAAGTTGATCAAGATTCAAAGTAATGAAATAAAATGTTTCATGTCTTTTGGTGTAAGTATTTATAGTGGAGGGTTTATGTTTGTACTGCAGAGTCACAGCTAACAGCTAGCTAACATCTGGCTAACGGCTAACAGCTAGCAGTTAGCAGCTAGCAGCTAGCAGCTAGCTCCTCTCTTCAGCGGCTCTAACAGAGCCGGTACCGTTCAGCTGCCGTTGCTCCTCCTGCACTTTGGACTGAACCATTGTAACAAAAGATTCATTCTTATTTTTGTCTTTATTTTGCCTTTTTGATATTGTTTAAATTCAAGGTTTCCTTCATGATTTCTTTTGGGGGGGCAATTATAGACTTTTCCGAGATTGGGGTGATCCGGACCCTCTCGACCCCCCCGGCATTTACAGCCATGGGTTCTGGTCTTAAAGACACGGGCCGCTGAATGTGGTGAGAACGGAAACTTGGCAACGTGGCAGCATGGTGTCATGCTGCCACGTTGCCACAGAGGAACGTTTTCTGAGCCAACTGGGACTGAAAGGTCGCTCAGCGAGGAGGAAACCACGACTCCAAAAGTCAACAGTTTCCAGAAATCACAGGGACCAAGATCTTCATCTCTGGAGAAACGTCCTGCTGTCTTTATGGGTCAGGTCTGGCAACATCTAGAGGACGTTGAAGCTCAGAGGGTTAATAGGTTCTGTGTAAGTGAGGAAGTCTGACCCGGTTCTACTGGTACTGTCAGGACAAACAGCTCAGAACTCCAGCTGACTGTTGGAAATAGCTGTTTGAACCCAGAACATTGGACCCGGGTCGGTTTAATTATCATTAAGGAACTGGAAACGAGTCTAGAATTTAGCAGAACAAATCTAGCACATCCAAACTGAACGAAAACAGGAACCGTTTGGTCCGATTTCAGGTCAGACAGAAATAAAAGCTGGAGTGGATGGAAGCATCTGGTTCCAGTTGTTTGTTTTCTCTGAAGCTTTGGGTCAGAACTTTGTTTCTGAAGTCGTCCATGAAGGTTCTGTGGGTTGAGATGAACCAGAGAGAAAAACTTCACAAAAACTTTTTCAAACTGATGAGTGCGGCAGATCAAACGCTGAGGAATGTCGTCGGGTCGGATTTACTCCACTTTCTGCTTCTTCTTTGTCTGCAGGTGTTTCCACTTGTCACTCAGCTTATTTCTATAATCTATTATTGTTTGTCTGGTAGTATTTCATCAATGCTCAATTAAAGGTTTTTCTCTTTAAAGCGGCACCATATGAGGATTTTGAAAGTAGAATTGTCTTTAATTCAGATAAAGAACTGCTTCCTTGATCCAATATTTGGTCTCTGGAATATGAGTCAGAGTGAGACCTCCTTCAGAGGATTATTGGTCTGTGATGTAACTCAGGTTTAGGTTTCTTCATGGAGACCCTTTTACTGACAGTTGGAACCAGTTTTCCTGGCCAGAACCCTTCAGGAAACTAAATCCAGTCATCTGATATGTTTGTCTTCGTTTATGGAGGAAAAAACAACCAGAATCATTTTCCTGCTGGTGGAACAGGAAGCAGATGAAGTCCAGATAACCAAGATCTGGAGTGGAAAAAGTCTGGGAAGGAAACTTGTGATCCCAACCAACCTGACAGTCAGATCCAATAAATCTGAAGAACCGTCCTGAAGAATAAAACCCTAGCCCTCATAAAAATAGGTTTTTATTTGCCTGATATATTCTACTTTCATGTCATCATTTATGAACTGTGAGCAGAAAATCACAGAAATAGAAATAAAAGATGGAAAACGTCCAACAGTAAAATAAATAATTTGATTTATCAAGCAATCTGCAGATGGGCCAACCAGGTGGAGAGTGGGCGTGGCCTCAGGCAGGTGGAGAGTGGGCGTGGCCTCAGGCAGGTAAATGCTGGAGCAGCAGGTGGAAGAGGCAGATGATTTCCGAGCGATGGATCTCTACCAGCTGATTGGTGCGGCAGTTCTGCTGATTCTGATGACTCCAGGTAGGAACCTGCTGACCTTCATCACCTGCAGGGTCAAAGGTCATGATGCCAAACTGAGTCAGATATGAAGTACAGAGATGTTCAGGGTGAATCAGATCTTTATTTTCTTGTTTATTCATATTGCAGAAGCTAAAAGAATTTAAAGTGTTTCCATATTAAAGTTAATATCAGGTCTAATTTGGTTATTAGAAGGGAAATTATGATCAAACGAAAGAATATAAGCTTATATCTTCAAAATCCAAACATAGTGAGATTAATATCAGGTCCAAACTTTCATGTTGAAAATTACATATAAAAATGCAATGAAGGGAAACTAAATACATGAGATTAATGACTAATAGTTGAAACTATTAGATTCATTGCTCTGCAGGTTTTATTCTTGATCTCTGGACAGAAACAAACTTGAAAACTGTTTTCTTGTTGGTGAGTTTAGATTTGATCATAACAGTTAAATAATGGCATAAAATAATTCACAGTAACAGTAAGGAGAAAATCTTCAGAGAAACTAGTGAAATATAAAAAATATATATAATTTAACTTCATTAATCGGTTTTTCAAAGTTGAAGAAGCTGCTAAAAGTCAAACCCAGATCAACCCAAACCATCTGAAACGCCCCGCTGCTTTCAGACTGAAGAGACGTTCAGTCGTCTCCATGGAGATAGAAATATAGAAATAGAAACGTCCTTCACTTTTTCCAACCATGGGGAATTTCCATGACTCACAAACAGATAAAGGTTCTAGTGAGATGAATGAACAGGCAGATTCAGATGCCAACAGTTATGTATTTTAAAGACTGAAATATAACATCTGGTTGGGAACCAGAGCTTGATTGGTCCAGTTTACTGGTCCCATTCTGGTTCCAGTCCCCGAAGAATAACGCTTCAATCGAGATGTTTCTCCCTCTGCGTCTTTTCTGGTTCCAGCACCAAGAGACAAAATCTGCTGCCGTCTTGGGAATGAGAACCAACTTAGAATCCAGAAAAAATTCTTCCAGAACAGGAACATTTAGTTTTTGATTATTACTTACAAATTGTAGCGTATTTCACTACTTATACAAATTTGGGGTGTACTTAGAAAGTCCAGAGAATACTTACTTATGCTTATGTAGCAACCCTGAACAGGAGCACCAGCATATTTTACATCAACAGCAGATTCTTTTCTTCTTTTGCTTTTTCCTTTGGTTTGATTTCCTTTTAATTCCTGTAAAACACTTTGTGTTGCCTTGTTGCTGAAAATGTGCTGGAGAAATAAAATGACCTTCAGCTTTAGCAGAGACTCTAAAGAGGCTGAGGTTAAACCAGCAGAGGTACAAACTGCTAAGGATCAGACTGAACCGAAACCTTAGCCAGAGGTCAGAGGTTAAACCAGCGAGAGCTGCGTTCACAGTCGCTGTTTCTGAACGCTGCCCGAGTTGGAAACACTCACCGTGTTTCTGACGTCATTTGACTCTAGAGACTCCTGGATGAGAAAAACATTTCTAAACTCAGACTCTACTTCTAGTTTTTATTCTGTTTACTCAACAGAGAGTTCTGGACTGGAACCACTTACTGTGGTCCAGTTTGATGGGGTTTGGGTCTGGTCGGTCCTGGGATCTTCTCCAGAATCTGGTGGACTCTAACAGGGTTTATCTCCAACTGGACCCAACTGGACCCAACTGGTTAGAAAAGCACAGATTATTATAACATGATAAGTGAATATTGGAGGCTTTTAGACTGAAGGCTTTGTGTGGATGGAGTGGTTTGTTTGTCCAGACTGTCAGTGAATGCATCTCCACCATAAAGCCACTCACTGATTCTAACAAAAGACACAAGCAGTACGTTATGTTCTGCTTGTGACTGTCTGTCATCAGAGTCAGAGACTGAAACTATGCTGGAAAATATGTGCTTCCATTTCTTTGAGACGAAGCAGCCAAACTGGTCTGAGGCGCTGACTCACAGCAGAACAGCAGCGCCCCCTGCCTCCGACTACCAGCAGGTTCAGGTGTTTCTGATGAAAAAACCTCCAACTGGAAAAATTAATCAAGAGGGTGAAAGGAACAGAAAATATTCCCATTTATTTGATTATTTACTTTGGGTGGATTTTACGTCGGCACGAAGATGTTAGTGGTGTTGCCATGGCAACATGATGAGCAAATCTTGTGAGGATTGGGGTTTTCTGTCTTCCTGTGTTGTCCTGCCGGCCCTTGATTGTTCCCAGCTGTCCCTTCCCTGAGTATTTATACCCACCTGTGTCTCCTGTTCCCTGTCGGGTCTTTGTCGTGTGTCTGCTTCCTCTCAGATGTCAGTAGTCCTGTGTTTTCTACCATTCTGTCTGAGTTCCTGGCCTCATTGTTCACCTGTGCTGCCTGGATTTCTGTACTCACCAGTGATTGTCATTAAAACAATTATTTCTGCACCATAACCTGAGTCCACTGTGTCATCCTCACCACCACCAGCAAACAATTCATGTCAAATCTATTCCAGTGTGTTTTAAAGTCTGTGGGGTCTCTGGACTCAGACAGTGAGTGTTTCCAGGTATTTGGAAAAAAAAATCATTTATAAACTCATATCTGGCCACAGTTGCTGTTCTGATAAGAAACGTTCCTAATGAGAACGTCTTCATGACCTACAACATCACTTATCCACAACATACTTGTGTTTTAAAGCAGCTCCTAAAGCGCATTGCTTCCTGTGACATCATAGAAAGGAATCAGCCCAGATATCAGAACCTGTTGGTTCAGTCCTGGTCCAGACACCAGAAGGTTCTTACAGTGACATGATGGGAATGTCCAGCCATCACATCACCTTCAGGAATCGACCTCAGAACCAGAGCTCTACCTCTAATAGTTTGTTTTCTGTTTTTCAGAGTCGGAGTCGCAGCTCTCTGGTGAGTCCATCGGTTTGTTCTTCATATTGTGATGTTTTAGTCAGTTCCTGAATGCAAAGTAGATCCAGCTAAAAGCATCCACATGACAGGAGGTGAGATGTAGGAAGCTTAGAGTAACTGTAGATGTCCATGTGTCCTCAGATTGTGGTAAACCAGCATTAAACACCAGGATTGTTGGAGGAGAGGCGGCTCCTGAAGGGTCGTGGCCCTGGCAGGTCAGTCTGCAGACCTCGTCTCACTTCTGTGGAGGATCTCTGATCAACAGAGAATGGGTGCTGACTGCATCTCACTGCATTATCAGGTGAGCACAGAAGGCACAACGGTTGGTTAGTTTGATGGATGAGAGATCTGACAACCAGTGGCTCAAGTCTCACTGGATTAACTCAAAGCTTCAGGAAGGTTTACAGTCTTGTATGTTTGTCTTTTCTGGCAATTCTTCCAGCAACATTGGTTCAGCAAGATTGGTTCTGGGTCTTCAGAGTCTGACAGGAACCAACCCAAACAAAGTCACCCGGACTGTAGCAAAGGTTATCCGTCACTCTGATTTCAGCTCTCTCACTCTGGACAACGACATCGCCCTGATAAAGCTCTCCTCAGCCGTAACGTTCAACAACTACATCTCGCCGGTCTGCCTGGCGGCGGCGAACAGCACCTTCTACAGCGGCGTGGACTCCTGGGTCACCGGCTGGGGCAACATTGGATCTGGTGGTGAGACTTTAAATGACTGATTAACCAATGAAAACAATAATAATAATAATGATAATACAGACCTTTGGGCACTTAAATAACTTAGAAACAACATAATATGTTGGAGAAAACATAAAATACAGAAACCCTTCAGCTGTGACTTTGACAATGTCTATGATTTTAACTACAATGTGCAGATTCATCAAACTGTGATGATTTGAAAATGTCTGCTAGAGCTCAAACATTTCATCCAGCTTTCACACATTATCAAAAGAAGGAATAAAAACGACTGAAAGGCTTTCAAAAGGCCAGTCCTGCTTGAACAGCATTTTATTTACAGAGTCTTTGACTATCTCAGTGGTTCAGAGGGGACACTAACCCCAATCTTAACCCCGTCTCTCTTCCGAATACTCGGTCAAAGTGCACTGTTTCCTTAGCAACATTTCCTGTGCGTTTGTTTTCACACCCTAATGGAGGACGTTCTTAACACTGTCCTTCCTGTTAAACTTTTTCACGGATTGAACCTTTAAACACTGCAATAAAACTAGCCGCCTTTTCAAAAAGCCCGCACTAAATATTCACGTGCGCCACGGCACAAGACATTACAGCACCGTAATTTACGAGCTCCTTTCAGAGTAAAAGCTCTTATCCGGTTCATGTTTGATCTGCTGCAAGTCGATTTCCAGCAGCTTCAAGTTTAGATTTTGTATTTATGCAGCTGCAAAAAGAAATGATGTATCGGAAATAATTGGGGACATTAAGCAAAGCTGAAAACTCTGTTTCCAGAAGGACATGAACCGGATGTGCGCTTTTATTGTGAAAGCAGAAAATAAATGGAGGTACCGTAACGTCTTGAGCTATTGCGCATGTGCATGTCATGTGCAGCTGCCTTTTTGAAGAAGTGGCTAGCTTTGCCTCAGTCTTTAAATTGTTGTACTCTGAATCTGTGTCTCTCAGATCCTCTTCCATCTCCTCAAAACCTCATGGAGGTGGAGATTCCGGCTGTGGGCAACAGACAGTGTAAATGTAGCGGCTATGAAGCCACCGCCATCACTGACAACATGATCTGTGCAGGATTAGTGGAGGGAGGAAAGGACTCCTGTCAGGTGATTATCTTTGCTTGTTAGAATCTGGTTTCATCCAGCAGATCATCCAACATGTTTCTCATTTTAAAGGGAGACTCAGGAGGTCCGATGGTGAGCAAACAAAATGGCCGCTGGATTCAGTCAGGAATTGTGAGCTTTGGCATTGGCTGTGCTGACCCAAAATACCCAGGGGTCTATGCCAGAGTCTCCCAGTATGAGGACTGGATCAAAGCCCAGATCACCAGCAACCAGCCGGGCTTCATCACCTTCACATCAACCGGAACCAACAGCGACCTCAGCGTCTCTTGCACTGGCGTGCCACCAATTTTGTCCCCAGCCACTACCACTACTACTCCCTCTCGTGCTACCACTACAGCTAATACTACCACTACAACAAGCACTACAAAGACAATAATAAAACCACTGACTACTACGGCCTCAGCAGCAACAAAACTCACAACAACCAACATCATCAAACCGTCTCCTACAACAACCACAACCACATCCAGGCGTAAGTACTGATCACACATAGAATAGAAAGGTTAGTTTTTAACCTTAAACTGAGTATGAACCCATTTGATGAAGCCCAGAGTTTTATTGGGTGTTTGACCGCTCCTTCTCCAGCCGTAGCCTGTGGCGAAGCCCCGTTAAACTCCGGTTCTCCGGATGGAAGCTTGTCATCAGAAGGCGAGTGGCCGTGGATGGCGAGTTTGCAGAAAGGAGGAAAGCATGTCTGTGGAGGGACGCTGGTGTCTGAGGACAACGTTCTGACCAATGCCAACTGCATTCCAGAGTGAGCTCTAGTAGAGGACGCTGTTCAGCCTGATCTCACAAGTTGTAATTTTGGGTCAATTGTGATTTATTCTTCACTGTTTAAATATTTGTTTGAAAACCTCAAACGTTGTAATGCCAACCCATTTTTTCTGTGAATAATCAGAGAAGTGCTTCTTCACCGGCTGTATTTAAGCAGTTCTTCATCTTGACTCCATTCTCTCCATCAGAGACTCTGTTGCGTCTGAATACACCGTTGTGTTGGGTCGTCTGAAGCAGAACGGATCGAACCCTTCTGAGCAGTCTGTTGCTGTAGGAAACATCACTCGGAGCTCCCTAACAGGTTCCAACATCGCATTGCTTCAGCTGTCAGCCAAACCCAATCTGACCGACTACGTTTGGCCCATCTGCCTGGACAACGGAAGAACCTTCCCAGAGGGATCCACCTGCTGGGCTGCTGGCTGGAGCTCTGTGAATGGAGGAGGTGAATCAAACACACAGCAATGTTAACATCAACAATCAGACATAAACATATGGTTGTTAAACTAAAGTTTCCTCTTTGTCATGTAGCTGAGAAAGTTCTTCTGAAGTTCCAGACCGAGGTTTTAAGTTGTGGGATAGATTCAGAAAACAACACCCTTTGTACCGGAGTGTTTACACAGGAACAGGTGAAAACCTTCACACTAATATTACACATGCACATAAAACTTTTGAGCTCTGTTTTTAGTGACCTTTGACCTCTGGTATCTTCATTCAGGGTTATCCTGGCGACCCGCTCATGTGTCAGCAGGAAGGATCTTGGTTCCAGGTGGTCGTGCTTTCGTTTGCTGAAGTCACTACCAGACATAAGCGCCAGGCTCCTTTTATGTCCTTCGAGAAACTGGACCGCTACCAGGACTTTCTGATCCGCTCTCTGGGGCCGTTTCTGACTCCAGTCATCAGAAACGGCCCCGCCAGCACAAACAGCACCTCCGAGGCTGCAACTGTCGCCATGACGATGAGCAGAGCAACCCAGAACCCCTTTGCCTCAGTGCTCTGCCTGCCCCTGGTCCTCCTGGCGGCGTGCCTCCACTTCCTCTCATAGACCTCCACTTCGTCTCATAGACCTCCACCTCCTCTCATAGACCTCCACTTCGTCTCATAGACCTCCACTTCCTCTCATAGACCTCCACTTCGTCTCATAGACCTCCACTTCTCTCATAGACCTCCACTTCGTCTCATAGACCTCCACTTCGTCTCATAGACCTCCAGCTCCACCTTTACATAATGTGAAGCACAAATGAATGTAAGCTGCTACTCAGGGGGCTCAGCCAGTCAGGTTCTGCTTCTGGAGGAGCTTCGTCAGCCTTTCCATCCTCAGGAAGACCTTGTTTTTGTTGAGTCATGTTTAGCTAGTTTGATGCAGCAGAGTGGACCCAGAACCTGCTAGCAGATGTCAGCCGGACTGAACTACCTCACTGTGCTGCGGCGGACGTTTCCTCCTGAAGTTACGTTCCTAATGTTTACATGAATGTTTGCACTGAAGTGATTCTAAGAAGGAAGCTTCATCTGATCAAATCAACAACTCTTTATGTTCTCTTGATTGCACTTTACTTTAAACTGTATTGAGAAATAAATGAGTTTTTCCTGAAACTGTGAATTCGTGTTGCTTGCTGTTCCTGTTTCGCCTGCTGCAGTAAAGGTGGTGCGACCTGAACAGACCTTCTCTTTATGACTGAAGAATAAAGTCATAAAGAGAAGGATCTTTATGAGAAGCATAGCTTCAAGTTGCTTGGCTTCTTCTGGCACAGAAACATCAGAGTTAGAGAGCAAAACGTTTCCCACCTGAGCTGCAGCTCCTCCAGAGGTTCCTTCTCCAACCTTCCCGTTCCTGCCCCTCTGCCACATTAAAAGCTTTATAAACAAGGAAATTAAACAAAATACAATGTTATGTTCAGATTTCAGAACAAACTAAGTTTTACCCAAAAGTTTAAATGTGTTAAAGATTCATTAACACATTTTGAATCTTGTGCGCAAAGTTTGAACCGTAAAAACATTAAATTATATTCAAAAACAAAGCATTGATGTACAAATACAGAACTGGCTAAACCAGCCCTTCTTTTTGCTTTTAGAATAAAAAAAACTGTTTTTAGTCTTTCATAAGGGCCACAGTGACGGGCCAAAGGGCCATGTGTGGCCCAGGAGCCACAGGTTGGAGACCGCTGGCCCAGGTGGGAACAGCTAAAGCTCCTGTGACCCGTCACAAACAATCAGTGACCCGATGGGCAACATAACAGACTGAGGCAAAGTCAGGGGTGAAGACTTCAGGGGAGGAGGAGGGTCCGAACCCGCCGGGTTCCTGAAACGGTTCCCACTGTCGCCGCGTGTTTCATCTCAAAACCCAGAGAATGGAGCGGCAACACCATCTGGTGGTCAGACTGGGCACTGCGTCCAAACACACCGGCTCAGAAAACGGGTCAGAACCACAGATAGGTCGGTCAAAACGGGTCAGGTCGGTTTTGTTCAGCGGAATCAGGCCGGCTTCATGTCGTTCCTCTGAGCGGGTCAGAACCGGTCCTGGGTTCTACTTGATCCGGATCTCGAAGCAGAGGCAGTTGCAGGAGTCGCACTCTGGAGGCTGGCAGGTGCAGGCGCAGTCCATGCTGAAGCACTGAGGTCAGAGGTCAGAGGTCAGACTGACTACAGAGCACACTGGAGGGCCAGCTGTGGCCTCCGCATCCATCAATCATCCATCAATCATCCATCAATCATCCATCCACTCGTCTCACCGGAGCGTTGGAACATGAGTCTGGCAGGAAGGCGCTGACGCCTGGCAGACGGCAGTCGCACATCTCAGCGAGTCTGAAGCATCGGTCGCAGACGGAGACACTGGGACAGCAGGGACAGCAGGGACAAGGGGGACAGAAGTCCTGAGGGGACATCACACATAGCAGAGTTAGCATTTAGGGACACCTGGGCCTCACGTTAAAGCGCCGTGCACACAAAAAATGTGCGGCACCATATTTTACGCTGAAGTGTTAGGGTTAGCACCGGTTCCGGTCCCGGTGCTGGTTCCGGTGCTGGTTCTGGTCCCAGTCCCGGTCCCAGTCCGGTCCCGGTGCTGGTTCCGGTCTGGTCCCGGTTCCGGTCCCAGTCCCGGTGCTGGTTCTGGTTCTGGTCCCGGTTCCGGTCCCAGTCCTGCAGGTTCTGCTGCTCCGTCTGGCTGCAGATTTTATTATTTATTCTTTCATTTGGAGTTTTTGTCTTTAACATGTGTTATTATTTTTGTGAGGTGACCTTATGTTACCTGAAAGCACCTTTTAAATAAAATATAAACTTATTATAAATACTATTCTGCTACAAAGACGTTGCCATGGTTACTGCTTTAGGTGGCGGGAGACGTCCGGGTATTTCTACTAATTCACATTAAGATGTTTTTCTGGAGGCGACGGGCGGAGCAGCAGCTGCTTCCTGTAAGTTAGGATGAATCAAGGAAAGGTGTGCAGGTCTGACCAGGCCGACGGTTTTATACATCCAGAGTTTTCTTTTCTAAATTTGTCCAAACGCCTCGTTTTAGAGTGAAAACTGCTCAGTGTTTGATAATGACGCCTCAGGTGTGCAGGAGGGACAGGTGTCTAGTTAAAGTCTGATCATTCTTCATTAGCTCTGCCTCCTGATCAGACCAGCTGGATGGCTTCAGACACAAGGTTGCCATGGAAACACTGGGGAGAGGGGTGCGGAAGACGGATCCCTGCCACACTTTTCAGGCTTTCACTTGTAAAACTGTTGAAAACCAAAAATTATTTTATCGTTTCTCAGATGAAAACCGAACAGAACCTTCTGAAGCCTTTGGTTGTTCAGGGTGTGAATACTAAAGCAGGGCACCATCAGGACCAACCCTGATCTCACGGGTCGTCAGAACCAACCTTGAGGCAGTAGTGGATCCACAGCCCGACCCCCAGAACCATCATGTACAGACTGACGGCGATCAGCATCACTGCAGGGAGAGGGAGGGCGAGGCCCCAGGGCAGCAGCACCTGCAGGGCGGCACCAAACACACCTGGTAGTATAGACCCACCAGTCTAGATCTGGTAGCCTAGACCCACCAGTCTAGATCTGGTAGCCTAGACCACCAGTCTAGATCTGGTAGTCTAGACCCACCAGTCTAGATCTGGTAGTATAGAACCACCAGTCTCAGTGTTGATGTGTCTTTTCTAGATGCTGACCTGCATGCTGAGTCTTCTGCTGCGTCTGGAGCAGAACCTTCAACAGATTCCTGAGCCTGAAACAGTAATCACCAACAGATTATCAATGTTCGATTATTTATCACAATCCATGATGCATTCAGGGACAACGTGTTTCTCCTGTTTCAGATGTTTTACCTTAAATTCAGTGAAATGTCCCTTTAATCAACCTCCCAATCAGAGGCCAACTTCAGCTCCAGACACCGGAGTTTGTTAGCATGAAAAAGCTAATCTAGAACACTAAAAAGAACCGGACCTGATTCACATGAACAGAACCGGCGGTACCGAACCTTTCCTGGAAACAATTTAGACTCACTGCTCAGGGAGTGAAACTCTTCAAGTTTAACAGAAACCAAATAAAGTCGCTTTTCTTCTTCCTCATCCTGAAATATCGAAGAAAAGAAGAAGAACGAAAACAAACGAACAATGGCGGCATCAGAAGCGTTACCATGGAGACCGATGGATGCCTGCGAGGGACCGAAGAAGCGAGAGCGAAATTTCTTTTTTAGCCGTTTACTTTGAACAGATTTTTATTATTTTAATTTTAATGGGGAAATCTTTACTCAAAGGTGAAAATGTTTGAAGATGTAACCAAATGTTAATTTTTGGAAACAATTTAATAAGCAAACTCCATGAAGAAAAAGCAAGTTTAAGTAATTTGTCAAATCAAAAATGTAGCATTATTCACATTTAATTTACTTTTTTAAAGCATAAAATTGTAATAAATTTATTAGATCGGTAAAAAAAGAGGTTTTGTTTGAACCTTCATTTTGAAAGGAAACCAGATGCTGGTTCTGAACACAGCCAGACCAGAACCCTGCTCTCTGGAGTTACACTGGTCAACAGGCCCCAGAACCAGAACCTTCTGCAGACACACTCCTGCCAGGATTGGATCTATTTTTACAGCTGGCGAGAAATCACCAGCGAACATTCAGTACACGAGTCTGGCTCCACTGTGGTCAGTTTGTCAGGTTCAGGACCAGTTTGATATTTGATCTGTTTAATTGAAATTAACTTCAGTATTCTAACTGGGTCCAGAAAAGTTCTGATTAGATGAGAAAACTATTGAAATAAACCCAGATTGGATCTTCCTGGTTCTGATACGTTACAGGAAGCATGTAGAGCAGATCGGGTTTTCCCTCCCGATTGATCAGAACCATCCACACAGAATCGGCTGGAAAAGCTTTATTGAAACCTTCCATCTCAGTCAGCATGGCTTTAATACTTCTGCATAAATTATTGCACTTGAGGACATGAAGCTCATCCAGAAGCACATTTAGTCAAGATCGAACCGGGAAGAGGGTCAGGACCAGAACCGCTCCAACACAGTGAACCGGCTTGGTTCGCTACAGCCAAACCATTTGCTGCAAACTAAAACCTTTCAGTCAATCAGACGGCTCCGACCCGACCCCCCCAGGACAACACTCCACCCAGCAAATGGAGACTCATCGTTTATTGAAACACCTTAAAGTACAAAACAAAAATGTTACATGAAGCAGCGCCTCCTTGTGGCACCTAAAAGAAAAACCAGAGGGACATGGAAGGAGGAAGTGTGTGAGGGAGGGTCATCACCACTCATCCCTGATGTGTGGAGCTGCAGCGGTGTGTCTTTGTGAGAGCAAGGCTGCCCCCTGGTGTCGCAGGGCAGTAGTGGAGGTACAGAGTCCCATGTTCTTCAGAGGTAATTCGCACGCTGGCTAAGAGGAGTTGGTGGGGTCGCAGAGGAGGGAGGAGATGGAGGAAGGGCAACAGCAGCACATAGAGGAGAGGGTCAGGGTTGCAGGGGTCGCGATGGCCGTCCAGGAGAGAGGGGGGCCGCCGGCCGCGTCTAGAAGCCGTGGACTTTGAGCTGCTCCTCCTTGGCCAGATCAATCTGCAGAGAGAGAAAGCCATGAAGACCTGAGGCAAACTGCCTCCACAGAGGGACTAACTGCCTCCACAGAGGGACTAACTGCCTCCACAGAGGGACTAACTACCTCAATCAGGAACTGGCAGATATTCTTGCGCTGATCTCCCTGAAGTTGGATCACTTCACCATACTCCGGATGCTCAATCACTGTCCCATTGCAGGCGAACTTCTGTTAACAGAAACAAGCTGCAGGTCATCTCACTGCACCACCAGGTAAATGTTTAGGGGAGAATCGGCTGCAGCTCGGGCTGCTCCAAATGAGCTGCCACATGTTACCTTCTTGAAGGCCTTGACTAGCTTCTTCTTGTCATAGTCGGCTGAGATGCCCTGGACAGTGGTGAGGGTCTTCCTGCCGTTCCTCTGCTGGATTCTTATGTGGATGTAGTCCTCAGTCCCGGCTGGGAGGCGGTCATCACCCTTAGTTGCATCAGCAAAGGGGTCTGAAAGAGCAAGACGATCAGAACCGGGTCTGGACCTGAGCCAACTTCCGGAACAATAACAGACATGTCCATTTTTATGAGGGGGATCAAATGTACTCCGCAGAATCTATATATTTATCTAACAAGGGACCCTATTAATTGACCGGGGATCAGAGCGGTCCCGGTTAGGAAGCTAACAGCTAACAGCCTCAGCAGCGGGGACCGTTAGCTTCTTTAGGCCCAGTAATGGCGGATGTTGGCCTGAAGGCCTCAATCCCGATAGAGAATAAAACCTGACAACAAAACGTTTTTAGAGTTCTACTCTTAACATCAAACCGCTCATATCAACTTAATGAAGACAGAATTAAAAGAAACCGGTTCAAAAAACAACAAAATCCTCCCGCCCTTCCCCCACCTTCTGCATCGACAGAAAAGCACTCACCAAAAGTTTGGAGGTTCTGGATAGCGGACATACGATAAGATTTGCTTTCCTTTCGGATAATAACTTGGTTCTGGGGCGGTTCGGCTGCTGACTGTCTCTTTTCTCTCCTGTTCTGGTTGTTTTACTGGGTTCTGCTCGCTGGGACGCCCGGTCGGCTCGTTCTTACCAGCTCTCACAAAATGGAGACAAGCGCTGCGAAAACAAGGCTTTATAGACACGCCCCGAAACTGACGTCAACGCGTAACTGTCGTGCCCCGCCCCGAGTATAGCAAGCCGTCTTAACGTAAATTCGGGTTTGCCGCTCTTACATTCCAGATGTCTCAGATTGTTTTATGACTAGACGTTTTAGCAATTTAAGATACCTCTAATTACATTCTGACTAGTCGAAATGACGTCAGATTTACCATTGCCTTGCATGGAGACTTCAATTCAAGACATCTACAATGAATTACTGACTGTCTGAAATACACATTTCAGAAATCTACAATTAAATTATGACTATTAAAAAGTAAATTCAAGATATCTCGATTGTAGTTTTGACTAGTCATAATTCAAATCAAAGATATCTCTAATTAGTCCATAATTCAAGACATCTTAAATGTATTTTTGGATAGGAGAAATGTAGTTTTGACTAGTGGAAATTAAGTTATAGATATCTTAAAAGTAAATAATGACTAGACAAAACTAAATTGAATTATAATTTTGACGAGTCAAAATTCATTTTAACATATCTCTAAATGAATTAGAGATATCTTGAATTATTCAACTTTTCTATTTAAGATATCTTAAATGAACATTACTGATATATTGAATTAGCATTCTGTTTAGTCAAAGCGTCACTGATTTATGTGGCAATTTGAAAGTTTCATAAAACAATGAAAAATAGAAAAAACGAAAAAATATGTTTGAAAATGCACAACTTTCATGTTGAAAATGGATTGACAATAGCAGTTTTAGCTTTTCAAAGCTGTTTTTAAGTGCATTCAGTTCGTCGGAAATGAATAAACAGGATTTTTGTTTGCAGATATCATTAGCAGTTTACAGTTTATGACGTTCTCCTCATTTCCAACATTGCCGAGCTCTTTCTAATTTCTGCCATTCACTGACAATTTTGTGCAGGAAACATCAAATTCTGCAGGCAACTGTTTGGACAGCATATAGGGGCTTCAACGTCATGCTTAATTCAGATATCTAAAATCTGACGCATTGGAAAATTTTCAAGAATCTTAAATCGAATTCCGGGAGTTTGACTAATCAAAATGTAATTGAAGATATCTTCAAATATTATTCTCACTAGTCGGAATGTTAATGCAGATATCTTAAATTACCATTCCGGATAGTTAAAATGGATTTTTAGCTATATGGAATGTAATTACGGATAGTCAGACGAACCGAATTTATGTTAAAACGGCTCGCCATACCCCGAGAAAGTTTCTCCACATTACTGGAAGGATGACGTCATTTTCTGTGAACGTGAAGTCATCGTCACAAGGAGACAAAAACATACCTATTGACTACTATATAAACAAGTATAAATTACTGTAACTATTGATTACTATTACTACTGAAAACTATGAAGATTAGTGCATATAATGATCACATTAACTATTGATTTACTGATTAGTCTAAGTACTGCTGGTAATACTGGACATGTTTACAGAAATACATCTTATTGGAATATTTTTGCTTAAAATAATATTCTAATGTTACTAGATATGGCACTTATGGCTTCTTGAAATTAATAAATCTTCAGGTTCTTTCATTTCAAAGAGCTGTATCATTTATAAAATACATACATTCACACCAAGCCATTTATGTAAAATATATTTTTTTTCTTATTGATTGTTTTTGTGGTTGAAGTAAAAAAAAAACATTTTAGACATCTGCATTAAGTAAAAATAAAACCATAGGATGTTCTTGCAGATAAAAACATGAATATATTTGATAAGATATGAAATTTCAAAACATAAATGTAATATACTCCAGGAGTATGTTTACAAGTTCTGAGTGTAATGTTAAATTTTAATGCTATTAGTAATGCAGAAAAAAAGGGAAAATGTAACAAATACAGGAAAAAAGTGGACTTGAGTTACTTTGTACAACATTCCTCTTGTATTAAAAATAATAATTAAGGCAACACACTAACAGCAAACAACACTTAACAATGAACATTTTGGGTCCTGTTTCAGCCCTGCTGCTAAGCACCAAAGCCATTGCTGCATGTGACATTTTCAGTTATAAGGTGTATTTATGACAATGTGTTTTTTCACTTTTATTTAAAATTCAAAAATAATAGTATGACAAGGCACTCATCAGTAACAAGAGTCTGATATGATAAACTGAGCAGAAAAAAGAAAAGTCACAAGCTAACTGTGAGGGACATAAAACAAAATGTTAATAAAAGAGGAACTTCAAATCTTAAATGACATATTGGTATAAATATTGGGCTTTTGCAAACATTAAACACTCTCTTAAATAAAATTATTTCACTTTAAAAATTGAGGTGATTTTTAGAAAACAGTATTTATGAATTAACCTTCACCAGAGAATTAAATGTATCATAATTTAACTCTTCACTGTTATTATATTAAAACTTAAAGATGGAATAGACTTCTTGTACAAGATTCATTTCTGACACATTGAAAAAAATGTATTGTGTCAAAATGCAGAAATTGATTTTTATTTTTTGCAGGAAGTCAATAAAGGGAAAATTTCACACATAATTATGAAATTAATATCTTCATTTTTTGTGGAATATAAAGATATTTGGTTTCTATTTTCTTTAGAGATCATCATGATTTTTAAATGTTTTCTTCATAGAGGAATAATATTGATGTCAAAGTTCCTGATGAATTTCTGGTACATTTTTGGTCTATAAAGTCACAACATTCATAATCAGAGATTGTGTGTGTTTTTGTCTGTTAATGACTGAATATGTAATCATGTCTGCAGAGTTGCAGAGGGAATTGCCTTTAACACTATTAAATTGAATATTAGAACATTTGAGTGAGTATTTTTTATCATCTTGGAAATACGGCAGGGTTCACAGGGTTAACCCTAACCCACAAATGTAAAGTATGGAAATAACTTTTGTTTCACTCCACTGAACATGTGATTCCATCTAATTTTGCTCCATTTCCAACAAGTCGTATCAGAACACATTTGAACAGCCAAATATCTCTTGCAATGACTTTGGGAAGCAAAAATATGTCTACTGTACATTTAAAGTCGATTTTTGTTGTAGTTTTACTTTTTAGAAGCACAAATATGGATGTTGAAGTTGTGGCACAGAAGCCTTCTGTCCCAATTGTCACATTTTTGCTGCGTGTGACCTGAACACTAGAACCCGTTTCACTTCGACTTCATAGCGGGGCGCGGATTGGAACAGACGTTCTAACTTTCTGTGCTCCCCATCAATCCGTCCTACCTGGTGATGCGCACGTCGATGCTACGTCACATACTGCTTACTCAGCAGATTTCTTCTCAATACATCTTACCTGTGGAAGTTTTGTTTCGTTTGTTTTATGTAGTCAAAGATAGATACTTATACCTGGCTTTATGACCCTGTCCCTATGCATTAAAATATTTTAGTTTAACAACAGTCTTTTTTTTATTAGACTGTCCTAAATAGAGAATGATGGTAGCAATCAAAGCTGTGTGATAGTGGTGTAAATATTAGTGGATATTAGTCATATCCCATCATTTCAGGTGCCCAGTGACCTGACAGACAGACAGACAGATAGATAGATTTATTAAAGGCTCAAAGTCCAAATTACATAAAAAGAAAACAAATACAATAAAATAATAAAAAGTACAATAAAAAAAGGCCCCTAACCATTCAGGAGTTAGTCATACCAATGTCTCCAAAGTACAGATGAGTATTTTACTCACTATATTTAACATTAGTCAACACTAGAATAATTCTATTATTAGACTTGTTGAAACAACAAATACTTTTAGACATAAGCTTTCTTAAAACAGCCATCAAAGTGCTGATGTGAGATAAAAACCTGTTTCTCCTGTCTGATACAAACACCTCTATGTTTAAAATACTTTTACAAGGTATATTCAAATAAAAGGACTAGTGCTACATCTATAGCTTTTCATTTTAAGCGGTAGGATATTCAGATGAAGGAAGTGATATTTTTGAGTTTTTGTCATGTATATAAATTGTTCACTACTAAGCTAACCATAACTCCTAACTGCACTATATTTAACGTCAGTCAACACTAACGTTGAACCTCCACTTCAGTCACTCTGTTATCCAATGATAATATTTAACATGAACAACCTGCTGCAGTTTTTGGTTTGCAAACATGATGGTAGCAGTTTTAGACGGGTAGCACAGACAGATAGACTTAGCCATCTATCCGAGGGAGCACAGATAATCAGAAAATCTGTTCATAATGATTATTACATCAATGGGTTGTTGTCCTTATTCTTCCCCTGCTTTATAGCGGTTGGCAAGCAAAGTTCAGATGTGCATCACCGCCATCTACTGGAATGGAGTGCAAATTGGGACGCTCAATATATCCATCCATTTTCTAACCCTTGACCCCAGTGGGGTCAGGAGGAGCTGCTGCCTCTTCAGCAACTGTCATGTTCCGTGTGTTTATTTGAGTTTTCTGTGTCCTAGTATCCTTGTTGTCCTGGCTTCCCCTTGATTGCTCCCAGGTGTGTCTTGTTTCCTTGATTACCCTCAGTGTATTTAATCCCACCTGTGTCCTTTGGTCCTCCTGGGGTCCTTGTTACCTGTCCTTGTCGTCTCCTGTTGTGCTGTCCGCCTGTTTGACCAGTTGCTACCGGTGTTGAGTCCTGGCTTCCGCTCAGCCGTGCTGCCTGGCCGCAGACTTGTTGCTGACTGTGTTTTCTGGACAATTATCACCATTAAATCACCTTCTTACCATCTACCTGTGTCTCCGAGCCTCAGCCCCACCACCTCCACTCTCGGACAGCAATGTTCCCGGTGAGAGGCGGGATCACCTGGACAGGTGACCGGTCTTCTTCTTCTTCTTGTTTAATGGCGGTTGGCAAACAACTTTTAGGTGCATTACCGCCACCTTCTGGATTGGAGTATGGACCAGATGTACAATTTCTATAACCTCTCCATAATACCTGTACTTCTAAGAAATCTAAACACGTAGTTAAAAACTACGTCCCCGGACGATTTTTGTAATAAGTCCCTAATATCTAGTTTGACTTTATTCTTACTTAACTCTCTAACTAATACCCCTCTTTCCTGATTATATTTAGTACATTCCAAAAAAATATGTTGAATCGTTTCTGAATTCCCACAATAACTACACAACCCTGTACTATGTTTGTTAATTATTTTCAAGGTGCTATTTAACCCCGTATGTCCAAATCTTAATCTGGATATAATATCCTCCTCTTTTTTACTCCTATTCTCTTTTCTACATTCCCCAACTTTTTTTTGAATACTATAATAAAATCTTGCCTTCCTTTCATTCTCCCACTGTTCCTGCCATTTCTTCTTGTAGTACACTTTACTTATATTTCTGATCTCAATTTTACTAGACTTAGTTTTAAGTTCAACATCATCCCTTTTAGTCGCGCCTTAGCAAATTTATCCGCCAATTCATTTCCTATTATACCGATATGAGCAGGAATCCAAATAAATTTGATACTGGATCCGTTTTTTTTCATTTTATAAATTGACTTATTAATATCCATCAAAATGTCCTGTCTTGTTTCTGATGCTTGCTCCATAACGCTCATCAATGCACTACTCGAGTCTGAGCAAATCAAAACCTTCTTACTTCTCAATTCCTCACTCCACTTTAATGCCATTAAAATAGCCGTTAACTCACCCGTATATACATTCAGTCTGTCTGTTATTCTTTTATTTTCCATAATGTTTAAATCAGGGATTATAAATGCTACTCCTATTCTGTCATTTAACATTTTAGACGCATCTGTGTATATTTGTATATGCTCACCATATTCCCTCCTTATATAACCTTCTACCTCTTCCTTTTCAACTTGTCTACCTTCTTCCAGAAATCTTAAGTCAACTTCAGTTTCCCTATTTATCCAAGGCGGATCGCATGGAATACTCATCACAGGACTAATTAGACACTGACTTAAACCCATTTCATCTATTTCTTTATTTATAATCCAGCCAAAACTATTTATATCTCTGTACTTAACTTTTTCTTGACAAGGTTGTAAAATATTATTTATAGGGTAACTTTTTTTATGTCCTCTTATATTTGCCCAAAACACTACCGCTAATTGCTTCTTTCTAAGTTCCAGTGGCATCTCACCCATTTCTACTTGTAACGCTGACACTGGTGTTGTTTTCATTGCTCCGCAGCAAATTCTTAGTGCCTGATATTGAATTTTATCTATTTCTTTTAATAAACTATTTGAGGCTGAGTTATATACAACACACCCATAATCAATTACTGACCTAATAAGACCAATATATATCATTTTTAAAGCTTTCCTACCAGTGCCCCAATCTTTGCCTCTTAAACATCTCATAATATTTAAAATCTTTTTACTTTTCTCCACGATTTTACTAACATGCATTTTCCATGTAAGTTTTTTATCAAACCATACTCCTAAATATTTAATCTGATCTATCCTTTCCACATCCTTATCATACAGTTTTAATCTTACATTAGTATTTACTCTCCTAGTAGTAAAAGTGATAAATTTGGTTTTTGAACTTGAAATTCTAAAACCCCATTCTAGAGCCCAAGCTTCTACACTATGTAACGCTTCTTGCATTTTATTATTTATAAACTTTGTTTTTCCCCCTTTTCCAAATAAGGCCATCATCTGCATATAGAGTCACTCCAAACTCGTTTTCAATTTTACTAAAAATATCATTAATCATTATTAACATGGGACTTATAATACTTCCTTGAGGAGTACCATTTTCAGTTAATTGTTTTGAACTTACTTCGTTACCTATTTTTACTCTTATATTTCTATCAGTTAAAATTTTTAAAATCCAATTATATATTTTACCTCTTAAACCTATTTGCCTAATTTTAATCAATAGTCCTTCCTTCCATAACATATCATATGCTTTCTCAATATCCAGGAAAACTGCCATTAGAATCTCTTTGTTCACTTGTGCCCTCCTAATCTCATGTTCTAGATATACCATGGGATCTGTTGTACTTCTTCCTTTCCTGAACCCAAATTGATGATTTTATCTTTTCCTTTGATTCTAAGAAATAAATTAGCCTATTATTCACCATCTTCTCCATTAACTTTCCAATACAAGATGTTAACGCTATTGGCCTATAACTCTCAGCTATCTGTGGATCTTTACCTGGTTTACAAATAGGGATAATAATTGATTCTTTCCACTTATCCTGCAGCACTCCTTCCTCCCATATTTTATTATATAATTCTAGTAATATCACCTTACTCTTTTCACTCAGATTTTTTAGCATGATGTAATTTATCTGGTCTTCCCCAGATGTTGAATTTTTTATATTCTTTAACGCTTTATTTAATTCTATCATTGAAAATTTCATATTTATATTATCATTATCCTCTATTTCCACATGTATCCTTTCACTATATCTTTTTAATGTAATTTCCCTTCCTTCTTTCTCTTTATTACTAAGATTTTCATTGCTTTGGACTTTAGCTAAGATTTTTACTAATAGTTCAGTCTTATCTTTATCATCAATAATCATATTGTCATTACTTTTAAGTATCGGAAAAATATGTTCTCTTGACTTTCCTGACATTTTCTTGATCGTGTTCCACACTCTGTCTAACGCAGTAGTTTTTCCTAACGATTCACAATACTTACTCCAATAACTTTTTTTTGCATTTCTTATCTTCCTCCTGACTTCTGCTTGTTTTCTCTTGTAGTTTATTAAGTTTTGGAGGCAGATAGCTTTCTTAAGTGTTTTAAAAGCCTTATTCCTTAATTTAACCGCCAATGAACATTCTGGATTCCAACAAGGAACTATCCTTTTCTTCTTAAACCCTTTACTTTTTGGTATTATTTCTTTTGCCACATCAACAATACTTTTACTAACTTCTAGATTTAATTCATTTATTGGTTTATTTATATCTATACTTACCAACCTATCTTCACTCATAACTTTATACTTTCCCCAATTTGTATCCTCAAACCTCCATCTCCATTGCCCCTATTTACCTGCTCTTCTTCCATGTCTATTTCAATTTCAGTAAATATTGGATAATGATCACTGCCTATTGTACTATTTTTATATATTTTCCAACTACAACTATCCGCCACACTTTGGGATACTAGAGTAAGGTCAATACCAGACTCCCTACCACTTATCAGGTCCAATCGAGTTCCTTCCCCATTATTTAGCACTACCAACTCTTTTTCTTCAATGATTCCTTCTAAAATCCCCCCATTATAATCATCTTTCTCACCCCATAAAGTGCTATGTGCATTAAAGTCCCCACACCAAATTAATTTCTCTCCCCAATGCTTAGAAATGTTTTCTATTTTTAATTTATCTATTTTCTTACAAGGGTTATAATAATTTATAATTTTTATACTTCCATGTTTTGTCCACACTTTAACCCCATTTATCTCTAATTCCGTGTTTATTTGTAATTTAATAAATTTTATCTTTTCTTTTATAAATATGGCACAGCCTCCTCCATTTCCATTTCCTCTGTCTCTCCTTACAATTGAATATCCATTAATACTAAACTGTAACGTTGGTTTCAACCATGTTTCTTGGATACATATTATATCTGGCTTCTCATTCAATCTATTAATAAAACCTTTAAACTCCTGACCATTAGCTATTAGACTTCTAGCGTTCCATTGCAGTATTAGAATTATAAGACTATTTGACTTGCCTCACTTTCACCTGACCCCTCTCCTTGTCTAAGTTCATCTTGAATTTTCTCCCATGACAGATTTTTAACACTAAAGAATTTTGCTGCTGCTTTTACTATAATTTTTATTTTTTCAGTCTTAGTTCTTGCCTGTTCTGAACAGTTTATAATATAAGCCAAGAACGGGATCAGTTTTTCTAGCGTGATAATGTTTTGACTTTTATCTGCCTCATTCTTCCTTTCTACTTTTGCTCTCTGACTAATCCCTGTACTTTTCACCTCTTTTACTGCTTCCACATACGACATTCTCTTCTCTGTTTTCAGTTTTTGAATTTCCACTGCTTCTTTCCTCACCGTACATCCTGCATATGCTGCGGTATGATCCCCTCCACAGTTACAACATTTTATTGGATTCTCTCCACACTCCCCATAAGGGTGTTCACCTCCACACCTACCACACCTTTGCTTTCCATTACATACATTTGCTGTATGGCCATACCTCTGACATTTGTAACATCTTATAGGTGGTGGAATATAATTTCTTACATTGAAGCTCAAGTATCCAATCATAACCTTATCCGGTTTTACTTTATCTTTGAATTCTATTAATACAGAAGTGCTATCCACTCTCTCCCCATTTCTAAAGGCCTGTAGTCGTTTGATACCTAAAACCTCCCCTCCTTTTATTACTTTCTTTAACTCATCCAAGTTTTCTCCTATAGGAATCCCTGAAATCACCCCTTTTACTCCTCTTTCCTCTCCTATTACTTTCCTCTCCATTACTTCTCTTTTGCAGATCGTTTGTATTTTAAGTGCTTTATTCTTTTGTTCGACATTCCTACAAATAATCAGAAGGTTTCCATCTCTTAAAACTGTAGCTAACTCCACATCTCCAATAATCTTTTTTAATCCATTTGAAAGTGTGATTGGGCTCACCCCAATCAAGTCCTGTCCAGTTCTGAATTTCAAAATCACTTTAAAGTCCTCCATCATTATCTTCTTTCTTGTCTCAACATTTTCCTCTTCATCCTCAAAAGATCTTTTGCCTGTATTTAGTCCTTTTTTACCCTTATCTTTCCCTCCTCCCCCTTTCTTACTTTCTACCACAGACCAACTAGTTTCCATACTATCATCATCTGAACACCCTCCACTACTACTAGCCATCTAGATCCACTCACAACCCAGATTATGCCAAGAAACCGCTCCTCCACTTCCAGCTTCCCGTGACCAAACCTCGCTTCGTCAGAGTTGCTGCATGCAGGGTGACGGTCTTCCCTCCTCCTTGATTGAACACAGCTGACTCAAACTCGGTCACCTGGCGGCCAGAAATCGGCGTCCACGCTCCTCACGGTATGGCGGCCACAGTAAAAAAAAAAAAAAAAGCAGGTGACCAGTCTGTCACAGACGCTAAATATATATTACACAAATTTTAAAAAACAAAAATAAAAAATATATATATTTACATATATACATACAAACACACACATATATATATTGAAACGTCTCCACCTGATGGTGAATTTAAATTGGTAAACTGGGTTCCTGTTGGTTCGGCCGGAAGCGGTTAGCAACGCCTAGCAGCGATTAGCAGCGCCTAGCAGCGATTAGCAGCGCCTAGCAGCGGTTGGCAGCGATTAGCAGCGGTAGCTTCTCCTGCTACGTGTTGGTCAGCTGACTGATCATGTGACTCCCGGTCTGTCCGGTTCCCACCTGAGAATATCTCCATTTCTCCTCGAACTATCCGCAGCAGGAGGCAAGAAGCAGGAGACCCAGTGAGAAGCTGCTGGGTTCAACAAGCGAGCCGAGCTTGGTTCTGGTTCTGGTTCGGGCGGTGAGTCATTTCTTGCTGCTTATTATTGTATCTTTTGATCACCTGACTGGAAGCCACATCCGCCTTAATCATGACAGAGAGCCGTTTTTCTGGATATTAAAACTATGACAGAGAAACATCTGAAGCTGCAGAGGTTTCCCATCTGGGTCATCTTAGCCGAACCTTGTGCTGTTCCGGAGGGTTTGGACCTCTCTGACTCTAATATGGATAAGAACACGAATATCTCCCCAGACAGACAGGATTTATGTCGGTCCAGTTCGGTCAGGTGTGGGTTCAGGGACCAACTGCTGGTCTGTCCCTTTAATTGTGCTTTAACTAGACCAGATGATAAGAGCTGTGTCCCTCAGAGCCGGATGATTTATGGTCAAAGCATGTTTATTTTTTATTCAGTGAAATTAGCCAGTGGTCAGAGGATCCAGTAATCGTAGAGATACTTTAAGATAATATTTTTTAAATAAAAGTAAAACTACGTTGTAGTAAAACTACTTTTTTTGTATAAATGTAAGTAGTTCCTGCCCACCAGCTCTCTACTGGAGAAGCTGCTTCAGGTGAGAATCTGCCACTTCTAGCTGGGCCTTCCTCACATGTATCAAGACCAATTTCTAAAGCTGCAGCTAACAGCATCAACAATGGAGCTAACATAATCAAAACTGGAGGTAGCAGCGTCAAAACTGGAGCTTTATTACGGCACGCAGAGCCTGATGCTACTTCCATCACTAGCTTATAAGGTGACAGCAGTGAGGCTGCAGCCCAGTTCTGAACCCACCATTAACGACCAGTCCACTGTTCTGATGGTTTCTGATGCAACCTGTTTGTCTCTGCTTCCTGTCCTCTGCAGGAAGTTTTTCTAATTTGGGCTAGGACAATCCTCCAGGATGGGTCCAGATGGGAAGAAGCTGCTGAACATCGTCATCCTTGGCTTCGGCTTCATGTTCATGTTCACAGCTTTCCAGACATGTGGAAACATTGAGGTGGGTCGGTTCTGGTTCTGGTTCTGGTTCTGGATCAGCAGCTGAAGCTCCTCCTCTTTGTGTTTGCAGCAAACGGTCATCAAGAGCTTCAACAGCACAGAGTTTCATGGAAGTGGCTACACAAGGTAAGGTTCTGGTCCTGGTTCTGATCCCGGTCCAGGTTCTGGTTCTGATGGTGTCCTCCTCCCCAGCATGGCGATCATTTACGGCGTTTTCTCTGCCTCCAACCTGATGGCGCCCTCCGTGGTGACGCTCATCGGACCGCAGGTCTCCATGTTCCTCAGCGGGATCCTGTACAGGTACCACTTCCTGCCACACACCTGAAGGTTCTGACCCGGTTCTGAGCCTGTTCTGACCCATCTCCTGTCTCCAGCGGCTACATCGCCATGTTCATCCACCCGTTCACCTGGAGCTTCTACACGGCCTCCGTGCTGGTGGGCGTGGCCGCCGCAGGTACAGCTGATGCTCCTCCTCTTCCTCCTCTTCCTCCTCTTCCTCCTCTTCCTCCTCTTCCTCCTCTTCCTCCTCTTCCTCCTCTTCCTCTAATCCGTCTCTATCTCTCCAGTCTTGTGGACGGCTCAGGGAAACGTTTTGGCAATCAATTCCACCGATCGATCCATTGGGAGGAACAGTGGCATTTTCTGGTCGCTGCTCCAGTTCAGGTAAACCGGGTCGTCCAGCAGAACCAGAACCAATGCTTAGCTGGCTGATGCTAGTGAGGCTCTGGTTACCAAGGAAACCACTGACAGAGTTTTACCAGAACCCTGAAGGAAAGTATTCACACCCCTTTCTATTTCTACTCTGACCCGGTTCTGACCGGGTTCTGACCCAGGGAGTTGATGGTTCAGTGTGTGGAGCTTTCCAACTGGAGCTTTAGTCTCAGAGTTCCTCTCATGGATGTCGTCCTTTCGCCGTGTTTTCCAGTCACTCTCGGTTTATTCTCAGCTTCCTGATTGCAGGCCAATCAGAGGAAGCCGCTTCACTTTCATACATTTAGCATCCAGACAATAAAATCAACCGTCATCATTCAGCAGATTTACCTGAGCGTTCGGCTCTTACAGCTGATGTCTCGTTCCGAGCCTGGTGCCTGCTGATTAGTGATGATTAGTGATGATTAGTGATGAGGCGTTTCGACCCATAGCACTGTGTCTATACTGTGCCACTGAATACTGACACCTGCTGGACATTTAAAATCCCTGCAGGCAACAAAGTTGACCGACTGATTTGATGACCGAGTTTTACACAATAAGATTTAAGTCACTGTATTTTATTGTACATTCTAGTATCATTTCATATCTTCAGTTAAATTCAAAATATATATATATATATAAACTATATATATAAACTCAGGTATATATATACCTGAGTTTATCCAGGTGTATCTGGGATTCATCCTGATGCCCTATGATGCCTCAGCACTGAGCAGATGGATTTATTAAATCAACAGTTCTGTCAAACATATGCAACTTAACCTGCAGGACACGATATAAACTAAGAGTCAATTTCAGCTGAATTTGGATTCAGATGGATCCAGTAGAAACTGGAAAGAACTGGATGAAACAACAACCAAGTGAAAACCAACAGCTTATTTTCTGATGTGGATCAAAATGGCCCCAAACTCCCAAACCTTTCATTTGGCTTCAGGCTCCATATTGATGCTGCAAAAGATCAAGAATCCTTTTGGCAAATTCATCCCGTTACAGATTTGCTTCCTTATAAACACAGTTTGGCGCCTCGATGTCATTTCCAGACACTTCCTGTATCGGTCATGTGACTCGCTGAAAGCAACGTGCTCCGATGCGGAGTTTGTCTGAGGGCTTGACGCATCAGTGTTGCCGGACCCATCACTACTGCTGATATTCGCTCTTCTATTTTTGCCATAGATGAGGTTTTTATTTCTATTGTTGTAATTAGTCTGTTATCAGTTTAGTTTCCAGCTGCAGCCATTTTGGTGCAAAAGTCTCTGATCTGATCTCCTCTGGTTGCAGCTTGTTCTTCGGGAACCTCTACATCTACTGCGCCTGGCACGGCCACGTCCACATCACAGGTAGGAGGCGGCAGCAGGCGGCGCCCGACTGCCGCCGCTTCACTCTGACTCACTCTGACTCACTCTGACTCACTCTGTGTCTTTCAGAAAAGGACCGTCGGACCGTCTTCATCTCTCTCACCGTCATCAGTTTGGTTGGCTGCTTCCTCTTCTTCCTGATCAGAAAACCCGACCCGGAGTTTTCTTCCGGTTCTGAGGCGACAGAGTCTCTACTACAGTCTGAGTCCGGAGATGGGTCCACAGACAGGTGAGGTTGTCAGTGGGCTGTAAAAAGTATTCACCCCCTGGATGGTAGGAACCAGTTTCCTCTTTGCCATTGAAGACTTTCTGAAGTGAACCCTGGCAGGGGGCAAATTCAGCCTGGTTTCCCGCCAGGCTATATTTGCCCCCACCAGGCTCACAATACTTCATGTTTCGAGGAATTGAGTCTCGTGTTTCCTGTCTCTGCAGTTCATCCAGAAAAGATCTCTGCACTCAGGCTCTGGATGCTTTTGGTACCATCAACACACTCTTCATCATCATCCTCTCCCTCCTCTTCCTCCTGACCTCTGCTCTCTGTCTACAGTCCAGGCCTGCAAGATCTCCGTCACCAAGGAGATGCTGCTGCTGAGCGCCTCCATCGGATACACAGGTGGGTTCTGCTGTAGGACCGGTTCTGAGACTTTTAACCCACCCAGTTGGAACCACCTGATACCAAGTGGACTCAGTTTAGTTTCAAGATTCTAAAAGTCCATCAACCCTGCAGCTCAGTGAGGTTCTGGTTCTCCCAGATTAATGACTGGGCCTAAAGAAGTTCTGGTTCTGTTCCCTCTCAGGTCTGGAGCTGACCTTCTACAGCGGCGTGTACGGAACCTGCATCGGCGCCATGACCCGGTTCGGGTCCGATGCCAAGAGTCTGATCGGCATCTCCGGGATCTGCATCGGTCTGGGAGAGATCATAGGTAAGCAGCCGGTCCGGTCGGAGCGTCCGGTCCGGTCCAGGCTCTGCAGCGGAGCTGTTTACCCAGCTGTTTCCCTTTCCCTCCAGGAGGGGGCGTCTTTGGGATGCTGAACAAGAAAAACCGGTTTGGGCGGAACCCAGTGGTTCTGCTGGGACTCATAACGCACTTTGTGGCGTTTTTCCTGATTTTCTTGAACATCGCCAGCGATGCTCCGCTGGCGCCGGAGGGCGGCACGGATCTGGAGGCCTTCATCGCGCCCAGGTAGGAACCGCTGCCCCCTGCTGGTCAGAATCATTCTATGCTTTCACTATCCAGCTACTACAAAAGGAAGCAAAGCATCCAACACATTTTCAAAAAGTTCAGCAAATAGCTTGGTCTCTTTTGGACTCTGCTGGTCACCTGATCAGCTTTAGAACATTGTTCATGCACGTGAACCATGTTGTGCTGTTTCAAGCATTCCTAACTTGTAGGTGGTTGGATCAGTTTGGAGTATAAAGTTAACAAAACACAACTGAGAATCCTGTCAAACCAGTATGTGGTTTGACAGGATTCCCAGTTAATCCTGTTAAACCAGTATGTGGTGTCATGTGGAGCAGAGTTGGACCTCCATATTGGTGTGAAACAGCTGACTTCCTTTACAACTCAACATACTGGAACATTTGGCTTTTGAGAAACCAGTAAAGAGTTTCTGGACAAATGTAAAAGTCTCTCTCTCTCTGCCTCTCTCTCTGTGTGTGTGTGTGTGTGTGTGTGTGTGTGTGTGTGTGTGTGTGTGTGTGTGTGTGTGTGTGTGTTGCAGTGTTGCCGTGGCGATGATCTGCAGCTTCCTGTTGGGCCTTGGCGACAGCTGCTTTAACACACAGCTACTCAGCATCATCGGCTTCCTGTTCCGGGACAACAGTGCCCCCGCCTTCGCAGTCTTCAAGTTCATCCAGGTTCTGGTTCCGGCCCGGGCCTCCAACTCGGTGGAACCGGACCGCCGCTAACTCTTCTCCTTCTCTCTGCAGTCCATCATGGCCGCCGTAGCCTTCTTCTACAGCAACTTCCTGCTGCTGCACTGGCAGCTCCTCATCCTCGTCGTCTTCGGCTTCCTGGGCTCCGTGTCCTTCTTTGCTGCCGAGTGGCTCGCCGAGTCCAGGAGGAGGGACTCGGACTACGACAGCATCTGAAGCGTCCAGGAGACGCCCAGATGGACGGACGCCAGGAGACGCTGTCCTCCCAGATAAACTTGTTCTTTCTTAAAGCTCACCTTGCTGGATGGGGGAGGGAAAACCCAGAGCGGATCATACTTGAGGAAGCTGCTGCTGTAGATGTCTGGAGACTACAGGTTACCCAGAGAGACCGTGGACGTCCAGCTGGTCCAACCTGTCTCTGGAGACATTCCTCACCTGCTTTAAACAGAACCTGCTGCTGGTTCTGGGTTCTCTGCAGAACCTCTGAGACCAGAAACACAACATCTCAGTTTAAATGACACACTAATGCACAGGTGTCAAACTCCAGTCCTGGAGGCCCACTGGCTGCTCTGCAGTGTTTAGATGAGCCTCTGCTGCATCACCTGGACAAAACGATGAGCTCATTAAGGTTCTGGAGAACCGATCCACACTGGAGGACGAAATGAAGCCGTTTCATTCCAGGATTTTGTACCTGAGGCTCATCTAAAACCTGCAGGACTGCGGCCCTCCAGGCCTGGACTGTGACCCCCCTGCACTAACTGGAGCTGGGTTCATTTAAGGGCGTCGGCGTCAATCAGTCTGGATATAAATGCACACCACACTTGTCAGATTATTAAAATGTAAAAAAGAAATCAACCAATAATTTTGGGAATCTTGGATCATTTTTCTCCCTCATCATAGTTCTGGTTCCTGAAGCTTGAGTTTGGACTAGGCCAAAATGTGACAAAATGTTCTGTGAATACTTGGAAGTAATCGGGTCAGAACCTGTGAACTGGAGTTTATTCAGTTAGGGTTAGGGACTGGACAAACAGATTAAATTGTTTGTCCAGTTTAATCCAATTTAGTTGAATTAATCTCAAAGGGAAATTAGTGAGTAGAAACTTAGTTTTATTGTTTTCATGCTAATTTTTCAACTTCCTCTGGACCAGGAAGAACCAGTTTAATGCCTCTGGTTCCAAACCCAGCACATAATCCCGGGTATCGCGCTCCGGCCTTCATCTGGCTGATTCAGGGTTTGTTTAATCCGAATCAATAAGGGAAATAATCAGTTTGATATTTATTAAATGTAGTAGTTATGGCTTATCAATTGTATTTGTTGCCAATAAAATCGTATCTGAAACATAAGCTGCTAATCTGGTTACAGCAGGAACCAAAGGGTTAAAGATGGCCGACGGGAACAGAACTGGCTTCAGTTCGCTGGTTTCTGGTTCGGTTTTTATTAGATCATAAAACCAAGACAGCAGATTAAGCTGATATTTTCTGGCTGAATTGACCCTCGATTCAGTTTCACCAAAGCAGTAGCACATTCGTTACCATGGCGATTTATCCTGTGCAGCTAGCCTGCTCCTGACCAGGCTGACCGCCAGGCTGACCGCCAGGCTGACATAAAATACTATTATCAATTTGAAATGTATCCATAGAAAACATGATTGAGTCCAAGAGTAAAATCAAACCGTTCGTAACCACAAGTGATTTTTGTCTCATTGATTTTACAACCATGTTTCTGTCCTTTTGTTAAATTGTTTTATTGCTTGACTCTGTTCAATAATTAAAATACTTTACCAATATTTTTCTTTTTATTGACTTCCAAAATTCTGCAAGTACATGGATCTGCCTGTCAGCCATTTTGCCTCTGAAAGGAGCACAATGATGTCACCATTGTCCACTTTGTCCTCAGGCTGGTTTCCATGGTTACCGCAGTATTGAGCACTGGTTCATATAAAATACAAATGGGAAGAACAACGGTTCTGGTTCTGGTTCTGTTGGACCTCATAGTTGGCCATGACATATCGCTTGGTTGGACTCTGGTCCAGTCTGGACTGGTTCCAGTCTTACATAAAGAACTGGGATTTCTTCATTTCAATAGAAACTTCTCATCAAAGAGGTCAGAGGTCACATGTTCCACAAGGGTTCCACAAGGCTCTATGCTACAACCCCCCTTATTCAATATCTCGGCTTATAAGGGAAAGTAAGATAAGTTACCATGACAACGCAGATGATACACAGTTTACATTATGTCACCGGATGACCTTTGACCCAGTCCACTCAGATTAATGTGTGGATGTGCCAAAACATTTTGAACAGAAACTGAAGTCATTAAAGAGGAACAATCTAGAGTGATAGATCTACACAGCTGGAAACTAGAGATCTGACTGAACTTTGACCTGAACCTTCAGAGACACATAAAGGCAGGTACACAACAGAAACAATAGTAAAAGTCTCATTTCTGTGATTTTATTATTTAGTCATTTATGCCTTAAAATAAGTCATCATCCAAGCCTTGAACATCACGGGACGGTGGAGCAGCGTGCGAGCAGCTTGGGGCTCCCGGGTGTCCAAATCTCCGAGGAGCCGGTCAGGACGGCTCGCCAGCGCCACCAACTGTCCTCAGAGCCTTGCCTGCCCAGCAGGTACCGGAACAGCTGTCATGGAGTTAAATCTAAAACCCAACTAGCTGCCTTAGAGTAGCAGTAAACGAATCATTGATCAATTTGGTGTGTAGTGATCATTTTAACGATGGCATTTGATAAAATGTCTGTTGGTGGTTTTTACAACATTGGACTGTGTGATGTGTTAATGTTTTCAGGAACTGCCTTGTTGCTGAAGATTGATTGATTGATTGATTGATTGATTGATTGATTGATTGATTGATTGATTGATTGATTGATTGATTGATTGATTGTGTCAGACAAAGTGACCCATTAGCATGTTTAGCTGTAGAAAAAATACCTTAAACAATCTTTTTCCAACTTGAAACTTTATGACTTTTCTTAAATTGACCCCATCATTAGAAAAAGTGATATGTTGTTTCTGTTTCCATGGAGCTGTACACCACTTAGTACAAGGGTTGTCTTATGGGCCTGGGAATTACAAAACCATTTAAACAGCAGAAAAAAGTTCAAAGGTCACGCACAGAAACTCTCTCATACACATACATGCATTAAATAAACTGGAAAGATGTACGAATTGAACTTGTATTTGACCTGCACCAGTGTAACCTTGTTTGTCATCTTCTTCACTAGCATGACAGAATACATCACTCTTCTCAATGTGACTTTGAACTGCATGCAATCTGGAGTTATAGACAGCTGACAAATGGAAGAAGACTCAGTTGGTATCGTGACTGACTGGTCAGCCACCAACACCAACTGGTGCAGCTCCCACTCAGAGGGTCGTATATTTCCAGTCCAGCCACATGAAGCTGAAGTTGTTTTCCACTCCACTTAATTTTTCACTGCTTTCCGCATCTTTAATTGACTCTCGTTTAAAAACTACAACACTTGGATGCTTCAAACCTGGACTGGATTTTTCTGCTCTAATAGCAGAATATTTGAAACTTCACTTATCAAATTGTTGCAGAAGATCTTTCCTTCCAACAACCATCAACATCTACAATAAAACTTTGAAGAATTAATGAGTTACACCAACATTTATTTTCCCTTTGGGCTAATAAAGTGGTTTTGAACAAGAATTGAATTTAAATTTGGGGAAAAAAACCTGCATGGGACAAGTGTAAATAGTAATCTAAACGTTTGTGAAGTTTCACAAAAGATAGGAAGGTGGTGAATTATTAAGCTGGAATCGGAAACCAACTTCAGCTTCGTCAAAACTTGACAAATGCTGTAAGAGCCAAATGACTGAACTAAGCAATTACTGGCAGCAGTACACGGCTTTGACACTAGGGTGGTGGGCGTGTCGAGGTGGGCGTGGCTGTAACTAAGGTGTCAATGGGAGCCATACTGGCGCGCTGGCTTGGTATGTATGAGGGGGTCATCATTTCAGTTGACCGTGTTGTAATGTCGCTTTATTGTTGGGACCATTGTATGGTTTAGCCTGGTCAGTATGTGTCAGTCCTGTAAAGTCTGAAGTTATGGCAGTGAAATGGAATAAATCGATGATTGCAGCAACAAAGGAGTGTTGAAGCGTCTGACAGTTTGAAATTCACCGAGTCAACCCAGTGCGGCGCTCTACACCATCGGTAGTCTGCTGCACAATTCAATTATATTCGTAGATGTTAGACGTTCTTACAGTATTTCGCTAATTCTTGAGCTAGAAAAATATGACCCTAAGTGACTACCCTAAAGTGTAGTGAAGAGCTGATTCACTTCCAGCTTTCCTCAGAATCCTGGGGGGAAGCCTGCAGTTACTCATCACACCACTAGGTGGCTCTAAACATATGCATCGATTAAAAATCTCACCACAACTACATATTACTATTATTATTATTATTATTTCTGGAAAATTCAGTCATCTTATCAATGTATTCATACACACATCTTTCTCTGTGTTACACGTGCAGCTAACCCGTCACATCCCAAAACTCCCAGACACAAAAAGCAATCTCAGACTTGATAAAAACAAGGTCGGTATGGACGATATATTTAGGTGCCCTAAATCAAAGTGCCACTCGTTGATTCCTTGCTGAAGCCGTGAGTAAATGTTTCATTGTCCAACAGGTCATAGGTTTTACGATCACACATACTGTCCGACACAATCTTGTATAATTTTGCAAGATGTTAAACATAAGATTTTGAACATCTTAATCTGCAAGATGAA
The DNA here is from genome assembly GCA_922788865.1 of Poeciliopsis turneri. Lineage (NCBI taxonomy): Eukaryota > Metazoa > Chordata > Actinopteri > Cyprinodontiformes > Poeciliidae > Poeciliopsis > Poeciliopsis turneri. The sequence continues at coordinate 66,159 of CAKLNU010000846.1, forward strand.
CATAAATCCTGCACAAATAATTTTGCGGGATACTAAATATAAGATTTTGAACATTATATTGTGAACATCTTATGTTGAAGATGTTCTTATGTTAAACATCTTCAACATCTCATGGTGAAAGATGTTGCATGAGAGAAGTATTTTCATAATTGACGTCCGAAACAGTATAAAAGAATTAACTGTTGACAAAAAGTTACCGATTGTTGACTTTTTCCCATTCAGTGTAAATAATTCTGAAATAATTACTTCACATTTCTGTATTTCTTACTTGATTTCAAATTCAAGTAAGCTGCTTTATTTGGGGGCTTTTGTTATGGCGGGTCATTGTTGACCTAGAGGTCAAGAGGAGTGGACAGAATGTTAGATTCTCCAGATCATCACCTTCCTGTCGGATAAAGTGATTAAAACACTTTTTGCATTTCATAGATTTGTGTTTTAAAGGGACAGATTCTCTAAAAGTTGGAAGGTTTTGTTTAGGACAAGTTATATTTAGTCACAAGATTTCCCACTTCAGGATGAGAAGTGACGAGTTTCTAGAAGGATCTAGATTTATCTTTATGATTTTTGGATTTATGAGGTTACATTAAATATATAATGAAATGCAGCTCCTGCTTTTTGTTGCTTAGCAACGGGTAACGGTGTGTTGAACGTGGAAACGTGCAGTGTGAAGTAATAGTGAGTTGGTAATTTGATTTCCGGTTAGTTTTACAAAATAAAAGCACTGGTAGAATACTCGGAAAGATCAGGTTTTTCAATCTTTGACGTATTTAAAGCATCTTTGAGTCCAAATCATTTAAAATTAGACTCACTGTTATGAACTGGCTTTTAGTCCATGTTGATCCAAATAACTATAGCTCTTTAACTGATCCTGTTGACTTATTGCCTATTTTTAGCACTATGCTATATTTAACTGTACTACGGATTTATTATTAATATTATGATAATCATTTACTTTCTCTCTTGGTTCATAGTGAGCCATGAGCTTTTAATGCAGTTTGAATTGATATTTATTCTTAACTTGTAGATGTAACCCGAGTGTAATTTTAACCTTCATTTCCTCTGATTTTCTACTCTTTTGCCTTAGTTGTAGATCTCGTGATATTTTAATAGCATCATTAGTGATTCTCGTGAGGTTATATTTAACCCAATTGCGGCTGAGTAATGGGGTCACATGTACCTTCACAGTTTACCGGCTAGGCGGAAAGGCAGGAAGGTCAGAACGCGTTGGAAGGAGCAGAGCAAGCAGGAGCCCATTACTGTGAGCCGGAAAGGGAGATGAAAAAGACCCGGTAGTGTGACCCAAAACTGCGGAACTCACCATCCACCAGAACCAGGTGGATGGTGAGCTAAGAGACCAGGCCTAGAGCCAAGGAAAGATTTCACCTGTTGGTGATTGAAGATTGCTTACTTCCTACCCAGCTGGTAGGAGAATCCTACAAAGGACTCTGCTCCTTCTTTGATTGGACTTTTCTTTACCCAGGACGTGACCCAAGCTCTGGAAAATCCCCGTCGGGGTGGATGGACTAAGGGGTGTGAGAGGAACTTTGAACGATTAATTAAGTTTTTTTGTCGTTTGTTGTGTTTTTTTTCTTCCTCTTGTATTTTTCTTTTATTTCATTGTTTTTTTCTTTCTTTCTGGCCACTTGCATATGCCAATGTTGTGGTTGTAAATATGTATATATGATATTCACATTGCAAATACAAAACACTCGCAGCTTTAAAACCTTAGCCTACCTGCTCCTTATTTGAGTCGTACCTATTCTTCTGAAAAAAGGGGAAAAAAATCTTGGTTAAAAGCCATTTTATATTGAATAACAATTTAGTTGTTTTCAAATATGCTACATAAAGTTAAATGATAACAGCGCGAGTCGTTTTAAATGTGCTAAATAAATTCTAATGACGTCAGAGAATGAGGGAACGGCCCACTTTAGGATCAGCGAAGCCTACAGAACCGGTCTTGTCCTACCTCCATCTGGACCGGTTCTGGAGTCCAGAGTGACATCCTGTTTGACCATAAAAGGACTTCACGCTCATTTAGAGCTCTATAAAAAATAATACTAAGACGAAACAACTCGAATAATTTGTTTTCTGTAACAAATTATTGTTACAGAAAACAATAATTTGTTGCGGAAATTAACAAATTAGTGTTCAAATAATGCTTTTCTCTAGATTAATAAACTGAAGTAATTAACCGGCACTAAGTAACGCAGGATATTTTTATTTTTAAATAATAAAATTCCTCAGAAACACGTCGTGGTTTGACATGAAGTTTATTTTGAAAGGTTCGTGACGCGTTTCCGCTGAACGCTGCCAGCTTTGCATGAGGACTTTCTGAATCAGTTTAACGGATCCAGGTTGGATCAAAATTCCGAGATTTTCCCGCAGACGGAGTCCAGGACCGCGGCTCTGCTTACTCGCACCAGAACCGGACCAGAATAACTACTTCTACGTAGCACCAACGGCCCGTGTTCCGGTCCCAAAGCCCGGGGAGGTTGAGGTCTTCTCGCCGCCGATGCTAGCGTCTGTTTAACCGTCCAGCCGTTGATTCCGTTGGTCCAAACATGGAGAAGAATGTCAGCCTGTTCGAGCTGCTCAATCTGTCCATCGGTTCCCCTCACAAAAGTTCGGTGGACTTCAGCGCCCTCCACGCGCTGCTGCTGGAGATGCTGAAGCTGCTGGACCTGCGGGAGGCGACGACCCGCTTTAAGGTCAGCCCTCCCGGGGACCAAGTGGCCGACGCCCCGCCGGGGGCTCCGGGGGAGGTTCTGACCCACTTCACCGTGTCGGACCAGCTGGTTCCGCCCGGTTCCGACCTACAGAAACTGACAGACTCGGTCTCTGTTCTGGATGGAACCGGAGGGGACGACTTCCGAACCTCCGGGGACGGAGTGTCACAGGTTAGGAGAACCCGTCCAGGTGAAGCCAGGAGTAATAATAATCATGATAATAATGACAATGATGATGATAATAATAATAATAATAATAATGAAATAATAATGATGATAATAATAATGATAATAATAATAATTAATATGCTGATGATAATAATAATGATGATAATGATGATAACAATGATAATTATAATAATAATGACAATAATATTGATGATAATAATAATGATAGTGATGATAATAATAGTTATTATTATTATAACAATTATGTGGATATTAGTAGAAATGGACAATTTCTGGTTGAATAAAAACTGAACAGTTTCTCAGCCTTTGGCGCTTTACTGGGTTTGGACTAAACCAGAACTGGACCGGACCACTGCTACTTTTCCACAGCACTGTAGTTGCCATGGTAACGCAGGACGGCCCTCGAAGATGATCCTCTGTGTCACATCATAATTATTCCCCAGGGAAACAGACGAGGTGTTCCATGGAGCTCCAGGGGTCAAAGGTTATATTTCTAATGAAGGTCGATGGTGGAGCTGCTTGATTCTGTTCCAGTTCTGCTCACCGGACCAGAACCGGAGCCGGTCTGCTTAGGTGATCTCAGAACCCGGTCCCTCTAGCCACCAGCGGCGGACCGGAACCAGCTGACCCGCCGGGCCCGCCGGGTGACTTGCAGGTTAATGAGTGACAGACCTCTGGAGCTCCGAGCTAACAGAGCAGAACCGGACCGGCTGAATGTTCATCATTTTAAATGAGACACGATTAGACTATCTGGTCTATCAGAACCATCAGGAAGGTCCAGATTGACCCGGTTGTCTGTGTCCCTGCAGGCCTTGAATCTCATCGAGGAGCTGCAGAAGAACAGAGACGAGATGAAGCAAAAGACGGAGCACCTGCAGTCCAAGGTGTGTTCATGTGTTCATTTCAAACATGTTTTGTTAAAACAAATAAGAGGAGAAACAAGCATTCATAACTACAACAGATTAATGAGCTTTATGGACATTTATTTTATACCTTTAATTCAATATGATGAAATTTGAGTCACTAAATTCATCAGAAATTAGTCATTAAAACATTCATGAACCTGTTCAATTCACTCAATTCATACTGCTAAAGAACCAACAAATAAACTATTTTACATCAAAACAAAATACAAACTGACTCATAGCAGGACAAGCAAATTTACCGTCTAATGATGATGATAATAATAATAATGACCCTTGTCAGTAACATACAGCATCGGAGTAATGACCAACCTCTCGCTGTTGTTTATTGACCTTTGCCACTTCACCAGGTTGAGTCGCCGAGGCGGACGGGAGAACTGGCCTGATTGTTTCCCCCAGTTGTTTTTCCCAGTACAGCCATCATGGCTGCTGGTTCAAGTTGAGCTAATCAGTCTGAGGAAGTGGTACCTCACTAGTTGGTGGACAGACAGTGAGCTCAATCCGAGGCAGTGGCAGCTGCCACAAGCTGCCGCAGAATTATTGGTGGCGGCTGTGTACGTACATATTTTTATTTGTTATTGAGTTGTTTGAAGTAAACTTAGATATATTTATATATAATTTAGCTAGTTTGGCAGTAAGTACTACAGAAAATATGACTGATATATGTCTTAGTATTACACAGGGGTGGGTAGAAGGTTCATTTCCCACCTGATGCTGCCTCTGTCCTCTGGAGTTTGTTTCACTTCACCATTCCACCTATTGCCTGGTTGATGCATCTCTGCAGGTCTTGGCTCTTATGATGAGGGAGCTTGGACACGCTCTACACTGGTCCACTCTTACTAAGCCTTGTAGGAGAACACTAAGGCCCTTCCTGTGGCTCCTGTTTGTCTCTGGACGTCTTGGATCATACAGCTCCGACCTCTCAAACAAGGCAGAAACTAGCAGGGCTTCACAGATGTGATCACCAACCAGTTGGCACTTGGGCGGCTGCCGGTTCCTCACGCAAGTCCCCACTCTGGTCTACTTTGTTCATTGACTCCCAGGGTCCAGTTCCAGGTCAGAGATCAGTCCAGAGACCTGCTCCAAGTCATGCAGATTGGGCTGGTGTCCAGACTTCATGCCCCTTTCGGGCTGCACAATCTGGCTGATGCCTCACAGGCTTTCAAAAGGCCAAGGGGCCTGCAGAGTATGTTTCAGTCACTTATTTTACCGGGACAGCTCGGCGGCTGGGTTGCCCACACTCTGGCCTCGTGAGTGCTGTCCACCATGTCCCAGGGGTACCATCTTTACTTCTGATGCTCGTCCCCTGTCCCCGACTAGGTCAGGATGATGACCATCCACGACCTGGTGAAGGCACAGGTACTGGAGTAGGAAATCTGCAGCTTGGTGGCAGAGGGTGCTATAATCTCTGTAGTATATTAAGTGGATCTATTTACTTCAGCGGAACCACTCCCCTAGTTACTGAGTTTACCTAGAGGTTATCCGTCAGTGCATTGATATGTAACATTGAGACTCAAGTAAAGATCAGTAAAGTAACATTCATTTGTGCCTCTGAGTTGAATCCTTTATTTAAATATACTATGTTGGAGTAAAGACACAACAAATTGGCGACGAGTAATCTGGTCCCTAAACAACTGCACGAAATGAAAAACATTAACTCCGGAGGGAAGGAGAAAAGGACGAAATAAAGCAGGAGACAAAATGAAACCTAGCAAAGCATCCATGAGTAACAGTGCATAGCACACAGTGAAAGGATAAATGGACAATATCTGGATTTCATGTCCAAAATGGCTTTCATTGGAAAAGTAGAGGAGTTTGATAGCGCAAGTGGAGACTGGGAATCATACATAGAGCGAGTGGAGTTGTACTGCAACGCTAATGATATCGAGGATGAGAAAAAAGTTCCGTCCTCCTCAGTCTAATGGGAGCTAAAACTTACAGCCTACTCCGTAACCTTCTGAGCCCTGCCAAACCGTCGAGCAAGTCGTATAAAGACATTGTTGATACGTTGCAGAAGCACTTGAATCTTGCACCAATAGTGATAGCGGAAAGATTCAGATTTCATAAGAGGAATCAAACGAAAGATGAAAGCATATCTGAGTATATGGCTGAACTGCGCAAACTCTCGCAGCATTGTGACTTTAAAACCGGACTTGATGATGCCTTGAGAGATCGACTGGTATGTGGCATACACTGTACAAGCACATAAAAAAGGCTACTGTCTGAAAAAGAGCTAGATTTGAAGAAAGCACTCGAACTAGCATTTCAATGGAAACAGCAGCTATGGGTGCATCAGAGCTACAGAAGAAAAGCTTAGAAAACGAAGTGCATCAAATGTCCTTGAATGGGAAAAAGCAAAAATGCTACAGGTGTGGTAAATCCTCACACAACGCAAATGACTGCTGGTTCAAAGAAAAGACATGTAGGAAATGCCACAAACAAGGCCACATAGAAAGAGCATGCAAATCAGACCAAACAAATACCCAAAAAGAAAAATCTGGAAAGAACAAAGGGTTTAAACCTAAATCAAAGGCCAAAGCAAATGAAATGCACAAAGTTACAGAACATTCTGACAAGACAAAAAGCAGTGAAGACGATGACCTGTCATGCTTAGAGCTGCATAGCATAACCGAAGACGACAGAAAAATAATATGGGTCACGACTACAGTGTCTGGAGTGAAACTAAAGATGGAACTGGACACAGTGATCTCCGAAACCGATTATGACAGGCTGTTCTCCCACTTACCACTGAAAAAGACATCAGTGACGTTAAAAACCTACACAGGTGAAAAAGTGTCACCAAAAGGGAAACTTAAAGTGAATGTGGTCTATGGTGACCAAACACACAAGGGGAATGGATGACCAGAAGCCATGCAATAAAAGCCCTGAATATCTCAACAGGCCTCAAGACCTCCACCTGTAGGCCTGAGCAGAGATTGCCACAGTTATTGGAGGCTAATGCACACATGTTCGAGAAAGGCATTGGTAAACTAAAACACATAAAAGCAAAAATTGAACTTGACAAAGATCCCAACCCAAGATTCCACAAGGCGCGCCCGGTGCCGTATGCCCTACGTCCCAAGATAGACGCCGAACTGCAAAGCTTGGAGGCATCCGGCATTCTCTCAAAAGTTGACTGGAGTGACTGGGCTACGCCCATTGTCCCGGTAATGAAGAAAGGAAAAAGTGAAGTGCGTATATGTGGGGACTTCAAAGTGAGCATCAACCTGGTGCTGCGCACGATGCAGTACTCCCTGCCACAAATAGAGGACATCTTCTCATCACTGGCTGGTGGAGAAGTTTTCAAAGATTGACTTGTCCACAGGCCTATCTCCAGATGGAAGTGGAGGAGTCAAGCAAAAGGTTTCTAACCATCAACACTCATAAGGGACTTTACCAATACAACCGTCTTGTATTTGGTGTTGCTTCAGCCCCAGCCATCTGGCAAAGAGCCATGGATCAGGTGTTCCAGGTCATACCTGGAACACAATGCTGCCTGGATGATATTATCATAACAAGAAAAGATGATGATGATCACTTCCAAAACCTGAGCAAAGTACTCACCAGGCTGGATGAGTATGGCCTACGGGCAAAGAGAGAGAAATGTGAGTTTTTCAAAAGTGAAATCTCATACTGCGGACATGTCATTGACAAGCACGGCTTGCACAGGTCACAAGAGAAAATTGAGGCAGTGCTGAAAGCACCTAAGCCTGAAAATGTGTCACAACTCAGATCGTACCAGGGTCTTGTCAACTATTACCACAAGTTTCTACCAAACCTTACCTCAGTGCTGTATCCACTAAATGCGCTGCTACAGACAGGAGTGGAATGGCATTGGTCAGAAAAACGTGAAAAGGTATTCACAGAAACAAAAAGACTAATTACATCTGACGAGCTACTTACCCACTATGATCCATCCAGACCCATCCGTCTAGCATTGACGCGTCCCCGTACGGCATTGGTGCAGTCCTGTCGCACACGATGGATAATGGACTTGAAAGCCCAAATTGCATTCGCTTCAAGGTCCCTGTCAAGTGCCGAACGCAATTATGCACAGATAGACAGGGAGGCCCTTAGCCTATTATGGGGTATCAAAAAGTTCCATCATTACCTCTATGGCCGAAGGTTTACCTTAGTGACGGATCATCAGCCCCTAGTGTCAATATTCAATCCACGAAAAGGAGTTCCAGTGATGTCAGCTGTGCGACTACAGCGATGAGCCCTGTTCTTAGGAACACACTCGTATGACATCGAGTTCAAGGGGACTAAACAACACTGCAATGCTGATGGGTTGTCATGCCTCCCACTGTCAACATCTGTGGAGGAACCACCATCAGTTACAAATGCTATGATAAGAAAAGAAACGCGGAATGACCCAACACTTTCCAAGGTGTATGACATCACAGTACAAGGCTGGCCTGCCCATGGGAATCCATGCTTTCCTGAGTTTTCAGCAAGACGTGATCAGCTGTCAGTCTGGCAGGGAACCTTGATGTGTGGATCATCAAGGTTCCCTGATGATCAACACATCAAGTAGTGTGGTAGTGCCCTCTAAGCTTCGCACCAGAGTGTTGGACAGTCTGCATGAGGGTCATGTAGGTACGGTGAAGATGAAAAGTCTGGCCCGTAGCTATGTATGGTGGCCAGGGATATATAAACAGATTGAAGACATCACCAAAACCTGGCCAGGATGCCTGAGCGTTCAAAATGCAACACCCTCACTTCACACGTCCATCAGGCTCCTCCAGTGATTCAGTGACGTAGCTGCAAAGGGTCAGTGGCATACTTCCATAACCTTAGTTTTATAATAAACAAATAAAACAAGGCGGGTGAGAACCTGTGTCAGAATCGGGATTAGAACCTCCCTGTTTGGACCCCAGTTGAGCCGAGTGTTTGTTCTGCAAACAAACCCTCTGCCCTTGCAGAAAATCCAAGCTGTTCTGCTGAAGTGGACTGGTGTCTGATCCGGTTAGACCCAGTTTATCAGAACCATCAGGAAGGACCAGATTGACCAGACAGCTCATGTTCTCCCTGCAGGCCTCGATCATCATTGAAGACCTGCAGAAGAGCAGCGCAAACCTGAGGCAGAAGGCAGAGGAGCTGCAGCACAAGGTGAGTCAGAACCTGCCAGAAGCTACCAGAACCAGGGTTAGAACCAACCCACACTCTGTTGATATAGAAACGGTGTCTGAACTGGTTGATCAGCATTATCAGGAAGGTCCAGATTAACCTGAGGGTTCATGTTCTCCTGCAGGCCTTGAATGTCATTGAGCAGCTGCAGGACAGCAAAGATCTGAAGGAGACTGATGACATGCAGGACAAGGTGGGTCAGCAGCAGTAAGAACCTGAGTCAGAACCAATCTAATTTGATTTGCTTTGACATTAAATTGTTGAACAAGCAAGATATATTCTGTCAAACATGGATACATTTACTGGTTTCAACCAGCTTAAACCAGTCACTGCAGTTTTTTTTTCATTAACTGTTTATATGACTACAGAATATAATGATTATTCTCAGTCCTCCTCCTTCTGTGTTCAGGGTGTAGCGGAGCAGATGGAGATCCAGGCAGGTCTGGAGACGTGCTGCCAACGTCTGGACGTCCTAGACAAGGCAGTGGTGAGTCTGTAGGGCTGCACTCTCACCTGTGAAGGTGCTCTATACAAAACTTCTGCTGATGGTCTCTGTTTCTGATTTCTATTGTTGCTGAGCTGAGCAGAAACGGAACCATGAGCTGGACCCGAAGGAGGTCAGAACTGCTCTCATTCTGTGTTATGGTTCCAACAGGAATCCATTCAGGAACTCTTCCAGATGTATCCGGACCCAGAGGAGCTCAACGAGTGTGTGACCTGGGTTCAATTGGTTCAGAAGGACATGGAGGTTGAGAAGGTAAGGAGAAGAACCAAAGAGTGGAACCAGTTCAGTGAACTGTTCGTCCCAAAGGCATCCACTTTCAGAATATCTGAAAACAACCATTTCTGGCAGTCCTGATGACAGATCTGGGAATTAGTCAGGAAGTAATGCACACTTCTTGGTTCCATCAGTGGAAGTTACCTTCAGATCTGTATTTCTGCAGGACCTGGAGACTTCAGAGGTTCTGGACCAGCCCTGGTTGGTAGAACAGACTGGACCTGACCCCTCAGCACTGTCCTCTGGTATCCCAGTGCCATCAACTGGTGGACCAGTGCTATACTCATGTGCCAGTGAGCCGACCTCTGGTGCCGCTGCGCCGACCTCCGGTGCGCCGACCTCCGGTGCCGCTGCGCCGACCTCTGGTGCGCCGCTGCGCCGACCTCCGGTGCCGGCGCCGACCTCTGGTGCACCAGTTCCATCCCCAGGTGCCTCTGCCCCATCCTCCCATCGCTCATCGCCATCTTCTGGTGCCTCTGCAGCATTCGCCGATACAACTGTGCGATCACCCAGTGCCTCTGCACCGCCTTCTGGTTCCTCTTCACCAACCTCTGCTGTCTCAGTGCCGTTGTCTGGTGGTCCCCTCCACCCAGAGAGCTCCCCCATGTCTGCTGCTCCATCTTTTCCAAGCATCTCTGCCGAAGATCAGTCCTCGGAAGCAGCAGCAGACTCCACTCAAGCCTCCTCTGATGGGTCCGAAGGCGGGACAATCGCTGGGGACCAGCGCAGGGCCACAGAACCAGAATCTGTGAGCTCATCTGTCCTTGCAGGGTCCACCCCAGAGACTGTACCACAACCTGGAGCACAACGTGCTAGGCTGGCTTCCAGCCTCTCTCCTGGAGTGCTTCGTGGAGATGTAAAGAGATCCTCTGAATCCTCTGCGAGTCGGCTCCACAGCCAGCAGATGGAGGAGTTTGTGAAGAACATCAGAAAGTTACAAGAGAGGGTCACCCAGCTAGAGGCCCAGACAAGGGTTCTGGAGGAGGAGAAGGTGGACTGGACCGGGCTGGCCCAGTTTCTCAGCTCCAGAGGTAATGTCAGAGGTTAGCCAAACATCTTCAGGTCGTACCTGGTCAGGTATTTCACTAGGCACCCTGCCCAGGTGACCTGGTGTTTTCTCCTCAGGTTCTCTTGAAGTGCCTGACAGCACGTCGGATCAGGAGCAGCAGCAGCACCAAGCTCTGATTGAGAACCTGAAGACTGAACACAAGAAGGTGAGAACCTGCTGCTCCACTCAGCCTCCCATCACTCTGTTCCGGGTCTGGTTGCGGTTCTGGTTCCAATTCTGGTTCTGATGGGCTGATGTGTCTTCTGAAGCTGGAGCATCTGGAGGACATGTTGGGCAGCCTCATGAGCCAGGAGACGGGCAGCAGCGCAGCAGGAGCGGCAGATCAACCTGGGATTAAAGATCTCATTCAGCAGGTGTCTGACCTCAGGTAAAGATAGAGAGGCAGGGCAGAACCTGAAACCTGTCCCACCAGGTAGACCAGGTGGTCTTCAGGTAGACCAGATGTTGGTCAAGTGGGCTGCTCTCCTGTGCAGGTCTTCCCTGGTCCAGGTGGAGCAGGAGGTGGAGCTCCTGAAGGAGAAGCAGGCTCAGAGTGAGGAGAGAGCTGCAGACCATCTGCAGGACCAGGTCAGAGGAGAACCTCCTTCCTCCCTTACAGACGCCTTACAGACTGGCAGAAGGGTGCATCCTGCACCCTTCTGCCAGTCTAACCTCTCCCCTTTGCCCTCAGCTGAATGACCTGCGGGGGACGTTGGAGGACACCATTGTGTCTCTGACCTCCCAGCTGTCCAGCAGCCTCCAGCAGGAGGTGGAGCAGGAGACGGAGGAGGCGGAAGAGGAGGAGGAGGAGGAGGAAGAATTCGACAGCTCGGTGGAGGTGGGCCGGAAGCTCAGCCTGCTGTTCCAGAACTATGAGCAGTTGGAAGACACGGTCAACCTGCTGGTCCAGCAGCAGCAGCAGGGCGCAGCTAGGGTCGGCCTGGACGATGACCGAGAAATGGGCAGGGTCAGTCAGGGACAGGGACAGGGACAGTGGCGTGTCTGCCACAGGGACACGGCTGGACTTTATGGACTCTCTGTGTCTGTGTGTGGGTCAGAGCCTGGACCTGGTGTACGACGTCCAGAGGGCCATCCAGGAACTGCAGGCCGAGTGTGAGCGCCTGCAGGAGGCAACCAGGAGCCTGCATGAGGACAACCAGCAGAAGCAGGGACACATCGAGGTAGGCAGGCCAACACCTGGGTACTGACAGGTTGGACCACAGACGCTGGGACCGCCGCCTCCGACGGCCGACGCCTTACAGACGGCCGACGCCTGCCGACGGCCGACGCCTACAGACGGCCGACGCCTGGGGCGACGCCTTGCCGACCATATTTGCACACCTGCAGGCATCGTCCACATGGAAACACTCAGTGATGCTTCTGCTTCCACAGGAGCTCTACAAGACGGCAGAGGAGCTGCAGGTGAAAAAGGCCGACAAGCTGATGGTGGAGAGTGAGATTGTAAGTTCTGGTTCTGGTTACCTTGAATCTTTAGTTCCAGTGGAGATGCTGTGAGCTGCATCAGGTTTACTGTCCCCTCGTCTGTCCCCTCAGAAAGCAGACAAGTTGGCCCTGGACAGCAAGGTGAGCCGTCTTCAGTTCGACGCGGCGACAGAGCAGCTGACCTCCATGTTCCATGAGCTGCTCAACAAGATGACGGGTCAGGAGCACGACTGGCACCAGCTGGTGGACAAGCTGTCCACCGATATGGAGTGCAAGGTACCGGTTCTCACTAGAAACCCAGCCCGGTTCTGGTCTAGTGCGGAGGTTCTGATCCGTGTGTGTGCAGCTGAACCGAATTGAGTTGGACTCGGTGAAGCTGCAGCTGGAGGAGCGCTGGCGCAGCATCCTGAAGAAGCTGCAGACGCAGAGCGCGCCACTGGAGGACGACGCCGCCGGCATCAGGAAGTGAGTCCGGCCGGTTCCAGTTCAGGTCCGAAGTTCCGTTCATTATGGAACAGTATGATTGGAGCCGTCTGTCTGTCTCCCAGGAAGCTGCTGGAGCGGTTCAACTGCCTGTCCTGTGACCGCGTCATCATGAAGCAGACCCCCGGCCCGTGAGTCGACCCGGAAAGCCCGGTTCTGTTGTCGTGGCATCCTGTCCCTTTAATGTGACGTCACAGATCCGTCTCCTTCCCCAGCATCGTGCCAACGCTGCCGACTTTCCCACCTTTCCCCCCGCCGAAGTTCTCCCGGCCCTGGACCATTGATCACATCCGCCTGCACTACCGCAGGTGGGTCCGGGACCAGAACCAGGCCCACATTCTGTCCCAGCAATAGTTTTCTATCAGGGTTGATCTAAAAAGTGCGGCATGCTTGTCGGTCTGGCCGACTCCACCACACTTTTCAAATTTTTCTCACTGAATCGTTCAGTTGGTTCTGACCCGGTTTGGGTCGATCTCAGACCGTCAGAGAAAATGTGAGGTTAGTTTATGGAGGGGGACGGAATGAACAGCAGGTTCTGATGCATTGGACCTTCAGAACCAGCTGTGTGTTGTGATTCCAGTGTGACGCCCGGAACCAGCCAGCGCCGGGTCCAGCTGCAGAAGAACCACGCCGACATGGTGCGGCAGCTAGACAGCATCGAGCGCCAGCGACGCCTCCGCCAGCGGTGAGTCAGGCCGCCAGTTCTGACCCGGTCCATTCCAGGATCCACAGCGGAACCTGCGGTCGGGACCAGCTCTAACCTCCTCCCGGTCTCTGTGCAGCCCCAACCGGGTCGCTGAGTCGCCAGCCCGACCAGTAGGAGTGCCGCACGCCAGCACGTCTGCAGGTCAGCGCCGCAGCAACCTGCAGCACCACCGACTGATGCACCGGGTCGTGGACGAGGACCTGATGCAGGTGCGGTGCTAAATTCATTTTACGGTTTGTCCACGAAGCAACACTAAGCGTGTTCAGTCTATCCGCTCACCTGTGCTCATGCACCCGCCGCGCTCTTCACTGCGGGAGGACGGCTACTGGCATCGCGCCCGTCATTTAGAGGAGGCTTATTGGTCCCCTGAAAAGTTGGACATTAACACAACTCAGTGAAATACCAGACTGAACTTGAAAATTGAAGATTATGCTGCTAATGCTTAGCAACAACTCAGAGGTGGAACATGGTGCGCTAAATAACAAAACGTAATTTAACAAATCTTTCAGGGAGCTAATTTGCCCCAAGAAGAGGGCCAGCAGGGGGCGCCTCTGTCTGACTGCCCCAGGGAGCTATCCAGTAGCTCCACCATCAGGGGAGCAGTGAGTGACTGAAAACCTCCCTGTTGCTATGGTTACATGTAACCCAGTGTTAAAAACACAAGTGAAAGTTAATGATGTTAATTTAATGTCTTTCTTTTTTTCACAAGATTGGAAAGTATTAATAGATTTTGTGTTTTGTTTTACTCAGAAAAATATATCAAAACGTGCTAAAAATCTTTAAAAACTGTGAAATAGGCCTTTAGTGATTGTTTTGCTGATGGATTGCACAACCATTGGCTGGTGTGGTCTGATATTACATCAGCCAATGGGGTTGATTGTCCCGCCCCTTTCACTACTGCGCTGTGATTCTGCTCAGAACGTCAGACGCGGTTGAGAGCTCACAGCTAACCGTTGTTTCCGTTAGAGCCTGAAAGAGCTTAGAAAATCTGGACAATCGTTTCTTTGAGAGCAGCTGAGAGTCAGACACTGTCAGAGCATCGGTCAGGTTTTTTTTTTAATGGTGCACTTTTGGCCTGGAGTCCTCAGAAACTTCAAGACCCACTTCTTCTGAATTTGGATGGCGAGCCCCAGCCCAGAGAACCCAGAGAACCCAGTGAGATGGTAGATGGTGACCCGACTGGTCACTATCCTAGAACACTGAGAGAACTGACTGACACGTTGGAAGAGACTGGACAAACACTGAATCGACTGTTATTTGTTTTATTTTCTGTTTTTAAAAAATCGTGCGCCATTTTGTTGCAATTGTACATGTGGATCCACAATAGTTTATATTATTAAATTTTACTCTTTCTTATTAACACTTTGTGCACTCCCTTATTATTCACACCGAGAATTTAGAATCTTTTGCTCTGGCCCAACTTCTCTTTAAATATACTTTCATAGTATTAGTACTAGTCAGAGAAGTAAATTGAATTACCTGCCTTTTACTATTACTAGGTGTATTTAAAGTAACTTGTGGGTCACATACGCATCATAGCAACAGACCAAGATATGAGAAGTTTCGTCAAAAATCAGTGCAGCTACACAGACTCCAAAACAAGAAGGAACGATTGTCCAAAAAAAGCTAATTGTCCCCCAGGCTTCAGGAACCAAAGTTTCTTACAAACAGTAACAGACCTACCCTGCCTGCCACCTGAGCAACCTTTGACCTCTGGGTTCCAGGAAGCTGACATCATTGGACGAGACGGACGGATCTACAAAGGACGCTTCAGCATCGGCCAGCAGCAGAGCCCAGAAACCAAGTTGCCCAACATCGTCTCCAAAGACGGTGGGTTTTACCGAGTCTAGACCCGGCTCCGGTCCGTCTGGACCCGGCTCCGGTCCGTAGTTTAGAGCTCTCTCTGTGATGGCTGCAGGTAAACTGAAGGAGAGAACCAGGGGCACGCCCAAAGCCCCTGCTGCGTCTCCAGAGGCGGAGCCCAGCCCTCTGGCCACGCCCCCGTCTCTCAGCACCAAAAGCCTGCAGCCCAGCCAACCAGGTGAGCCCTGGAGGTCCAGTTCTGGTCCGGTCGGTGTTTGCCAACTCTAACACCATGCTGTCTTCTCCTCTGCAGCCTCCAGCGGTTCTGGTCCGGACTGGGCCGTGTCGCCTCTGGGCTCCGTCAGCACAATATCAGCAGCAGAGAGCGAGCCGCTCGGCCTGTAGGGGTCACCGCTGAGCTATTATTTTCATATCAGCTCAAGAATAAAGCTCACTGAACACTTCTTCCAGAATTCACCCCCAGCAGAACCTGATGGGTCCAGGAGGTTCTGTTACTTATTACATATTAATCCGTGGTGGTTCTGTGGCTGCAGGTTGGTGACCCAGCTGTTGGATCATCAGGGAAAGTTCACAGCTTTAAGCAGCTTCCTGTTGCCAGAAACACCAGGCGGCAAGCTGAAAGGGTTCGACTGTGGAAGCCCGGTCCATTCCGGGTCCATTCCAGGTCCATTCCAGGTCCGTTCCAGGTCCGTTCCGGGTCCGTTCCGGTTCCATTCCAGGTCCGTTCCGGTTCCAGTCCGATTCCAGTTCGGTTCCAGTCCGGTCCATGTCTGAACACAGATCAGATTTTTTAACACTTGCATTTCCGATCCGTATCTGTGATTTCCAAATGTGACCCATGTGACCTGAACGTCATTCATACTCGACATGCGTCGCCGTTCTGCGCGGTGAAATTGGACGATGAGGTTTTAGGTTGTTAATGTTCCGACTCCGGTTGGACAACTTCAAAATCTCACAATATGCTCCACCGTTAGCGTCCACATTTACTGAGCTCTTCTTTTTCTTTGTGGCGGTTGGCAAAGTACTGAGCACACTCTCTATGTGTGATGTCATGGCGCCCTCTACTGGGCATGCAATCAGTTCACAGGAGATCACATACAAGTTGCATTTATTTGGAAATATGAGCGACAAAGCAAAAATATCGGATGTGTGTTCCTTCAGGCTGAAGTGTGAACGTGGCCTAAATTTCTCATTTTTTCATACAGAGAAGCTGAAATCTTTTATTTGGTGATAAAACTAATGATTCTGAACTGCTGTTCAGAATCAGGTCGTATTCAGGTTCTTGACCTGGGATCTCACGCCCAAGCGGCGAACGCACAAAAAGTGTGCAGCAAGTTGGCATGTATGAAAATGAACATGGTGTGAAAGTTTGCATAAATGTATGCAAACTTTTGACCTGCCGTGAAAATGTGCTGCAGCCTCGCAAACTTTTTTTGTGGACAATAAGAAACTAGTTGGCAGCAAAACTCACCTGAACAAACCGAAAGCTGAACATTTACACCAGGAAGCATCATGAGCTCTGACTCTAATATTTCACTGTTTAAATGATGAAACTGAACCGATTGATCCTCAGACAATCAGCAACACAAAACAAAGAAAATAACATCAAGATGTGAAAACATCACAACATGGAAATAAGAATTGAGCTCAGTTTGTCTCATAAAGACAAAACGATTCGTCTGAATGAATCAATAGGTTTGATTACTGACGGTGATCAATAATCTCAGGTATAGCTGCTACCTGAGGGTCTGTGGCTCTGATGGAGAACATGGAGCCATTGATCAGAGATCATATTGATCAGAGATCATATTGATCTGCAGAAGCACATTAAAGGCACAGCAGCGTTTCTCAGATTAAAAGCTTCCCTCAAACTGATGATATTTAATGTGGCAACAATGTGAGGATGACTCAGACGATGATGATCACATGTTCAGTTGGAACCGATTGACGGTTCTACGCTGCTCGTTGGTCTGGACTCAGATCTATGGTTGTTACTAAAACTATATTTTCAGTTGATAACTGGATGGGTGTTAAAACCGAGGAACATATTTTAATTAGTCATGTTTCTGGAACTCGTCCACAGATGAGTTTAGCACAATGAAAAGTTACATTTATTTGTGGAGATTTTCACATTGATTTGCTGAAATATGATGAAATTACTAAAACGACAGAAATCATAAAACAGTTGAGGTTTTAGGACAGAACCTAAACCAAACACTGTACCATGTGTTAAGACCCACATGAATAACAGCATCATTGACTGATATTTTTAGTTCAATCTGAAAAAAGTGGATTGTTGATCATTTGCCATGTTTACTATGTTGAATATTAATAATCAGTTTAATTATCACAAATTTAATTAGAATAAAATCACCTGAAGCTGTGGAAGAAATGAGAGCAGAATTATTAAACTATAATTGGCCAAATGTTCATGTTAATGATGTTAACCAGTCATATGATACGTTTTTGGAAATATTTGTAAGGCTGTCTGGTCCCTGTATGACCGGTGTCAGAGTCTGGTCCGCATTGCCGGCAATAAGTCGGGCTCGTTTCCAGTGAGGGTTGGACTCTGCCAGGGCTGCCCTTTGTCACCGATTCTGTTCATTACTTTTATAGACAGAATTTCTAGGCGCAGCCAGGGTGTTGACGGGATCCGTTTTGGTGGCCTTAGGATTGCATCTCTGCTTTTTGCGGATGATGTGGTCCTGTTGGCTTCATCGGGACGTGATCTGCAGCTCTTGCTGGAGCGGTTCGCAGCCGAGTGTGAAGCGGCCGGGATGAGGATCGGTGGCTGCAAGTCCGACACCATGGTCTCGAGCCGGAAAAGGGTAGAGGGTCTTCTCCGGGTCGGGGGGATGTCCTGCCCCAAGTGGAGGAGTTCAAGTATCTTGGGATCTTGTTCACGAATGAGGGAAGAAGGGAGCGTGAGATCGACTGGAGGATTGGTGCAGCGTCCGCCGTGAAGCAGGCGCTCTACCGGTCCGTTGTGGTGAAGAGAGAGCTGAGTTAAAAAGCGAAGCTCTCAATTTACCGGTCGATCTACTTTCCTACCCTCATCTATGGTCATGAACTTTGAGTAATGACCAAAAGAACGAGATCGCGGATACAAGCGGCCGAAATGAGTTTTTTCCGTAGGGTGGCTGGGCTCTCCCTTAGAGATAGGGTGAGAAGCTCGGTCATCCGGGAGGGACTCAGAGTAGAGCCGCTGCTCCTCCACATCGAGAGGAGCCAGTTGAGGCTCGGGCATCTGGTCAGGATGCCTCCTGGACGCCTCCCTGGTGAGGTGTTTCGGGTACGTCCCACCGGGAGGAGGTCCCGGGGAAGACCCAGGACACGCTGGAGGGACAACGTCTCTCGGCTGGCTTGGGAACGCCTCGGGATTCCCCCGGAGGAGCTGGAGGAAGTGGCTGGGGAGAGGGAAGTCTGGGCCTCCCTTCTTAAGCTGCTACCCCGCGACCCGACCCAGAGTAAACAGAAGATGGATGGATGGATGGGTGGGTGGATGGATGGATGGATGGATGGATGGATGGATGGATGGATGGATGGATGGATGGATGGATGGATGGATGGATGGATGGATGGATGGATGGATGGATGGATGGATGGCGTTTCAAATTGTTATTGTCCCCTAAAAGAACAAACATCAGAAACAGATCGACTTCCGGATTTGGCTGGTAAAGACAAAAACAGGTTCTAAGGAATGTCTCAATATGTATTAAATATAAAAAAACCACAGTGCAAAATAAAGAGAATTGTTCTACTGTTGAGGGCTGCACAGTGGCGCAGTGGGTAGCACTGTTGCCTTGCAGCAAGAAGGTCCTGGGTTCGATTCCCGGCCCGGGGTCTTTCTGCACGGAGTTTGCATGTTCTCCCTGTGCATGCTGGGTTCTCTCCGGGTTCTCCGGCTTCCTCCCACAGTCCAAAAACATGACTGTCAGGTTAATTGGCCTTCCAAGTAACCTGTGTGTGTGTGTGGTTGTTTGTCTTTGTGTTGCCCTGCGACAGACTGGCGACCTGTCCAGGGTGACCCCGCCTCTCGCCCGGAACGCAGCTGGAGAGGAACCAGCAACTCCCGACCCTGTTAGGGAGAAGGGTGATCAGAAAATGGATGGAAGGTTCTACTTTACTCAGTAGTTTGATCATATTCTAATTTAGTAAACAAATTGCCAAAGGTTGGAGAGGGAAAGACAATTATATATTCAATAATATTAATATTCATACAATGTTCCTGAGACAGTATTTGTAATATTATTAAAACTCACCTTTATTTGTATCGGATCGTTTTCACTGGAACTTTAATGACCAAATGAAACCAGCAAAAGTTTTTCTATTATGCTGGAGATGAGCAAAGATTAACGAATCAGGCCATCGTCATGGAAACCACGATTCACTGAAATATTGGGAAAAATATTCATTAAAAACTTTTTAATAAAATAATAAACTGAATGAGCCAATCTAGATCTAAAGGTGTTAAGTTTTCACCAACCTATTTGAGGCTGAGAGCTGCTTGTTTGATACAGACATAAATGTTCTTGGCTCAGCTTTTATAATATAAATAAATTCCCTTCTCACCCACCGCGGGTGGTTCTTATCCTCTGAGCTCGGGTCCTCTACCAGAGGCCTGGGAGCTTGAGGGTCCTGCAGTATCTTGGCTGTGCCAAGGACTGCACATTTCTGGACTGAGATGTCTGATGTTGTTCCTGGGATCTGTTGTAGCCACTGCTCCAGTTTGGGGGTGACTGCCCCGAGGGCCCCGATGACCACAGGCACCACTGTGGTCTTCACCTTCCAGGCCCTCTCCAGTTCCTCCCTGAGGCCCTGGTATTTCTCCAGTTTCTCGTGCTCCTTTTTCCTGATGTTGCAATCGCTTGGTATTGCTACATCTACCACAACGGCTTTCCTCTGTTGTTTATCCACTATGACAATGTCTGGTTGGTTCGCCATTACCATTCTGTCTGTCTGGATCTGGAAGTCCCACAGGATCTTAGCTCTGGCATTCTCCACCACCTTTGGGGGTGTTTCCCACTGATCTCGGGGTTTCCAGTCCATATTCTGCACAGATGTTTCTGTACACTATGCCTGCCACTTGGTTATGTCGTTCCATGTATGCTTTCCCTGCCAGTATCTTGCACCCTGCTGTTATGTGCTGGACTGTCTCAGGGGCCTCCTTACACAACCTACACCTTGGGTCTTGTCTGGTGTGGTAGATCTGGGCCTCTATTGCTCTGGTGTTTAGGGCCTGTTCCTGGGCGGCCATGATGAGGGCCTCTGTGCTGTCCTTGAGTCCAGCTTTTTCCAGCCATTGGTAGGATTTACTGATATCAGCCACTTTGGTTATTTGCTGGTGGTACATCCCATGTAGGGGCTTGTCCTCCCATGATGGTATCTCTGGCACCTCAACCTCTGTTCCCCTGTTGTCTGAGACATTCACTGAGCACATTGTCTGTTGAGGCTTTGTCCCTGATGTATTTATGGATCTTAGTTGTTTCGTCCTGGACAGTGGTTCTCACACTCATTAGTCCTCTGCCTCCTTCTTTGCGGCTCGTGTACAGTCTCAGGGTGCTGGATTTGGGATGAACCCTCCATGCATTGTTAGTAGCTTTCTAGTCTTAATATCTGTGGCTTTTTATCTCCTCCTTTGGCCAGCTAATTATTCCAGCAGGGTATCTGATTACTGGCAGGGCATAGCTGTTTATCGCACGGATTTTTGTTCTTGCCATTGAGCTGGCTTCTCAGGACTTGCCGTATTCGTTGGAGGTATTTAGCTGTGGCTCCTTTCCTTGTGGCCTCATCGAGGTTGCCATTTGCTTGTGGTATACCTAGGTACTTGTAACTGTCCTCTATGTCTGCTATTGTTCCTTCTGGGAGTGAGACCCCTTCTGTGCGGATCACCTTCCCCCTCTTTGTAATCAGCCGACCACACTTCTCCAGTCCGAATGATATCCCAATGTCAGTGCTGTAGATCCTGGTGGTGTGGATCAGTGAGTCGATGTCTCGCTCACTCTTGGCGTACAGCTTGATGTCATCCATGTAGAGAAGGTGACTGATGTTGGCCCCATTTTTGAGTCGGTATCCGTAGCCAGTCTTGTTGATAATTTGGCTGAGGGGGTTCAGGCCTATGCAGAACAGTAGCGGGGACAGAGCATCTCCTTGGTATATGCCACATTTGATGGACACTTGTGCAAGTGGTTTGCAGTTGGCTTCAAGGGTGGTTTTCCACAGCCTCATCGAGTTTGCAATGAAGGCTGTCAAAGCTAACTACTTACTG
This sequence comes from Poeciliopsis turneri, assembly GCA_922788865.1. Lineage (NCBI taxonomy): Eukaryota > Metazoa > Chordata > Actinopteri > Cyprinodontiformes > Poeciliidae > Poeciliopsis > Poeciliopsis turneri. The sequence continues at coordinate 87,677 of CAKLNU010000846.1, forward strand.
GCACTTTCCACTCTGAAAGCTAACTACATGGCTCCATACATTGTAACCATCGTTATTTCATAGATCCAGCTCAAATGTTTTTATTTTCTAAAACTTTATTGTTAAGCTTTTCTCGTCAGAGATCAAACAGTTTCCTATAAACATTGGAAGTTTTAAATCTTATAAAAATCTACCATAAAGTTTCCCTTTGACACTGGAAACACACGAGAGAAAAGCCGGCCCAGATGGCTCTGGTTCCGGCCCGGCTGCCTCTTCAGACCAGATCAGAATGTCTTTTATTAAACATATAAATAAAGTCCAACAGCAGAATTAAAAGTACAGAAACTCAGGAAGTCCAAACTAAATGAAGGTTTGGATAAAAAATTTTTTCTCCATGGTGACAGAACCAGGCGGGTTCAGGAGTTTTGACCCGACCCGGAAACTAAAACCTGAAAATGTTCATGTTCACCAACCCATAGAACCCCGGCATCATTCAAAGGGCCAAACATCCGGGCCAGGACAGAACCGAACCCTTCTGGTTCTGGATCCTTCTGGTTATTAACTTTCAAGTTTTTTAGATCTGGAAGCAAAGATAAAAAAATTCTGATTAATTGATAATCTGCTGATAGTTGATATAGACCCGGTTCCGTGACCCGGTTCTGGAATTTGGCCTCATGTCCAAGGAGAGTCAGGAGATTCTGGGGATTTGCGGGTCGGTTCCGGTCTGAGTCCAGTTTGACCCGAAGTGAAAAATCAACCGGAACAGAAAGGTGCTGTGAAGGAGTGTTCTGGTTCTGGTTCCGGTTCTATGTGCAGCAGAGAAACATTCAGGACACTCAGAGGTTCAGCGTCTCAGGAACGTTCCTCTGACCTCTGACTCCGTCATGGCCAACAATTCATCATGAAGGAGAACCGGAGCGGTTCTGAACATCTGGACCCAAACGGCTCCCAGTCATTGAGCGAACAAAGGTTTGGTTCCGGGTCTGACCCAGGTCCAGGACCAGGACTGGGTCAGGTTCTGACCGCTTTCAGAAAGTTTAAAGTTTGGAAAAAAATGAAAATAAAAATCAATTTGAAGCAGAATTGGGTCAGTTTCCCTCCAGGCAGAACCCGGCCGGACCCGGACCTGGTGCCGGCTATTCGGACCTCATGGCTCTGTGTTCTGAGTCCAGCGGGCCGGGACAGAGTCCCCACAGAACCTCCGGACTCTCCATGAATCCGTGGAAGCTAGCGTACCGACCCGATCAGAACCGACCCAGTCCTCATCTCGGGCCGTGGAGCGCCGACATGGCGGCCGGCTGCTGGGGGCCGCCAGGCGTGGCACCGGGGGGCCACAGGGCCACCGGGCGGCGGTGCAGGTGGAGGTGACCTTGATGGTGACCTGTGGGGGAGGGGCAGCTGTTGGGGGGGGGGGGGGGGGGGGGGGGGGGGGGGGGGGGGGGGGGGCGGCCTGGGAGGGGCAGTCTGACGCCCGTAGCCTGGAGAACATGGCGATGGCGTCTGGGAAGTTAGGGGGCGTGGCCGGCGTGTTCCTGGGCGTCACCGTCTGTGGGAGGAGACAAACCGTTAGACGCTGCTGCCCCTCCCCAACCCGCTGCTGCCCCATAACAGATGTGAAAACCAGACCAGCAGATGTACATCAGGTCTAAAAATCCGCTGCTGGTGCTAGCCCCGCCCACCCGCTCATGAAACAGTCCCGTCACAGATTGGACATTGAAGTGGCGCCCCCTGCCACCTCATTCTGGTACTGCAGCCTCTGACGGTTCACCACCAGAACTGAACCACTGTGATGACCCAGGTCGGCTCAGTTGGTTTTGCTGGGACCTGGACCCGACCCGTGAGTCGTGCTCGTTTTAAAGTGATGACAACATCTGGACTTCGGTTCTGTAGAACCAAACTGGTCCAAATGAAGGTTCTGCTTGTTAGGTACCATGCATGGTTCTGTTCCAGGTCTCTGACGCTCCAAACAGAACCACCAACTCTGACTGGTTCTGGTGCGATCTGAATGATTGGGTTTTGGTTCTGGAGGGGATGAAGCAGCTCCTTACCATCTGGTGCTGACCCGGAACGTTGGCCTCCTGGAAGAAGGAGCTCAGCGCCGTCTGCAGACACAGCAACACAGCAACATCAAAATGGACCCAGAACTGGGTCAGAACCAGCACAACATTCCCCTTCACATAGGCCCTGACCTCTGACCTCAGGACCAGCAGCTTTGTCTGAAGGCTCAGAACCTTCTGGTCCATCTGGAGGTCAAAGGTCCTTCAGGTGAGTCACGTGTTCAACCAACAACTGAACTGTTCTTCTGTATCAACAACAGTCAGTGAACGGTTCAGTCTAACAACTGAAATGATTCCTCCCCGGTTCCAACTTTCGTTTTGACTGAAGGTGAATCGGTGAATCTCTCCGGGATAATCTGGTTCTCAGGCGGATCCGGATGTCGGAGAACTGTTCATCCAGCACGGAATGACTCAGTTGCAGAATGTAAACAAAGGCAGCCATTGGTGGGAACACCGCGTCCTCTCAGTGGCTAATGTTAGCATGAGCAGCAGCGCGGTCCGAAGCCGAACCGCAGAACCGATCCCCTGTTAGTCATTCCTGTCGGTCCGCTCCGAAACCCGAACCCACTCCCGCTGGTCCCGCGACAGGAAGCGGGCTTAAAGCCTCCGCGATCTGGACTCACCTCGAACTGCCAGTGGGCCGCCTGGAGGAGCTGCTTGGCCTGATCGGCGGCGCATCCGGCCGCCAACACGAACTGGTTGATCATCACCTGGTGCCTCAGCTCCTCCATGTTCACCGACATGGCGCTTCCGCCTGTCAGAAAGCCAAACTGGCGAGAACCCGTCGGTGATCCGGGACAAACCGCAACGACACCCCGCAGCTCGCTGGCCGTCCGCGTCCTGCGGCCCGAAGCAGCAACAACAAGGAGCTGCTCGCTGCTGATTGGTCCGGAGCGCAACAAGCTGGAGCAGGGAGGCGCTGATTGGCTGACACAGTTAACCGATTAAACCCTGTGAGTTTGGCTTATTACAGGGGGACTAAATTCATGGGCGGCGTCAACAAATCTGATCGGAATTATGAAGCGACCCGCCCGGTTGGATGAGCTGGTGAAACTACAGAGAGTCCCTCCCTGTGTCCGTTAAAGTGACGTCATGGGTGGTTGAAATCATTGAGCTGATTGGCTGCTTTGCCCAAGTCAACCTCGCTGCAGCAAACAGAAGGGGAACGGACCGCTGTCAGTCTCAGACCTTATATGGAAAAGGGACCATTGCACTCCGGAAGTGAAGGGGGCGCTGTTTCCTATATTATTCACGGTCTCCCGTTTTTATTTTCTTTTTAAATCTGTGATATATTTTCACCTTTAGGAAGGATTTTCACTCTCAGCATGTATTTGATCTTCTCTCTTTTATTTACTTCAGTGCAGCTCACAGTGTAGCTTTCTGTGTTTTTCTAAATCTGCGTCTTTTCAGGCCTGATACTGCCTCAAGTGGCGAGGGGTGGTAACACAACTAATATAATTACATTACCAAATCAGAATAGCACAAAGTCTTTATTATTTACGATTAATTTCAGCTTTACTGGCACCGTAAAAGATAAATTACCTTATAAAACATCATATTTTTTTCATTTCCTTAAGGATGTAGAGCTAATTAAATGACATAATACTTTCATACATTATAAATTTCATATATATATCTCCATCAATTATAGGAAGAACAAAAGAAATAGAGAGACAAAAAAACTACATAATCAACTATAATAATAGTATTTGCAATGTATATACAAGAAATTTAACTGAGCAAAAGTCAATTTTGCTCAGTTAAATTGAGTTAATTAATTTGGTTCACAGACAAATAAACAGGACTGTTTATCAGATACAAGGAATAATTCACATTTTTATTTTTACTGTGCCATGTATATTATTCTGAGACTTTTTGTTGGTAGAGTCTTATATATAGGAAAAAATATGGTTAAATGAGTTAGTCTTCCAAGGTGGACATTTTTCTTCAACTCTAAAACAATAAAAAAAAAAAACTTATGTTCCGGGGTCCTTCAGTTTCTTTGTGGAGGTTTTGTGCGTGCACTCGCTTTTCTCCACCACTAGATGGCGCCAAGTCCATTCTGTCGGAGGGCGTGTGGATAACGTCACCCCACACCTGACGCGAGTTTAGCTCGTCAGCGAGATGTTCAAGAGGAGCTGACTGCCAGTCCTTCTGCGCCTGAGTGTTAGCCTGAGTGTTAGCCAGTCACGGTACCTCTGAGCCTCTAGAGCTTGCCTCTGCGTTCTTTGCTGATCTGCTCCTAGTGATAGTTTCCTTGTTGTTTCTCGTACCTCCATGCTGATCCCTCCTGGCTCCTCGTTTCCAGTCTATCCTCGTGACGCCGTGGAAAGTACCCACACGAACTGGCTGCCTTTGTTTACATTCTGCAACTGAGTCATTCCGTGCTGGATGAACAGTTCTCCGACATCCGGATCCGCCTGAGAACCAGATTATCCCGGAGAGATTCACCGATTCACCTTCAGTCAAAACGAAAGTTGGAACCGGGGAGGAATCATTTCAGTTGTTAGACTGAACCGTTCACTGACTGTTGTTGATACAGAAGAACAGTTCACAGGTTGCCCGAGCTCCCAGACTCACCTTCTCCGTGTGACAAACCTGTTCCTCCAGGATTTCCACGACTGGCGGTCGCTCTGCTCCTTTGCAACCGCTGATCCTGAGCCTACCTGTCCGCCCTCCGACGTGCTCCCGTTGCCTCCCGGATTCCCGCTGACAGACATAACGACCACCTGGAACCACAGAGAGACTGAAACCCCGGACATTGCAGTTACCCTCTCACATATCCAACCTGCCGTTCACAAGTAAAATCTGTCCCTTCACTCACAACGTTGTAATTTCCCACAAACCTGAACTCACCACCTTAATCTGCTTCTCTAGTGAACCGTTTGTTCCCTGAACCTGCCTCCCTCCCTGGACCAGACCCGAGCCTCCGATACCTACCAGCAGTGTTTCAATAAACTTATCTTCAATTTTCACTTCATCTCCTGTGTTGTGTTCTGCATGTGGGCTTGAAAGACACACCCATCATGACAAAAACTCTTTCATAGAATCACATTATCAACAATTTGTGCATCAAGTAAAACACTCAGCAAGCTAGAGGTAAATGTTATCATTTAGTTTGGCTAAGAATAATTATTGCACTGTCAATAAATAACCTCTGATAGATTCTTAGTTACCAGAGGAAAACGGTAACGGCTTCAAACTATTATCTACTATCAGCGACGCTGAATAGGCGGGAAAGTTATGACAATTCCAAGGGCCCCTGACCAACAGGGGGACCCCGCAATTTATTTTACATTTATTTATTTCACAGAAATTAAAAAAAAAAGAGATGCCATGAATTACAAAATGAATTGTATTGTGTTTTCTGAACTTGTTTTTAACAACAATGTTCCCAGTCCCAGACCAAAAAGCCCATATTTACCTTGAACTCCCTGGATCTGCATGAAATGGTTGACAGTGGAAAACAAGAACGACTGCGGCTGTTACTGCGCTGCTAAGAAAAATCATAGTCAGGTTTTCAAGAAATAGAGATACAGAGAGAGAAAAAGGTAAAAGTATAAATTTGTAATCCAGTTTTTCTCTGAGAAGTGTGGATGGCTGGTTGTGAGATTATTAACCATTTAGCATAGTTAGCTTAGCTACAGACTGTTAGCCTCCATTTCACTAGCATTTAATGAATTAAGATATTACCAACATATTGATAACTTGGACCTTTTACCACGTGACACCAGGTGACCTGGTCAGCAGCAGCTCTAGTCCTTCCTCTGCTGACGGAAGTTAAAGCTGCAGTAACTTTTATAAAAATATATTTTACATATTTGTTAAAACTGTCATCATGTTGTGACAGTACAGTATGAGAGATAATAAGTGAAACATCTAGTTCCTCTGCTTTCTCCCAGTGATATCTAGAAACAACCAATCAGAGACAGGAGAGTTTTAGTGCTGCCAATCACTATCTCATGTGGCTGCTCATCCCTATGCTGCAGCTAGCATAGCTTGTTGTGAATGCTCAGTCTAGTTAGCATAGCTACTAATGACATCAGATAAACATTTTTTCTGCAATAAGTTGTTTTTTCACCATTAGCACATTTAGCAGTGAGTGAAAGAGATTGATTGACAGCACTAAGACCCTCCTCCTGGTTCTGATTGATTGTTTTGGTCTGAATTACATTAGCCAGCAATAGCAGCTCAGGTAGAGGAGATTGATTGTTTTCACAGATTATCTGGCATGGTGACAGCTTCAACAAATATGGAGAAAACATATTTTATTAAATTCATAAACTGCAGCTTGAATAAAATGCAACAACAGAGTATTTCTTGAAGTCTGGATGGTTTCATGTATATTTTGCATGTTGCCTGTGGCTGTTGCTGGTGGGGAGAAACTGATGGAAAATATTTAAGCAACTTAGTTGCAAACTGTTGGATGTGAAATCCGTCCGTCCGTCCGTCCGTCCGTCCATCTATCCATCCATCCATTTTCTTCCCTTTATCCGGGTCAGGTCACGGGGTCAACAGCCTAAGAATGGAGGCCCAGGCTTCCCTCTCCCAGCCTCTCCTTCCAGCTCCTCCAGGGGAATCCCACGGCGTTCCCAGGCCAGACAAGAATCATCGTTCCTCCAGCGTGTCCCGGTCTTCCTCTCCTCCCGGGAACGCCTCACAGGGAGCCTGAACGCCTCACAGGGAGCCTGAACGCCTCACAGGGAGCCTGAACGCCTCACAGGGAGCCTGAAGCCTCACAGGGAGCCTCCATCCTGACCTGATGCCTCAACTGGCTCCTCTCCATGTGGAGGAGCAGCAGCTCTCCTCTGGGCTTCTCCTCTCCTCATCTGGTTCTGATCAGATCAGAACCAGATGGAAGAGATTTAAACCTGAGCAGTTTAACAGGAAGTTCCTGTTTGTACCGCCATCTTTAAATCCTCCTGATTGGAATCACTGCTAACAGTGACAGTTACTCTGAAAATTAATCAATTATTGGTTCATCAGTTCCTGATGATTAATCAACTACTCTGAAGATTAATAAATTCTAATGATTAATTGATTGTTTGGATGAAATAAATGCAAATGTTGGCTATTTAAACAATATTGCACATTAAAAATGCACATGAACAAATAATTTTCTTATCTATATTAGAAAATCAACATTAATTGCCTGAAAGTCACCAGCAGTTTCCTGTTAGGAAGCGTTTGATTATTCCTGAACCCCTCACAGGGAGCCTGAACGCCTCACAGGGAGCCTGAACGCCTCACAGGGAGCCTGAACCCCTCACAGGGAGCCTGAACGCCTCACAGGGAGCCTGAACCCTCACAGGGAGCCTGAACGCCTCACAGGGAGCCTCCATCCTGACCAGATGCCTCAACTGGCTCCTCTCCATGTGGAGGAGCAGCAGCTCTACTCTGATCCCTCCAGGATGACTGAGCTTCTCTCTGTAAGGGAGTCCAGCTCCCTACGGAGGAAACCCATTTCGGCCGCTTGTATCCGAGATCTCGTTCTTTCCGTCATGACCCAAAGCTCATGACCATAGATGAGGGTGGGAACGTAGATCGACCGGTAAATCGAGAGCTTCTCTTTTTGACTCAGCTCTCTCTTCACCACGACACACCGGTACGGCGCCGTTTCACGGCAGGCGCTGCGCCGATCCGCCTGTCGATCTCCTGATCCCTTCTGCCCTCATTCGTGAACCCAGAGATACGTGAACTCCTCCACTTGAGGCAGGACATCCCCCCGACCCGGAGAAGACCCTCTACCCTTTTCCGGCTCGAGACCATGGTGTCGGACTTGGAACCACCGATCCTCATCCCGGCCGCTTCACACTCGGCTGCGAACCGCTCCAGCGAGAGCTGGAGGTCACGACCCGATGGAGCCAACAGGACCACATCATCTGCAAGAAGCAGAGATGGATCCTAAGGCCACCAAATCGGATCCCCTCATCACCTCGGCTGCTCTACAGATTCTGTCCATGAAAGTAATGAACAGAATCGGTGACTCCTCACTGGTCAGCACACAATATAGAACTCAACAACCTCTACCGAACTACAGGTTGTACACAACCCCTGGTTGGTTAATATCACTGAGTCTTCTTAAAACATAGAGTTTCTGAGAACAGTTATGAAAGATATAGCCAGAGTTTTCAGCAAAATTGAGCTGACTGTTCAGGAATAACTCAAGCTTTTTAAAATTTCCCACAGTTTCAACAGGTTTCTCATCGAGTGAAAGTGGAATCACTTCAGGTTTTGTTTCTCATTTAATAAGCTCTACTTCCTAAAGGAAATGACAAGGTATGTTGTTTTGTATTAATTATTATCTTCTATGGTTCCAGTAACGCCAGAACAATATTATTACCATCACAAATAATAAAGATGTTGTGCTATTCTGATTAACTAATGTGATTATATTTGTTGTGTTACCTCCCCACGCCACTAGGGGCAGTAATAGACCCGAAAAGATTTAGAAGAGCACAGGAAGCTACACAATGTGTTAAAAACTGTGAGCTGCACTGAAGTAAATAAAAGAGAGAAGATCAAATAAATGCTGAGAGTGAAAATCCTTCCTAAAGGTGAAAATATATCACAGATTTAAAAAGAAAATAAAAAAGGGAGACCGTGAATAATATAGGAAACAGCGCCCCCTTCACTTCCCCTTCGATGCCCCTTCCTGTTTGCTGCAGTGAGGTACTTCGCTTTTTGTCTGGCAACTTCATTTACCCTAAAACACTCACATTTCTCTGAAGGTTTTTAAAAGATCAAACCTTAGATTTCAGTTTATTCCTCAATGTAAAATTCAGGTTATGATCACATTATTTTATGCACAAAAAGTGAAACTGGAACATTGTCAGTTCAAGCTTAGACTCTTGAACTGACCACTTTCTATAAACACCTTATTAATAATTCATTACTCTGTTGTGGTGGCCAAGTTAATGTAAAATAATATTCAGTTACTGTTAAAACATTTCTTTAATTAGTAATTTAATTAGTGCATTTATTGCGGTTTATGTAGCATTATTAGCATTGCATGTATCTAATTTCCTAATGTGTTATTGTGAATGAGTGTTTTATTTTAGGTTATATATTCATAGCTTAATTAGCCACTTTGCAATTTATGCAAATGAGGTGTGCTGCGCTTGCGCATTAATGAAGGATAGATAGAGAAAGAAAAGTGCTGCAAGTAACATCTGCAGAGCCACACGGTTTCAACTGTAGTTTGTTTGTGGAGGTTTGCTAAGATTCAACTGCTCTTGTGAAGAATAACACGCAAAACTGTGGAATAAATTTTTGTTTGCATCCATATATTGGAGCGCCATGGAAGTTTTTATTGTCCTCTTCAAACACACAAGTGAATACAGTGAATAAACACATCTGTTTTATTGGGATGAGACCCATTTTCCTTTGCCATTTTTCAAAATGGGAAAGACAAAAGAACATTTCATTCAAGGAAGCAGATGGAAGCAATCGTTAGCATTAGCGGTTTAAAGAAATGAAAAGTCAGGTGGACCAGGATTTATTCTCTAAGTCAAACTGAAAGACGAAACGTCCCAAAGCTTCCTGGAAGAGACATAGAGCAAGCCTAACATCCTGTCCTACCGTCAACAGGAAGCTAGCAAACCTCATTAATGTCAGCAGGAAGCTAGCACAGATCACTAACATTAGCAGGAAGCTAGCATACCATCATTAATGTCAGCAGGAAGCTAGCACACCATCACTAACATTAGCAGGAAGCTAGCACACCATTACTAAAGATCATTGAGAAGAACAACAACCGAATTAATTTTCAGTGAATTCAGAATCTGTGCATGGAGAGGCAGTTGGTACGACTGATCCTCTCAGCAACAAGGTCCAGGGTCAACGTTCAAGTCCTGCCACTGGACCATAAGCCTGGAGTTAAAAGGTTTTGGCCGCTGGCATCTCTGGATGGATTTCAGTAAAGATGGCCGCTGCAGCTCTCTGTTTACAGCAGTAAAGATGGCCGCCGTCTCTGGATTGTAAAGTTGCAGAGAGCAACAGCACCATCAGCACATGAAGGAAACAAACAAATAAACAGGAAGGTCAGCTGACAGCAACGGCCGTTGGTGGTCCGTTGGTTGCAGCTTCTGACCCGGTTCTGTTTGGAGTCGGACCAGGAGTGGTGGGTTGGGATGTGATGCGTTCAGTGACTCAGACTGTTTTCAGTTTATTATCATTATATTCAGTCTGCCTTTGTCTTCTTCTGATGAATTTGCTGCATGTCTCATGTTGATGATGTAACAGTCGGCTAAAATGCGACTCGCCGTTCTGCCTGCAGGCGCTTTGAAAACTATCGGGTTTCGTTCCACATCTGGAACAGATCAGCTTTATTTTGAGAAAAGATGGGATCTGGTTGCTTGTGCTTTGGCAGCTGGCGGTTCTCCTCCAAAGTTCTCCAGGTTTCCAACATGCAGATTATCTGCAGCTTCCCGCCACCTGGCCGTCATGCTGCCTCCAAGCAGCCAATCAGAGCCCAGCTGCTAAGCCAGGCCGCCATGTTGAGCTTTTCCAGCTGAGAAATTAGTTCAAAGCTTTGAAAACTGACAGAAAGGGAGATGATGAATTATTAATACGTTCTGTCTGGGGTTCTGTTCCCGTCATGCTCTAGTCTCTGTTCCCAGCTGCAGCTGGGCCCCCTGGAGAGGCCCCGGGCCTCAGGTTGGGAACCTCCCCGGTCAGCTGCAGAGTGGTTAGAAACGCAGAACCATGGAAACCGGCCGGCCAATGGGGGAGCGGGAAGCTGTTTACTGGGGGGTGTCCCGTTACCATGGTTCCGGGACAAACCTCCGTCAGCAGGTATTAAACTGGCGCCCCTGCGGAGCCCCGAGCCGCGGACACACACGCACAGAGGAGCGCAGACTGAAGCGGGACTGGCGCAGACTGAAGCGGGACTGGCGCAGACTGAAGCGGGACTGGCGCAGACTGAAGCGGGACTGGCGCAGACTGAAGCGGGACTGGCGCAGACTGCAGTTGTCCGTGTATAAAGTTCAGCAAACTGTTTTATTTGGGATCTAAAAGTTTCTCTTCAAGGTGAGTTTCTGGATCCATTGGAGGCTTCTGGTTCCGAAGACCTGAAATATCCAAACTTATACTTTTACTGACTGTTATTTAGAGTCAAAGTGGTTTCATTAATTATTAATGCTGCGAAGAGACTGGCGGAGATCAGGACGCAACGGGTAAAATATGAGAAAAACCAAATGAGCGGATGATGTGAGTGAAGTTACATTTTAATATTTCCACCATTTTATTAGTATCATCACAAGTTTCTAGTAGTTTCTAGTAGTTTCCAGCCGTTAGCAGCAGAGGAAACGCAGAGGTCGCTGCGGCAGCGCAAAGATATGCGTTAATCTGGTCTGCAGTCATTAAAACACTAAATGTTTCTCTTGTTCACTTTTAGCGGCCAGGTTGCCTCGAGGATCCAGTCGGGTAGCAGAACCGAGCCCTGTGTGGCGCAGGACGGGGAGCCATGCTGTCTCTGAGCCCGGTGGGCCCCGAGGAGCAGCGGAGCTGCGGGAGCTGCGGGAGCTGCGGGGCCCCCTGCAGCTGCGGCCTGGATGACAGCCTGACCAACCTGCAGTGGCTGCAGGAGTTCTCCATCCTGGGGGCCCCGGGGCCCCAGCAGGGCCAGCAGCAGCTGGGCCCCGGAGGCCCGGCCTCCCCCCTGGCCGGGGACCCGGCCTCCTGCAGCGGGTCACCGCTGACTCCCAAGCCCACCTCGGCGGCCTTCAGTCGGATGCGGGCCCCGCCGGGCCTCGCGGCGCGCGGCCACTGCCCGGCCGAGGTGGATTACCGCAGCAACCCGGACATCAAGCCGCCGTTCTCCTACGCCACGCTGATCTGCATGGCCATGCAGGCCAGCCAGCGCAGCAAGCTCACCCTGGCCTCCATCTACCAGTGGATCACCGACAACTTCTGCTACTACCGGCACGCGGACCCCACCTGGCAGGTAGCTGCGTGACGTCACACACACCTCACACAATCAGGACTGTATGCAGACCGACAGGCAGGATGTACCTGGAGGGGGTGGGAGTTTATCTGGAGTCACACAGGAAGCTGATCACAGCGACCCCTGCTGGCCTAGAGGCCTTCAAGATAATGAGAGATGACGTTATCATCTTGTCATCATCTGTGTCAACAGATCATAACAAATCATAACAGATGATAACAGATGATTATTTAGGGAAAAGAACACGGGTACAGTGCTAGTCAAAGTGTCTCTGTCATAGTTTCTCCATCTGCAGAACGTCCTAGTCAAAGTATTCCCTGGCAGCAGGTTTCCAGTTAGACTCTGCCTCCCTGGGAATGATTGACGCGCCAGTGGCTCAGCAGCTCTGACATCTTGCAGCGTTTTGTTGTTGTTGGGCAGATAATATTTAACAGAGGTCAGAGGTCGCCTTCCGGGGGTTTTCCTGCTCTGACTCAGAACGTCTCCCTGCAGAACTCCATCCGCCACAACCTGTCGCTCAACAAGTGCTTCATCAAAGTCCCCCGCCGCAAAGACGAGCCTGGCAAGGGCGGCTTCTGGCGCATCGACCCCCCGTACGCCGAGCGCCTGCTCAGCAGCGCCCACCGCATGCGACGCACGCCGCCGCTCCGGGTCTACCTGCCACCGCCGAACGAGGAGCGCCGGGACCCCCGCTTGTCTGAGGGCGGCCCGCCGGGCCCCTGGCCCTTGGCCCCTGGCCGGCGCGGCACCAAGAGGAAGTCGGTGCTGCCATCCCGGAGCGGCGCCTCCGAGGCTACCCGGCACTGCAGCTCCCCGCTGCTCTGCATGGACGAGCAGAGGGAGGCCGGGCCCCTGAAGGGCCCCTTTGACTGGGACGGCCTGTTGGACTCGGCCCTCCGGGGAGAGCTCAGTTTGGATGGGGGCGACTCTCTGAGCCCCATCATGGCCTCCGCCGACCCTCCTTCCCTCAGGAGTGGCAACGACCTGGACGAGGAGACCTTCCTGGCAACCGCTTTCCTGGAGACGCCCTGGCCGGAGGACGGACCGGGGTTCCTGTCCCTGAGCCGCTAGCCTTGGATGCTAGCAGCCAGATGGAGCCACTAGCCCTGGACGCTAGCAGCCGGATGGAGCCACTAGCCCTGGACGCTAGCAGCCAGATGGAGCCACTAGCCCTGGACGCTAGCAGCCAGATGGAGCCGCTAGCCCTGGACGCTAGCAGCCAGATGGAGCCGCTAGCCCTGGACGCTAGCAGCCGGATGGAGCCCCTAGCCCTGGACGCTAGCAGCCAGATGGAGCCGCTAGCCATGGAGGCTAGCAGCCAGATGGAGCCACTAGCCCTGGATGCTAGCAACTGTCTCATCTGAAGAAAGGGTCAGTAGCTAAAGTGGCTCGGAAGTGCAGGGAAGCGCCTCTTCCTGTCCCGAAGACACTTGTCCACGCTGCTTCCTGGAGGAAGCAGGAACAGAGGAGACAGAGTCCAACGTTAAGAAACTAAGTGAACAATATTTCGATAGTAAATCTGAAGTTTATAGTGTTGTAGTGAAATTTGTTCTGACATGTTTGTTATCAATTTGTTATGAATGGGTTCATGTTCATAGTTCAATATTTTAAAATTCTGAGCTGTTACCAACATGAAATAGTTCTATTCAATGGCTTATAAACTGTATTTTAATACACATTTATAAATAAAGTCCTTTTAAATAAAAACCTGCTGCTGTCATAAGGAAGCAGAAAAACTCAGGATTTCAGCTGGAAACTCGTTCCTGAAAGATTCCAGGTTTTCCTGCTAAAGTTTCTTGCTAAAGTTCCACAAACAGCTGAGAGACTCTCAGATGAGGAGAGACTTGATCTGTGCTGCTGGTCTTTACTTTCAGGGTCAGAGGTCAGTGTAACAGCCTGACCACACAGCAGACAACGTTGAAGTTTAATTCACTGACGGATCCTGCGAGAAAGTGCTACGCTAGCTCTGCTAGCTATGCTAGTGCTACGCTAGCTCTCCTAGCATAACACTAGCTAGCGTAGTTGTCAGAGGAAACAGCCAGGAGTCAGTAAGGTGATGTTTAGCTAGCAGGAGTGTTTTCTCGGATTCCAACGTTTTCCAGGGTTTTCCAGTATGTCAAGCCTGATGTCTGCCTGCCATCATGGTGGCTCTCTGTCAGCTGCTTCCTCTTCCCACCCGTCAGTGATGAGGTAACGATGACCTCATAACGCCGTCATGGTAACCTGAAGCAGGTGTTGCTCTGCAGGTAAGACGATCCTGAGGCTGAAATGCGACGCTGCAAACCGAAAGCTCTGAATGCCTGAGAGCAGCAGGAAAGTATTCACACCCTCTGGAGCCCAGATGGAGGTCAAATTCTGACCCACCATGATGAACACGGACTGGATCATTCAGAACCTTTTGGGCGAGCAGAGCTCCAGTTGGCTCATACTGGTCCTGGTTCAGGTCCTGGTTCTGGATATGGTCCAGGTTCTGGTCCTGGTCCAGGTTCTGGTCCTGGTCCTGGTTCTTGGTTCTGGCTCAGCAGCCCATTCCAGTACTTCTACCACTGTGTTTTCCTGTAGGTTCTGCTGATAGTATCGGGTCCAGAACCGGGCCTCAGGTCTGTTTTGTCCAACAGGTTGGGTTCAGAGGAAGCATTTGGATCAGAACCTGTGGCTCTAATCGGTGATCCAGTAACAGGCGCTGCAAGAATCATTGACCACAAACCAACCTCCCAGAACCTCCCAGAACCTCCCAGAACCTCTGGGCCCGGCCCGTTGCCGGCGCTACCTGCTAACCGGACCGGACCGGACCGGCAATCATTAACCGGCAGGAATGCAGGGAGGAGACTGGACCCGGCCAGAACCTCCAGCAGAAAGATTCAGTAAAACACAGCAACGGTTCTGTTAGTTATGGACCCGACCAACCTGCTCCTCCACCAGAACCAACTGAACATGTTGGTTCTGGTTCACATGTTGGTTCTGGTTCTGCTGGACCAGCTGCTGCCAGATTCTTCCTCCTGATTGGACCCGGTCGCCATGGAGACCGCCGGATGGGGGAAGAATCTGGGTTAACTGGGAACACTGGCTTTCATGTGGGCTGGGAGCGGGGGACCCGGTTCGGTTCTGGCTCGGTTCTGGTTCGGTTCTGGTTATTAAACAGCTGCTTTCCATACATCATTTGTTTTCCAGATAAAATCTGCTTCTTATGCCAAATGTGAGGAAAATATTTGTGCTTATGGATACAGAACAGCAAACATTGGACAGTCTGACTGGGTTCCGGTTCCGGTTCCGGTTCGGGTTACTGAGAGAAGACAGAATCAGGGAGAACATGACGTGTTGGACCCATCGGACCTTTAGTTTGTTTAACGTAGAAAAGTCCAGGAAGTTTAAAATCCTCATCAGCTGAATATTCAGATGCAGATTTCTGACGTCATTAAAACATAAATTCATGTTTTATTTTCTCCAGATCTGCAGCAGGAAATGAGCTCTGAAGCTGAAGCTTCTCTTCCGGTCAGCTGACCTGCAGCTGTGTTCTGTCACATGACTGCACCGCTTCCTCTGCTGAGCCCTCCAGCTCCAGTCAGACCAGTTCTTACTGGGATTCCTGGAGAACATCTGGCTCTGCTGTCTCCAGGTCCAGCAGTCCGAACCGGACCACGACCGGACCTGTTTCCGGGCCTTAGTCTGTGCCGAAGGAACCTCCAGGTAGGATGACCCGTGGAGCTCTGAACCGGTTTCTGTGGGAAGGTAAGAAACCGGAGTCAGACCGGATTCTGCCAGAAACGGACGAGTTTTAAACGCAGTCCGGCGCAAAGACGCCACAGTGGCAGAAACAAGTCAGGGGTCAAAGTTCGCATCAGCAGAGAAGCTAAGACAAGAGTCCGCCATGATGGCTGCTTCACGGGAAAAGCTCAATAAAACGAGGAGGTCCCTGGTTCCGGTATCGGTGTTATAGATGAAGTGGCGGCAGCAGGGAGAGACAGGTGTTCGTGTGGGCGTGGATTTTTAGGACCCCTTTACCGAACCAGGAAGTAAACAAGTCGATGAGTTTAAAAAAAAAAAATTTCTTTGCAAAAATACTATCTGATGCTGTAAGACGCCCATTAACATCTCCGTAATAACTAATTAGAAAGACTTTTATTGGTCTAACATGCTATGTTGCCTTTTTTTTTTTTTTACATTAATCTGCAAAATCACCAAAACATGTAAATTTGTAGGAACTTGTCCTGATTTGTTTCAGAGGCTGAAACTCGTCAGAGGAAGTTGGAAACACAGATTAATCCCTGAAAGCCACAAAAATGTTGAAGAGCCATGGGATTAAAAATAAATGTTTAAAAAGATCAACTGGCAGAAACTACAGCAAAATCTTTTTAAACAGTTTCTGTAACATGTTATAGTTTATTTCCTAGTTCATTAACTGAAGTCATGGCAACTGCAGATCTATGTGGCATTTCTACTTTATTTGTGATATTTTTCTCGTAATTTAACTAAACATCTTTATTCTTTTCATCAAGTGACTCCAACACTCAACCATAAGAGACAGAAACTATTGTCTTATAAACGTTTACATCAGAAACAGTTAAAATCTTCACTCAAACTGAAAGTGTCACCAGTTAATCCAGGTTTGCTTCTTACAGCAAGAGGTGATCAGGATCAATAACAGGGTTATCAATTATCTCTGTCCTCTGATTCACTTTTGGACCCGTTTATTTTATTGTCTAAAGAATAATATCCTCCTGAATGTGGTTTATTTTGGTGATATTTCAATATATTCTTCAATATTCCTTCACATGTTCATAATTATTATTGTTTTGAAGAGATCAAAGACATTTTCTGATCGTTTATTTGCGTTTGTCGCGTTTTGTTCAGGAAACGAATCAGACACCTAATGTTTCCAAACACCAGCGCTGAGGACCCGTTTGGCTCACTGGTTCATCTTCATGCGGTTTGTTCTGTTTTTAAGTTGAATCCAAACTGGTTCCCAGTGGAGAACAGATCCTGTAGATATGGATCATAATCTGACAGTTTATTATTATCACTTTATCTTGTTTCTCCAACAACATTGGCTGTTAACTTGATGTCATTTCGATGAGACGTTATTGCAGGATAACTGATGGACATTACTTGACATTCCTCTATTAGTAAACACGCAGCAACACCATCACTATGTGATTTAAAGTTTATTAAATGTGATGACCTCATAGTTCAGCGTCACTTCCTGACGAAGATGAAGTTGGTTTCCGATTCGGGAAATGGCTAAAGGGTGATTCCACCTCATTTTTCACTGCCTTCCATTTTTAATCAACTCTAGTTTAAAAACTGCGACAACTAAACACTTCAAACCTGAACTGGATTCTTCTGCTCCAGTAGCAGAATATTTAAATCCATGTTTGGGATTCGTGAAACTTTTTTCTGATTTGTGAAACTTCACTTAACAAATTGTTGCAGAAGATCTTTCCTTCCAACAACCATCACCATCTACAATAAAACTTTGACGAATTAATGAGTTACACCAATATTTATTTTCCCTTTGGGCTAATAAAGTGGTTTTGAACAAGAATTGAATTTAAATTTGGGGAAAAAAACCTGCATGGAACAAGTGTGAATAGTAATTGTAAGAGCCAAAAATGTCAGTTTGTGACATTGTTTATTATTGTGAATGCCTTTTGCATATTTAGATATTTTCTTAATACCAAGTTTCCATTTAATTATGTTTTTGTAGAAAAGCGCCACCTAATGGACGTAATTGAAAATACGTAAAAAAGTGCTGTGTCATGTTAGTGCAGAAAGAAAATGGAATGTGTCATGTTTCACTAGCTCTACAGCAGGGGTCACCAACCTTTTTGAGACTGGGAGCAACTTCATGGGTACAGAGCAACACGAAGGGCACTTGTTTGATACAGTCTTTATAAATATATATTTATATATATATGATAATACTGCCTGATCATATTAATGTCAGGACCACTCACAATAGTTATCAGTAATAATTTACCATGGCAGCTATGGTTAATTGCTATTATGTGATCAGAAGTTTTTAGCTCACAGAGTTTTAACTTTGATTCCCTTTTGGAGTTTTTCTGTGATTCTAAAATGGCCACAAGTGACTGAAATAAACAAAAGCAAACTGATGGATTGTTGCAGTAAATTTTCTTTTAAATAAAAAAGAAAAGAAGAGTTATAGTTATATTATCTAACCATCTGTTCTATTAGCAAAATTGTGAAAAATAAAATGTCTTTTGTGTCAAAAGACATTATACACACACAGCGGTGTCAGTCTGATGCGGGGAACCCCAAAGCCCAAGTCTTATTGGTCAGTTTGCTTTTGTTCATTTCAGGCTTTGCGTTTTTCTGCAAGCTAAAAATGAACGAGTTGGGTTTGAACCTCCCGTTGTTCTACAATCAGCCTGAGCTTCTGACAGGCTGCGCGGTTCTGGCGGGTCGCCGGTTTATTCGCTTTTTTCGTGGTTTCGCGAACCGAACAGCTGACGGGTCACCCGCTGGCTGACCCCAGCAGATGTGGAAAAATAAAGGTCTGACACCTGCAAGAGCACAAGCGCCTCTCCAATGCGCAAAAATCAGCACAAGCCTAAACAAGAGCAGCGGACTTTTTTTCCAGACGATGCTAAATAATAAAGACATGAAGTGAAGCCTCTCCATGTGGTTCACGGAAAGGACGGTGCTGGTTCCCAGGTTCAGGTGTTGCGATGCGCGCTACGAATAAGATGTTTGGCACAATTTATTTATTTTTTCTTCACAGTTTTGTGAATAGAGTTAAATAATAAAAACTCCAGAAGTTATTCTTTTCTTTCTTTACTTAAAGGAAAATGTGACGGTACGCAGAGTGCAGCTGCAGGCGCCTGCACTCCGACAGTTTCCTGCATGCGCCTGCGCAGTTCTGAACTTTAACAGCAGGAAAGAATTTTATGCATAAAGCAATTTATTTTAAACGTTTTTGTCATTTCCCTCGTTTGTACTCTAAATATAAACGTCAAAACGTTATTACTTCAATGAAAAAACATTTAATTAAATTATTTTTTGGTAGTGCTCCCTAATAATAATGGCTATTTTTAGGAGTAGCTCCGGGGGCACCGGGTTGGTGACCCCTCCTCTACAGTTTTTTGACTGGTACATGTGAAATGCTGTGTAACATTAAAGCATCCTTTGTATCATCTGCTCAAAGAAAAGTAAAGTTCGTCAGACTTTGTGTGGATTTTTATGAGTAGTTCTTTAATTCCCTAAGAGATGCACTGGAGCAGAAACGCGTCAAGCTAACAGCTAATGAACGTCAACAAAGGAGAGAAAACTGAAGCTTGTTGAACTATAATATAGTGGCTTTACAATGAACGAACGAGCAGCCACTACAGTAACCTAAAGCTTCATGAATCCCAAACACGGATTAAAATATTCTGCTATTAGAGCAGAAGAATCCAGTCCAGGTTTGAAGAGTTTAGTTGTTGCAGTTTTTAAACTAGAGTCCATTAAAAGTGCGGAAGCTCGTGAAAAATTAGGTGGAATCGCCCTTTAGCCGTTTCCGAATTGGAAGCTGGAATCGGAAACCAACTTCAGCTGCGTCACTTCCTGTGGGAAGTGACGCAAAAAAGAATAAAGTTCAGAAACGGTGCAGGATCTGAGCCAAAAACACTCACTAGGCTGGAACCTGCGTCACACACTGTTTTTGTGACGTAAAGCACTTTGAAATGTGCTAAACAATCAAATTTTATTAATTGATTACAGAAACTTTAGAGTCAATTCTAATGTTTTTTGATCAGGAAAACATTAGAGTTGTTTTTCGATCAGGAGGTTTTATTCAGGCTGCTTACAGAAAGCAGGAAGCTTCCGCTCAGGTTCACATTCTGCTGCTGATGATTTGAAGTGAATTTATTCTGGTGAACCTGGATGGGATGGTCGTGTTCCTCATTGACCTGGTTCTGATCCAATGCGGGTTTTCAAAGCACACTGATCGCTGCTCTGTAGAAACTTGTTTTGAAACATAATTTTCACATGTAACATTAAATACATATGCGTAAAATATGATTTATAGTATAGTTTTGCAAACGGTTTTGTCACACGGGTAGCATTTTTCAACAGGCATCAACGCAGCCACCTACAATTCAGAAACATCTGCGGTGCGCGAAGGTTTCACCCGGTTAATTTGGCCACTAGTTATATATAACACCGGTAACACCGGTTCTGCAATCCAGTAGAACCTAGAGATGAACCCTTCTGGATCAGGCAGAACCTGACAGCCTGTATAGATGGTTCAGAGTCCAGTTGGACGGGTTCCGGTTCTGATTGGCCCATAGTAGTCCAGGGTGGAACAACAGGCTGTGTGGCTGAGTCCGGGACAGAACCAGAACCTTACTGGTGGTTGCGACCCGTTTTGTCATGAACAGAATCGGTGCTGTCAGGTTCTTGAGACGTTTGATTTAAGTGTTTTTGTTTTTGTGAAGCGGGTCTTTAGGTTCTTTAGGTTCTGGTCCGGTGCTGGGAACCGGGTTCCTGTCCAACTCCACGCTCCTTTGATGCTGAAGCCATTTTATTTTATTCACCTTTAATGTAAAAAAATGGAAAACCTATTAAAAAACCTTGGATTCTGATAAGTCTGTAATAATAAAATAATTGTTCCTAATTATTTTATTCCTCCACTTGTTGTCTTCTACAGTTTTTCTGTATGTTGTTTTCAGCTTCTTTTAATAATTTTAAAAAACTTTCACTTCCGGCAGAGCGCAGCGTCTGATTGGCCGAGCCGCCGGCAGAGCGCAGCGTCTGATTGGCCGAGCCGCCGGCGCCAACATGCCGTCCAACAAGTCAGTCTCTGACGCTCCCATCATCCAGTTCACCAACTGCAGAATCCTGAGGGAGCACAAGCTGCAGAGGTACTGGCAGGGTCAAAGGTCAAAGCAACATGACCTGCTTAGCTCAGTGTCAGGTATATCTGTTCTAACCTGGCTAAGTGTAAGATACCTGATAACTCCATGGGCGCCCCCTAGAGGAAGGCGTTGCTACAATACTTCGTGAAGAGGTTTTATTTAGGCCAATCCGACTGATAATTATCTGGGATTGAAGTAAAAGGTCAAACGAGCTCCGACACTGAATTTATTCAAAACCCAAAACTTCCTCATTTAATGAGCTTTTCTCTGTGATTGAAAATGTTTAGCTATTTTAAAAATGGAGGACGGGTCACCTGGACGTGCTTTGTCTCTGCAGGGAGGACCTGTGGGTCCGGGACGGGAAGATCCTGGACCCAGAGAAGTTGTTCTTCGACGAGCAGGGCTTCGCCGACCGCCGCCTCGACTGCGGAGGCGCCATCGTCGCCCCGGGCTTTATCGACGTCCAGATCAATGGTGAGGGACGCGTCCCTCAAGAGGCCGGCCGGGGATCGGGGGCTCAGACATCTTCTCTCGTCCCGCAGGAGGCTACGGCGTGGACTTCTCCCAGCCCTGTGAGGACGTCTCCGCCGGAGTGTCTCTGGTGGCCAAGAAGATCCTGGAACACGGTGTGACGTCCTTCTGTCCCACCCTGGTCACGTCTCCGCCCGCCGTCTACCACCAGGTGCTGTCCTCCTCTGGACTGGAGGACCTGAAGGTCCAACGGGTCCAACGAGTCCTCCTGCTGGGTTTGACGTCCTGAATGTGTTCCAGGTTCTGCCTCAGATCAACGTTCACAATGGAGGACCTGATGGAGCTGGAGTCCTGGGTAAGACCAGAGGGCAAAGTTCAATTCTTGTTTTTGGCGTCTTCTGGGTCCGACCGGCACCAAATAGAGCAGAACCTTCTGAACAGTGTGGCAGGTCCAGAACATCTGATTACACCGGTTTCTAGGGATTCAGGTCTGACTTTAACTAGGCCATTCTATCCAATAAAGCCCATGATGAGCAGAAACGAACCCGGGGCGATCCACGTTGTCTCCTGCTTGTCCAGCGTGTCCCCCGGTGGACAGACTCCTGTCTCATGTCCTCCGCTGTCCAGGCTTCCACCTGGAGGGCCCGTTCATCAGCTCGGAGAAGCGGGGCGCCCACCCGGAGCGGTTCTTGAGGACGTTCCGGTCCGGAGGGACGGACGACCTGATGGAGACCTATGGCAGCCTGGACAACGTCGCCATGGTGACGCTGGCCCCCGAGCTGCCCCACAGCCAATCAGTGGTCAGCACGCTGCGGCAGAAAGGCATCACCGTGTCTCTAGGTGGTTCTCCCTGACCCCACGGTTCTGGTTCTGGTTCTGCTGAGTCGGGTCAGCCGTGTGACGTAGAGACGCTGTGTGCAGGACATTCGGTGGCCAACCTGTCCCAGGCGGAGGACGCCGTGCACCACGGGGCCTCCTTCATCACCCACCTGTTCAACGCCATGCTGCCGGTGAGTCCCAGCAGAACCGGGGCGGGTCAGGACCTGGCTCGGTCAGGAGGTTCTGATCCAGCCCTCTCTCTACCCGGCCCAGTTCCACCACCGCGACCCGGGCATCGTGGGTCTGCTGACCAGCGACCAGATCCCGGCGGGTCGCACTGTGTTCTACGGGATGATCGCTGACGGGATCCACACCAACCCGGCCGCCTTGCGCATCGCCCATCGGGCGCACCCTTCAGGTCCGTTCCGGGACGTTCTGACCGGACCTGAACCAGAGACGTGTAAATGTCAAGGGTGTGTCTGAGGATGTGTGTGTGTCCCTCAGGGCTGGTGCTGGTGACGGACGCCATCACGGCAATGGGCCTCCCTCCGGGTCGCCACACGCTGGGCCAGCAGGTGGTCCAGATCCAGGGACTGCACGCCTACGTGGCAGGTCTGCGTCTCCCTCGCCACGGCCGCCATTGGCTGCTGAGCGGGGGGAAAGTATTTGATACCTACGGATTCCTCCTGCTTTAGATGTTTCATTTTATTGATGAAAGTCAAGGACGACTTGAATTTTAAAACCATTTAGGGAATATTGATTAGTTGGGTATAGGTTTTTTTTTTCTTAAGTAAAGTTATCAGCTGTTATCTTTGTCCCATTAAAGTTAGTTTAATCTGAAACCAAATTATTTTCAATAAAGGGCTTCTGACTTTGAGCGTTTCCGTTTTACGAAGCAGCAGCAGAAATCTGCACACATTAATCTCCTGGACGAGCCCCCAAAACCGTCACAGCACAGGATCAGCATGAAAACCTGGACTGGACTGGAAGATACAGGAACCCTGAACAATACAGATTACCATACTGGACCGGACCGGACCAGAGTGGAAAGACAGATTAAATCTTTGGTTAATCTGAAACCCAGACCTATCAGCAAACTGTCTGCTGATTGGATGATGTGTCAGTGAAGCTGGCACATGCGCAAACGCTGTGGTTCAGGGTGAGGTCAGGGGTCAAAGGTCAGTGTATATGAAAATCAGCAGGTGATCACGACTGTGTGTTTCAGGCACCAAGACGCTTAGCGGCAGCATCGCCACCATGGACATGTGTGTTCGCCATTTCAAGCAGGCTGCAGGTCAGTTCGCCGCCACTTCCTGTTTCTGTGTTGCTGATGGTTCTGTTGTGATATCAGGCTGCCGTACTGGGTTTACTGGTTCATTTGTGCTAATCATTTCTTTTCAAAATTTGATGAACCGGATCCATTGTTCTGGTCTGCGATGAATGGAACCACCACAGCATGATACCTGCAGGACCGTGCTTCACAGTGTCTTCAGGCCCAGAGACGCTCTTCCACCAGAGCCATTGGGTCGGGCTGAGCTCCAGCTGCTGGTTCTACAAAACCTGCTGGTTGACTCCGCCTCTTTGTCGCCCCCAGGCTGCAGCGTGGAGGACGCCCTGGAAGCGGCGGCGCTGCATCCGGCCCGGTTGCTCGGTATCAGCCACAGAAAGGGCAGCCTGCACTACGGCGCCGACGCAGGTCCTTTTCTCCCTCTGGACGGTTCTGGAGGTTCTGGAACCGCTCTAACTGTGTTTATCTCCGTTCACAGACCTGGTTCTGCTGGACGATGGGCTTCGGGTCAGAACCACCTACATCTCTGGAGAGGAGGTCTGGAGGGCAGAACTATAGAAGAAGAACCTGTGTGCCTTCAGGTTGCTGCTTGTTCTCTAAAGAACATGGTTCTGGTTCTGGACCGGTACAGTCTGTGGTTCTGTTGCCAGCGGTTCCCCACCTGATGTGGCCGATATGGCGTTCAAAAATAAGAACTAAGAACTTTCTCAACTTTGGCTTTATTTTTCTCACTTTACAGACTAAATTCAAATTTGCTTAATAATTTTTATTCTTGAAGTTGACCAATAGGAGAGAAGCTGACTGTGAAGCCCCGCCCACTTCCCAATTTATAACTTCATGTGAAGATCCAGTACCAGCTGCTGTGTATTCATGTATGTTTATATTTTGCCATAAAATAAAACGTGTCCTTATTCTTGCATATCATTCCATCCATATTTTATTCATTATTCTGTGAGGTAATTTTGAGGTGCAGTAATGTGACAAAAGAAGAAGAATCTGATAATGTTGGTCCAAAGGACAGAAACTAGATGCTCCTGACCGGGTTGATCAGCACCAGTAAATATTTTCTGGGTTGGATGAGCAGGAGTCTGAAAAATAATTTTCCCACCTTAGCATTTATTTCAGCTGATGTGAATCTAAAATATGAAGAAACAATAAATAAGTGATGAAAAATGCTTTTTTAATAATATCCTCATCTCTATAAAAATGTCCACCTCCTGAAAATCTAAACTTTATTTCCTTCACACATGATGAGCAATTCTCTTCCTATTGACGATGATTAGTAGCAAATTTTCACCTCATATTTCTGTTTAATCAGTTTATTAACAGGAAGCACAATTTATTTGACATTATTCTGATGATTCAGCCCAGAGGAATCAATGATGGTGATCATCAGATTGTTTCTCCTTTCCGGATTCGCTGTGAGATGATCCGGCGTGTGACCTCTGACCCGCGTCATGTGCCGATCTGTTAATTCTGTCGTGGACGTGGACAGACTGCTGGAGGTCATGGGTCATCCAGGAGGCGCCCGAGTGAGTCTGAACGAATCACAAAGGAACCGACCAACCAAGGAGAACAGAGAACAGAATGCATTAATATTTTAGGGAACATGAATGTTTCCTCCCTCAGGAGCAGAAAAACCCGAGCTACGACGACAGAAACAAAGATGGCGGCCCGACAGAAACAAAGATGGCGGCCCAACTGCTGAACCTCAGCGCCCTGATCAGGCCGGACGCCTGGCGCCTGAACGCAGCTTCTTCCCCGATGGACTGAAAGTCTGGCTCAATGGCTGGGGGCGGAGCCAAAGCGACGGTAAACATGGCCGCTGCTCCGAGTCCAAGCGATGAACCTGGTGACCTTTGGTCCATCATTGACCTTTGCTCTCCTGACTTTACATTTAGCCTGAATGAATCGTTAGCGTCGCCATCAGTGCAGTCTATCACTTCCTACTCTGCCAT
Organism: Poeciliopsis turneri; assembly: GCA_922788865.1. Lineage (NCBI taxonomy): Eukaryota > Metazoa > Chordata > Actinopteri > Cyprinodontiformes > Poeciliidae > Poeciliopsis > Poeciliopsis turneri. The sequence goes on from CAKLNU010000846.1 coordinate 113,050, forward strand.
TACGCTCAAAGCAGGTACATATTTGGTCATGTTTCCTTCCCTATCGGTGCCTCTGATTGGCTCACGGTGGCCGTTGGCTGTTGACGCCTCCTGCCCTCTGTGGTCCACCAGGAGGCGCTGGTCCGCTTCTGAACTGATCGGATTGTTTCTCTTCCAGGCGTCACCTGAGACGCTGTAGGAAGTCGAGCTTCCCATCGTGTCAAACGTCGAGCGCAACGCCGCATACGGCTCCGTCACGCCCAACGTGATCAGCGCCGGGCCGGACTTCAGAGAAAAACAGTTCTGTTCTCCTCTGGGGTCCGGTTCACTCTGCTGCTGGAGACAGACTCATCTGGAGCGTTGGTGACCTCTGACCCGTGTGCGGCCAGCGCTGAGCATCATCAGGTTCAGGCCGGCAAGGCTAGCGGCTGTGGTTCGGCCCGGTTCCCTGGAGTCTACAGCTGGGTTTCCCGGTACCAGGAGTGGATTGACAGCAAGGTCCAGCGGGACGGACCCGGTCACGTCGCATTCTACCAGGCGTCCACTGGGGATCCACGGCCCTCGTGTTGGGCCTCCTGCAGGTGATTCACTCATTTAAACTTTGTGTAAAATGCACTGTAAATAATCTGATTCATCCAACAAAAACTCTTGTATTTATTTGAGTAAAATCTAAAATCAGTAAACAGTTTCACTTTTTCAGTATTTTATTTCTAACTTCCTGTTCTCCAGAAAAGAAAAGAAAACATCAGTTTTACTTTAAATCTTAAATATGTTATTTTCCAGAATCAATCATTTCCATTTTCTAGTGTTAAACATTGATTCGATTTTTAAAAGCATAAATCTTTCAGGACAAGTCAGTTTGAATCCCTGGAGCAAATCCTGAATCCGGTTCCTGCCAAGTTTTCCTTCCTGCCGGCGCTCAGCCCAGGAAGGTGGAGATGAAGACACTGGTGTCCAAGTTGAGGGTGGCGTGCCACCAGCGGTCCGGAAAATACAGAACCTGACGGACCAGAGAGGAATCGGTTAGCGCCAACAGAAAAACCCCGAAAAAAAACTTTTGGATGAACCGAGGCCGGCCGACCTCTCCGGGTCGGACCGTGCACTCCAACGGCGCCTCGGCCTCCGGCAGGTCGGGGTAGATGTCGGTCAGCCAGGACAGGGTGGTGCGGTTCGGGTGGAAACGAGGCTCCCGGTCCGGCGGGTAGAGGAACCAGCGCTGCGGTGCAGAGGGAACGACAACGGAACTTTATTTGGTCCAGTCCAGAAAATGTTCATCAAATGATAAATGTAACGACGCTGTGTCATCGTCATGAATTTTGTAGATTTTCACAGAATAGCTCCTGGTTGCCAGTTAAAATGAAGACTGGTTGCCATGGCAACATTAACCAAGACTAAGATGAACAGCAATAAATGTTTAATGGCAACAATATGGGTTAGCATTGGTCTAACACTACTATGTTGTGTTAACATGCTAATGCTAGCATAACACTAATGAGCATGCTAAAACCTCATAATAGTGTGCTAATGCTAACAGCAGCTAATATTTTTTCACTAAACTTGGTTAACACAATCATCACACGTGTCAGGGGCTAGCTCAGATAACATTTCACTGCTTAGCATTAAGACAGCAACACAAAGAGTTAGCTTCAGCTAAAGCTAAGGGCTAATGCTAAGGGCTAATGCAGCGATTTTTGGCCCCAGAACAGAGGTTTCACAGATGATTCCACTGTTTGGTTCATTTTCTGATTCTGACAGAATGTTTCAGTGTTAGCATGAACATTAGCATGATAATGTTAGCATATTCATGCTAACGTTTTGGACTAGGGTTAGGGTTAGGTTAAGCTGAGAGTTTCTTCCTGCGTCTCTGCCTGCAGGTTCTGATGTGAGCCCGGATCAAGAGACAAACCGGAACCAGAACCCAATCAGAACCAGAACCGGTTCTGTTACCTTCCTCCCATAGATGACCTCAGAGAATCCCGGTCCGTGCCAGTGGAATGGGACTCCGGTTCCCGGACCTGAGGGCCAAACAGGAAGCGGATTTGATCAGAACCTCATCAGTACCTCATCAGAACCTCTGGACCAGAAACTAAAATAAAATAAACAAATAAAAGGCACAAAAACATAAACTACTTGTGAATTAAAACCGATTCAGCCTAAAGATCATGATCCGGTTCTGCTGTCAGTAATGGACCAGTGGTTCTGATCCAGCAGATTGGACAGAACCCCGGAGGTTCTGGAGAGGAGCCGATGATTCTGATTGATCCAAGATAATTTGGACTGATAAGTCCGGTCCGGTCCGGTTTCCTCCCACTGACCGGCGATGCCGAAGCTGTAGGCGGCGCTGCGGCCCGGCAGGAAGTACGGCGGCGCCCGGTACCGGTCCAGAAGATTTTGCCACTCTGTCAGGTTGTTGTCTCCAAAGAAGTACAGCGTCTCTGCAGAGGACAAGAACCGGGTCAGAACCGGGTCTGGGACCGGGTCAGAACCAGGCGGGTCCAACTCACCGCTGCCCAGGGCGGCGGCGTCCTGCGGCCTCAGCAGCCGATCCACGTAGTCCTGGAAGGCGACGTCCACTGACGGGGGAGAGAGGGTTAGCCGGGGTTAGGGGTCAGAGGTTGGCCTAGTTCTGACCCGGTTCTGACCTTTCCTGTAAGAGTGGGTGTTGGCTGTGCTGAGCCTGACGGTCAGGGAACCGTACCGCTCCAGCAAACCGGACCTGGAGCACAGAACCCGGAACCGCTGGGGACGAAACGGCAGATATAAACCTGATCTTCATCTTCATCATCTTCATCATCACCATCATCATCACGCCCTCGGTACCGTGTTGTCGGTCACGCCTCTGATGATGACGGGTCGGCTGAAAGCAAACCTGCGAACAGAACCAGTGGATCAATCTGGACACCAGGTTCTGGAAACTTTAATAGAACCAGCTCTGGATCAACCGGATCGGCTCGGTTCTAAACCCAAACTGCTCAGTTAGCAGCTAGCGTTAAGGTTCTAATGAAGCATCGGAACCAGATCTGGACCAGGTGGTGATGCTGCGTCACAATCTGCTGACTCAGCAGGTTTTATTTAAGCTGCTGTTTTACTTTATGACAAACAGGGAAACAGTTTATTGTCAATCAGGATAAAATATGTTATTTTGTCACTATACTTTATGTAACCGGCGGCACCACCAGGTGGCGCTCCCTCCAGGTGTTCACTTCCTGTGTGAAGTTTGTTGATAAGTTTGTTAGGGGGTTAGGGTTAGGGGGTTAGTTTGTTGTGATGTTTCATACGGGTCGTATTATTCAGCGTTACCTGGATGTTTACATTTGTCTCTTTTAATCGGGTTGAATTGGATGTTTTTGTTCTTTATGTTGGTTTTTATTTGGCAGCAGATCCTTCAGTTTGACTTTAGATGCTGTTTGTGTGAAGCAGGAATTCAGTGTTTCAATGTGTTTTAAATTGATTTGATTAAATGATTTAATAAGCATTTAATAGTTTCAGTTTTATCTCTGCTTCCTTCAAGAGTTTGATTTTCTTGTTAGTTCGTCCAGTTTGGATTGTTTGTCTCCTGGCCGGTTAACATTCATTTGTCCTTGTGTCACTTCCTGAATACGCCCACCGCCTCAGGCTGTAAAGGCCCGGTCCGGTTGGGGCCCGGTCCGGTTGGGGTCCGGTCCGGTTGGGGTCCGGTCCGGTTGGGGCCCGGTCTGGTTGGGGCCACTAGTGGGCTGCACAGTGGCGCAGTGGGTAGCGCTGTTGCCTTGCAGCAAGAAGGTCCTGGGTTCGATTCCCGGCCCGGGGTCTTTCTCCCTGTGCATGCTGGGTTCTCTCCGGGTTCTCCGGCTTCCTCCCACAGTCCAAAAACATGACTGTCAGGTTAATTGGCCTTCCCAAATTCTCCCTAGGTGTGTGTGTGTGTGTGTGTGTGTCTGGTTGTTTGTCCTGTTTGTCTCTCTGTGTTGCCCTGCGACAGACTGGTGACCTGTCCAGGTGACCCCGCCTCTCGCCCGGAACGCAGCTGGAGAGGAACCAGCAACTCCCGACCCCGTTAGGGAGAAGGGTGACGGAAAATGGATGGATGGATGGATAAACAATACTACATTACATTATTTTAAAATAAATGAATTCTCTTTTATTAATCTTTTTTTCAAATTTACTTGTAATTTTTGTTGTTTATTTTTAACTTTTAAATATATTTTCTCAGTTTTATTTTATCCTGGGTTTATTTTTCATGAATCAATTGGCCAGTTCGTCTCGGTTCGGTTCGGTTCGGTTACCTCTCCAGGAACTGCTGCTGCGGAAGTTCCGAGCCGTCCAGAACCTGGATGGAGCAGCCGCCTTCCTCCTCCAGGCCGGAACCTCCCGGCTGGGACCTGCGCAATACAGCGGCCCGTTATTAGCGAGGCGACCCGAACCGAGCCCGGCGTCCCGGTTCCGTGGACCCACCATCCTCCGTCCTCCGCCCCCGCGGTCCAGACCAGCCACGCAGCCACAAACTGGACCGCTCCGAACCCCATCCAGCTCCTTACGGGCAGCGAGCCGAAGCTAATGCACTTCCGGGTTGACAGCCAATCACAAAGCGTCACATAAATTCGACCCATGGCGCATTCACGGACACCATGAGAAAACCAGAACTCCTCAGTTCTAGTAACGGGGCTTTATGAGCTCAAACTGAACTGAACAAATTTCCGGCTGGGATGAAAAATATGATTAGTGATATATGTAACCTGGCTATACGCAGAAAGGATCCGGTTACATATAGATAAGAGGTGTAGGCGTTATTATGTAGGGGGAGGAAGAGTGAGAGACAAAGGCGTTGTCAAATAAAATGCGTTATTATTATTATAATTATTAAAACACGGCTGGTACAAGAAATGGTGTCACTGGCGCCCCCTTCATTTCCGGAATGCAATAGTCCCATTTCCATATAAGGTATGAGACTGACAGTGGTCCGTCCCCGCCCCTTTCTGCAGGCTGCAGCGAAGTGTACTTGTGCTGAACAGGTGAGGAACCGAACCCGAACACCTGGACAGAGCCGGAATACGGCAACACGCACAGAACAAAAAGGTGAAAGAAACAATCCAAACACAAACACAGGGACAGTTTGTTTCCTTTATTAAGAACTTGGCACCCGGAAAGTCCAACAGAAAAATATTTAGATTTATTTGATTCATTTACTTCATACAGCACCAGAGAAAAGCTGATTCTGAGTATTTTTATCAAGACACAAACACGAAAACTTCCTCATTTAATAATAGATCACAGTAAAGGTTTAAAAACAAAAATAATTCCAGCAAAACAAAAATAATCAGAAACTAAAAACATCATCACTTACATCATGTAAAATTTGTGCAAAACATTTCAGCAGCAAAACCTTTAAACGTTTTTCTGACTGAATCCTGCTGAGTTTGGAGCCAAGAAGCAGAAAATAACATTTAAATTGAACTTTATTATCATGTAAACGGTAAAGATTTAATAAAATCAAATTTTTCTGTCTTTAATTTTAATTTCAGTTCTGATGATGAGTTTCTTCTTGTTTTTAAATATATTAAAAACTTTATTATGAATACTTTCATCACTATGGTGAACGTTACCATAAACTTCCTCAAATAAAAAAATATTTTAATGAATTATTTAAAGATCAAACAGGGGTTTTAAAGTTTTGATGAAAAGTTCGGATTCATTTTATTTTATGAAAATCGAAATAAGTCCCATATATTTTAAACACATTTTTTGTGATTTTATAACGTTAATGACTCCCAACGTAAAGAATTTTCCATAAATGAATTTTCCATAAATGAAGGATTGCTTCTGTTGACAGCAGTGTTGTTAATCAGGACAGGAGCAGAGCGAGGCCGAGCGTGGAGACGCCGAGCGTGGAGACGCCGAGCAGCGACGCGGCCAGCGGGTGAGCGGCGCCCTGGAAGCTGATGTATCCGGGCTGCTCGCCGCTCACCTGGCTGTTGATCCAGGTCTGGTATTTGGAAATTCGGGCGTAAACGCCCGGATAGCCGGGCCGGGCGCAGCCGATCCCGAAGCTCACCACGCCGGCCTGGACCCACACCGTCCCGTTTTTGGTGACCAGAGGTCCGCCGGAGTCTCCCTACGTCACAGGAACGGCGTCAGGTCACAAAGCTTGCAGCGTGACCTTTAACCCCTTAGAGGGAGGAACACGTGACTCACCTGGCAGGAGTCCTTCCCTCCGTTGGTCAGACCGGCACACAGCATGTTGTTTGTTAACTTGCTGTAGGAGGCGCTGCACTTGCTGTTGGACACAATGGGAACGTCCACTTCCTGCAGCAACTGAGAAATGCCTGCAGGGGGAGACAACGGACCAATCAATGATCAAACTTTTCCTGATTTTATCAGTAAATCCCTAACTGAGCAGGAATTCCTGACTGCTATCCAAGGAAACATCGCAGAACAGCCTGAGGCACAGACAGGCCGCCTGGAAACACCTGGACAGGTAAACACCTGAGATGTGACGCTAAAGCAGAACAGAAAATGGGTTTTCCACTCTACTGTGAAAAAGTTCTAGTTTCGGTGGCCGTAACAGGCACTTCCTGTTTCGGTGGCCGTAACTTCCTGTATGAGTTCTTTCAGTTTGTGACGTTCAACTGTTATAAATTTTCAGGTTTTGTTTTAGATTTTTTTTAAAGAGGAAAATCTGTTGCTGACAGAAGTAACTGATGTGAGAGAATAAATCATGCAATACATTGACCTCTGACAGGTCGCCCTGACCTCTGACCTTGTGCAGGTGAATTTAAATGCTGTATGTTTTGTCTCCACCAGCTCCTGACCCGGTTAGCCGTTGGTTGTTTCTCTGCTCAGACCTTAATCCCCCAAGGCGGGGCATCACTTCTGTTAGAGCCATAAATAGAAAATATTTAAGTAATTTGTTTGATGGTTTGTTTTTTATTTTATTACTTAGATAAGATTATTTATTCAGACAATTTTTATTGTGAAGTTTAGTTTTATTTTGAAAGGCTTACTTCCTGTTGGGCATATGTTGAAAAGAACAATTCTAGTGACAGTTTGTCACTTAAGGGATTATTTAGACAATGCAGTTTTTGACCGTTTAAAACTCTGTATATCTGGAAAGAAGGAAAAGGAATTGTAAACTGTAGCTGTCATTTTGTATAATTTTTATAGATAAATATTTTTTTGTTAAATTCATAGTTTTCACGCGTCCTTTACTCTCAGTGTCTAAGGAATGACACAGATATTGGATCTGTTGCCATAACAACTTCTCTCACAGTGAGGTCAAAGTTCAGCAGAGGCCTGCTGATGACCATCTGACCCAGGTGTGTTGAACCAGGGAGACAGCTGAACCATGCAGGACCCCTAGAGGGCGCCACCGCTCCAAAGCCCTACTGTTCCTACACATCATCGTTGCCTTCAGCGAAGCGACAGGAAGTGAACCTTACTGCCGTCCTCGCTGAGGGTCCCCCAGCCGGTGACCCAGCAGTCCAGTCCGGACGGGAACACGCTGCCGTCGGCGGCCAGGCAGACGGGCCGGACGTAGTCGGTGAAGGTGACGGCGGAGGACAGCTGCACCAGGGCCACGTCATTGTCGCTGGTGTCTGAGTTGTAGTCCGGATGGACGATGATCCGCGCCGCGTTGCGGGACACCAGGTTAGCGGAGGACGCCAGACTGCGAAGGCCGAGGGAAACGGTCACGCCCGACGTGCTGGTGCTGCAAGGAACAGGCGACACTTTGTTTATGGGCGAACTCCGAACCCAACGCTGAAGATTTCCTCCAAGAACTTCTTATTTATGACTTAAATATCAAAAACGTTCCCAACATGAAAACGAGTTCAGGATTCGGAGGCTGCTGCTCGACGACCTCCGTGAGTCTAAAGGCCGCCTGGTTCTTTGTAAAAAAAAAACCCAAAAACTTTGTTCACTTCCTGTTCAGCGGCTGTGCCAGGCAAGTCCACCTCGCTGCAGCTAACAGGAAGAGGGACGGACCGTCAGTCTCACACCTTAAAATGGGACCATTGCACTCCGGAAGTGAAGGGGGCGCTATTTCCTATATTATCATATAAGGTCCGAGACTGACAGCGGCCCTTCTTGTTAGCTGCAGCAGCACCCTTCTCTCTTTATTTTATTTTTTTATTTATTTATTTATTTATTTATTTATTTATTTATTTATTTATTTATTTTTGTCATTACCATCATGTACAACAAACATGGTCTCGGCATGAGATGTACAAAAACATGAACAACTTGAAGAAGCCGATCCAGGCTGCTTCCGTACAAACCGAGAACCAAACAAACAAACAAACAAACAAACAAACAAACAAACAGGCCATCAGGGTTTCCAGCAGTTTCAAATTGTTTGTCATATTATTCAGTTCTGCATCTTGTTGTTCCTTGTGAAAAGTGGGGAAAGATGTTTTTTTTAAAAAACATTTATGAATGAAAAACTTGCCCAGGATATTTATTACATTTAGTAGCCTTTCAATTTTTTTCTTTTCTGAGTCCCAATAATAATGTCTTCCTTAGAAAATTCAGATAAGTTTGGAATTTTAGGGAAAAGCCAGTCATGAAAATCATAACAGAAAACTTTACACATTGATGGAAAAAGGATCACTGTGTGCTGAACAGGAAGTGATGTCACATGAACAGAACTCACCTGGAAAAGCAGTGCGCGGCAGAAAGAACCCACTGGCTGTTGATGAGGGACCCTCCGCACAAGCCGCCCTGGATGAGCAGCCGGGCCTGCCACGGCCACGCCCCGGCCGCCGCCGCCTGGCCGCCCACGATCCGCGCGCCGCTCTTCGTGTTGAGTGGCGCGGCGCCGCAAACTGCAGAGACACGTTGGAGCCATCAGGCCACCGGAAACGCCCAGCATCACCAACTGAGTAGTTAGCAGAAGCTGATGCTAAAGCAGCAGCTAATCAGCCAAAGGGTCATTTCACTGCCAAGGTCAAGGTCAGGGTCAAATTGAAGGGTTTGACCTCCAAGAAGTGGTTGTTTGAGTTTTACTAACTCAGATGAGAAACTGTTTTCTCTGGAACAAACCGGCTAGTTAACTGGGTTAGTTAAACTTAATATTTAGCTTGATATCTGAACATTTAGTTTGAAGCTAAATATTTTGCTATAAATATTTAGTTGTAAGCTCAAACCAGATAGCCAAATGTAGCTAACTACTTTTACATTATATCTAAATAAATATTTTGTTTAAAACTGACATTTATAAATGAATGAATAACAGTTCAAACTCCATTATGTTTTATTTCAAAAGATAAGTAACAGATCATTGCTGTGGGTTTGTCAATGTTAGCAGCGTGTCGTTAGCCGCCCTGTTGTTTGTTCAAGATGATTTTTCTATTTGTTGGATTTTTGCTCAAAATGAGGAGAGGAAATTGAACTTCAAAATAAGAGCATGGATATAGACATCTAATTACCTGAGAAATTCTTCACAGTCGTTAAGCAAAACTTCACATGTCGAACTTTACTCAGCTGAAGGTTTACAAAGCACCAAGGAAATGAGCATTTTAGAAGTTTTCTGGACATTTTTTAGGGAAATTTCAAAGTCAACAAAAATGCTGACATGGTAAGCTGAGAATTTGAGCTGCAATTATTAGCATTAGCAGTAGTCCATCCATCCATCCATCCATCCATCCATCCATCCATCCATCCATCCATCCATCCATCCATCCACCCTTCTCCCTAACGGGGTCGGGAGTTGCTGGTTCCTCTCCAGCTGCGTTCTGGGCGAGAGGCGGGGTCACCTGGACAGGTCGCCAGTCTGTCGCCGGGCAACACAGAGAGACAAACAGGACAAACAACCATACACACACACTCACACCTAGGGAGAATTTGGGAAGGCCAATTAACCTGACAGTCATGTTTTTGGACTGTGGGAGGAAGCCGGAGAACCCGGAGAGAACCCAGCATGCACAGGGAGAAAGACCCCGGGCCGGGAATCGAACCCAGGACCTTCTTGCTGCAAGGCAACAGCGCTACCCACTGCGCCACTGTGCAGCCCACCAGTAGCAGCAATGTTATAATACATATATTATTATAAATAAATAAAATGTCAGTAACTGATTTTAAACCAGAGATCTCCAGTTCACAGCTGCTGAACTAATGAGCCGCAGAAAAAACCTCTGCAGGTCATCTTCCTCATCCTCATCTTCCTCAACCTCATCTTCCTCATCCTCATCACCTCATCTTCCTCATCCTCCTCAACCTCATCTTCCTCACCTCATCTTCCTCATCCTCCTCCTCAACCTCATCTTCCTCATCCTCTGCAACCTCATCTTCCTCATCCTCTGGAACCTCATCTTCCTCATCCTCCTTGTAAGGAAGGTTTTCATTACATGTAAGAGAACATTTTAAATGTATTGATTTATTGACTTATTTACTTTGATTGGCTGACCTCCGGTTCTGGGAAAGACCAAATAGAGAGGGGGAGTAAAGCATTGTGGCTTTTTAGAATTTGATAATGGGAGTTATATTTATAGGGATATTTTTAGAAATGAAATGATTATGAAATGAAGAGTGTTGAATATGATGATGTATTGTTTTGTTTGTGTATATGTATTTTGTTTATCCTGCTTTTGGGGGTTGTGGATTGGTGCAGCCAGGGACTATAAATGCTTACAGGTTGCCCTCATCAAGAGAGGGGGGGTGTGGCTGCTGCGGGACGCGTTCCCCCTGTTTGTTTGCTTGTTAAATGTTGGGAATTAAACACCTGGTTGGTACTGCACTATATATCTCTGCCTCAAGACTCCTCTTTTAAGCCTGCCGCTAAGGGCCATTCCAACACTCCTCAAGTCTTAAACTGTGACCCGGATTCTTGTTTCAGAGGATTTTCAGTTCTTCAGAATAATTGCAACTCTGGGATTTCTTGAACAAATTCAGATTTCAGAAGGACTGAGATGAGAACTCACCATCAAGCTGCGCGTTGCTCTCTGTGGGAGAAAAAGCAGACAGTTAGTGGCAGTTCTGACCGGACCAGTTCTTCCTCCAGGCGAGGCCAGAGGAATTTTCTAGAACAAAGCAGGAATTCATGTTATTCTGCAGGTAAACAGCAGCAGGTGATCATTTGCATCGGTGATGTCATCATGGCCGTCAGGAGGAACTGGAAACATCCAGGCTGTTTTACTGGGTCCCAGTTGAAACCACTGGTGTTTATTGCCTCTGAATCAAAACCAGTTTTCTGTTTTATCAGATCTTTGCCGATTTCTTTGTTTCATTTCTGTTCATGTTTGAGTTTCAGGAGGTTTTTCTCCAGAAAACGGTGAGCTCGTCTCCTTCTCCCTTTTCTCTCAATTTAAACTTTTCATCCAACTGGTTTTCATAAAACTCCTGCCTGCGCCTGCGATTCAGTTTGAACATTTAAACTGTTCGATATTCTGAACACACTGGGTTCATCCAGAACCAGAAGATTTGAACCTTCATCAGCCTTTCAAGGACAGAGATTCCAACATGTTCTTATTAGAAATGTGAACCACAGAAGCAGAAATGTGGATTTAAATCCCTGAGAGCAAAAATGAATCAGTAAGTTTGCAGATGGGAGCTTTGAGGTGAAACGCCCTCAGATTGGCTCTGACTTGTTTAAAGTGCCGGAGCTTCAGGTTTGGACTCGGCTGAGTGAAGCTGGAAGGTCCATATGGACCTGTGGTCGGGATCACAGGGTTCAACTGGTTGGACTGGTTTCAGCTTGAGGACAGACTGTCATCATTTCTGTGTTTATTGTCGACTCGATCTCATTGTTCGAGTCGACAATGAGATCGACTAACCCAACCTTCATGGTTTATGCATCTAAACCATCATGGAACAACATTTCCCAGAATCCTCTCTGTCAGCAGACAAAGTGCCGAGAATAATTCATGTTCAGGTCCAACATCGTATGATTCCGACAACTGGCTGCTTCTGCACATTATCTGACATAAAATACTATAAAAAGTCATTTTAATAATAATCTGTGAGGAATCCTGGTAAAGAAATGACAGTTTAAAAACTGGACTCAGAAGAACTGGGGCCAGTTTGGGTTTGTGTGTTTGGGAAACATTTTGTTTTGTTTCTGCTCTGCTTGGTTGTTGCTTTGTTCTCTGTTTACTGAGCCAACAAGGTCAAAGTTCACAGGAAGAAAAAGCATGGAGCCTGTCATGTTCACAACAATCCCACTAACGGACCAATTAAAGTTTTTCAGCCTTCCAGGATTAAAATGTTATTATTAGAACCATCGACGCTAAGCTGAATGGAGGGAAGGGCCGCTGATGCACCGTCCAAAAAGGTCAACAGTCTGACTGCAGGTCACCACCTGCTGCATCCAACCCGACCGGACCACGGAGTCAGGGCCTCAGGTCCGGGGGTCTGAGGGAAGAACCGGGTCCGTGTGGGTCCAGTGAAGCAGCTTTAAGAAGCAAACAGAAAATGTAGTGATGGCCGACTGGAGGCGGCTTGAGCTAAAGGCGAGTCCGGAACCGTTCGGATCATCGCTGGCCTCCTGAACCCGTCTGTTCCAGGAACCATGGACAAACCAGTTGGTGTTCAAACCTCCTGATCCGGAATCAGCAGTCTGAGAAAGACACGAACTATGCCAAGAATCATCCCCACCCGTAACCTTTAACCTTTGCTCCTTAAAACAGGCCACCAACAACCTTCCAGCTCTTCAGCAACAAACCCAGCGAGGAGAGTTAAGACACCGATCCGGTTCCCTCGACGGGCCCAAACCCTCAGCATCGAACGACAGGCTGAACGCAGGAGGCCTTCAGACGACGGCGGCCATCTTCAAACTGCTCCCTCCGAGTTTCACGAGTTATTTCCTCTCTGGCTCAGCGAACGACAGAAAAGGTGGATTATTTGTGAATGTGGGAGATTTTTCAGGTGTTTGTAACTGGAGCGCTTTCATAGAGTCCCGAATCTTTAGCTGGTTTGTTTCACGGTGAAAGTTTGTAGGAAGTAGAACAATCATCAATGTTAGAGGAAGCAAACCGCTGCCAAATGCTGAACCACAGTAACATTTAGTTTTTCCTACGTCCTATCATTAAATTACCTGTTGCTCCCACCATGTTAGTGTCCTCTGTTCTGCAGAAAGGAAGCAAACGACGGAGGAAACCGGCTGCCTGGCCTCTAACTGCTCCACTGGTAGCTGAAGCCCTCCTGGGTCCGGGGCTCCAGGGGGCCTGGTGGGCCCTGTGGGCCCCAGGGGGCCCACTCAAACCCTAACCCAACCTTCATTCTGAGATTAACTTCTGAACCCTGAAGGATTCCTGCCTGGAATAATCCTGAGTTCAGGTTTGAAAATGAAACTCTTGGTTTTCACTTAATGTGTTTTTAATTCCATTAAAGTCGTTAACTTTTAAACTCTGCCATCATCAGACAAATTCTTCCTAAATCTCTGATTTGAGGAGTTTAAAATGAGCTGGCTAGCAAATGTAGCATATTCAAGTTCATTTAGTTATTTTAACAGTTTATTGTGATAATAATGATACTTTTAGGTTTGCTGGTCATATGTCTTGCAGCGTACCAATAAAAAGGGAACCTGTACTGCAGGAACATTTTTAAACACACCGTATTGTGTGTTTACAAATACAGCAAAAAAAGACATTCTGAAAAAGGCGACAGGAAAAGTTTCCCATCTGTATGTAAAAATATAAACACAATAATCTCCAACGTGAAGTTCTGCTTTTGCAAAAAGGTAAAAAAAGGTGGAACCAAAACCTTTGTGACTTTACTAAATGTTGAACACGAGCGTTTATATTAGAGTCAAACCTCAAAGCAAACATTTGATTACATGTTTATTAAAAATTAATACCTTCTGGGAGACAGAAGTAAGAAATATACCAACATAAGTTTTAGTGTTATACTGTTATAAAAAGTATATAACATAGAACAATTATAATAAGCTTTATTCAAACTGCTTAATGCTGAGTTTTTAGATTATCGTTCATCACACTTAATTTTGTTTTTTTTAACAGCTGCAGTTTAAATGTTCTGATAAATCCAGAATGACGTCAGAAACGCAGCAGGAACACGACTGATTTAAAGGTCAGCAGGTTTCCTGGTTTCTGCTCTGAACCGTCACCAGGTGAGACTCACCTGCAGCCCAGAGGGTCAGCAGCAGGAGCAGGACGCTGGAGGAAGACGACCCGACCTTCATCATGAAGAAACTCTGGAGCTTCTGCTCTAAAGATGAGGAAATGCTGCTCTGAACCCGACCGACTGCTGATGGAGCAACGCCTCTCACACACACACACACACACACACACCCCCCACACACACACACACAGAGACACACCCTCATATTCACACACACACAGAGACACACCCTCATATTCACACACACACAGAGACACACCCTCATGGTAAATATTATTTCTTTCATGTATCATTTGTTTTATTCATTTTTATTTATTTATTTGTTTTTATTTCATCCATTTTTGTATTTTTATTTTATTTATTAGGGACAGTTCTGAAGCCACAGATGATGTCACACATGAGAATTGAGCTGTGGGTCAAATACCTGACCTTCCGGGTTTCAGAGGTCAGGCTGCCAACCAACAGAGGCTGAATGTCAGCTTCTGGGCCGCATCGCGGAAAGGCGGGTCCAGGTGAGTCCAGGCGGGTCAAGGTGAGTCCAGGTGCAGCTGTGTTCACAAACAATCCAGAGTCTAAAAGTAGCTCACAGTGACATCATCGCATGCCATGAATAAATCAGCCAATGTGGAGCTGGACTGGGGAAGGTGGAGGACAGGAAGGAGAGACAGCAGCTCTGCTCCGTCTGCCTTTCCGTCCTCATTTCGCCTGGCGACGGGATCGACCTCGTTGATCAGACAGTCATCATTCTGATCAATTATCACTGATCAGACTGCAGTGTATGGCTGAACCCTCCAGCAACAGCCATGATGATGACCTCAGTTCCTCATGGCGGTGATTGCCTTTGCTGCCATCTAGTGGACAGAAGTAGAACAGAAAGACCTGTTTCTAGTTTCACTGGTTCTGCTCATTTCTCAGAAATGTTTCCATATATTTTTATTTCAGTTTCAATATTTTCTTTCTCTCCATTAAAAGCTGAAGAACATAATAAGTCTGCATGCAGGAAATACTTCATTTTCCATAAGCTCCCCCAGTAACCTCATCTAATATTTCGAGTTGGAGTTTCAATCATAAGACAAGTTTGTCCTTGAAACAGATCCGGTCCAAGTTGAAGTGAACCTGCAGAGTCCGAGTCCTGCAGCGGCTCCACGCCCTCCGAGTCTCCTTCAGTCTAAAAGCTGAAATATCCGACAGACTGAATAAACGTCCGGCCTTCAGGAGGATTTCTGCGCTTTATTAAACCAACATGTTGATATTTTGGCTCTAATATTGTCTCCGTCATTCCCGCTCTGGGAGCTTCTGGAAACGCTGTGAAACCATCGGGCTTTTCTGTCTCTTTCTGACATTTTCTCGGAGCGACCAGAAGCCGGGAGAAACTTCTAGCGCGTGACGTCATGGCGCACGGTGCCTCGCCGCGCCCTGTGATTGGCCGAAGGCCGGAGAAGCAGCGAGAAGTGAGTGAGGGGGTTTAAATAGCGGTGAGGGCGAAGCTGAGACAGTTAGAGACTCAGAGACCTTCAGAGAACATCAGCAGATCCAGCAGAGGAGAAAGAAGCATCACAGCGCAGGAACCTCTGGACCACAGTAAGTTCTCACTTTTCTTCTTCTCCGCGACTACAGGCTGAATTCATGCTCTTTTCAACAGAAACACACCTTGTAGAGTTTAGTCAAAGACACAAACATGCCCAACAGATTTGTGGAGCAAATGACGCTTGAACGTGTCCGAGGCGTCGCTGAACGCAGCTTTACAGAAAGCAGTCAGATTGGAGCAAAACCTGCCACAAAGTCCAGTAAAAACCTGAAGCACCTGAAGCATCTGAAGTGTTTCTGAGAGGGACTAATCCTCCTCCTCCTCCTCCCCCCCCACCCCGTGTGTCTCTGCTGGTTCAGGTCTGAAAGGAAACCCAGCCAAGATGTGTGCAGCTAAAAACGTGGCCGTCGGCATCGACCTGGGCACCACCTACTCCTGCGTGGGGGGTTTTCCAGCACGGAAAGGTGGAAATCATCGCCAACGACCAGGGCAACAGGACCACCCCCAGCTACGTGGCCTTCACCGACACCGAGAGGCTGATCGGGGACGCGGCCAAGAACCAGGTGGCCCGAACCCCAGCAACACGGTGTTTGACGCCAAGGGCTGATCGGCAGAAATTTGCCGGTGGTGCAGGCCGACATGAAGCACTGGCCCTTCAAGGTGCTTTCAGAAGGAGGCAGGCCCAAAATTCAGGTGGAGTACAAAGGGGAGAACAAAGCCTTCTTCCCCGAGGAGATCTCCTCCATGGTGCTGGTGAAAATGAAGGAGATCGCCGAGGCCTACCTGGGCCACAAGGTGTCCAACGCCGTGGTCACGGTCCCCGCCTACTTCAACGACTCTCAGCGACAGGCCACCAAAGACGCAGGCGTCATCGCGGGACTCAACGTCCTGAGGATCATCAACGAGCCCACGGCGGCCGCCATCGCGTACGGTCTGGACAAAGGCAAGTCTGGAGAGAGAAACGTCCTGATCTTTGACCTGGGCGGAGGCACCTTCGACGTGTCCGTCCTGACCATCGAGGACGGCATCTTCGAGGTGAAGGCCACGGCCGGAGACACTCACCTGGGAGGAGAGGACTTTGACAACCGCATGGTCAACCACTTTGTGGAGGAGTTCAAGAGGAAACACAAGAAGGACATCAGCCAGAACAAGAGAGCCTTGAGGAGGCTGCGCACAGCTTGCGAAAGGGCCAAGAGGACCCTGTCCTCCAGCTCCCAGGCCAGCATCGAGATCGACTCTCTGTTCGAGGGCGTGGACCTGTACACCTCCATCACCAGGGCTCGCTTTGAGGAGCTGTGCTCCGACCTGTTCAGGGGAACCTTGGAGCCCGTGGAGAAGGCTCTGAGGGACGCCAAGATGGACAAGGGCCAGATCCACGACGTGGTCCTGGTGGGAGGCTCCACCCGAATCCCCAAGATCCAGAAGCTGCTGCAGGACTTCTTCAACGGCCGGGAGCTGAACAAGAGCATCAACCCGGACGAGGCGGTGGCTTACGGCGCCGCCGTCCAGGCCGCCATCCTGACGGGAGACACGTCGGGGAACGTTCAGGACCTGCTGCTGCTGGACGTGGCTCCTCTGTCCCTGGGGATCGAGACGGCCGGAGGAGTGATGACGGCCCTGATCAAACGCAACACCACCGTCCCCACCAAGCAGACCCAGGTGTTCAGCACCTACTCCGACAACCAGCCCGGGGTCCTGATCCAGGTCTACGAAGGGGAGAGAACCATGACCAAGGACAACAACCTGCTGGGCAGGTTTGAGCTCACAGGAATCCCGCCCGCGCCTCGAGGGGTCCCGCAGATCGAGGTCACCTTCGACGTGGACGCCAACGGCATCCTGAACGTGTCGGCGACGGACAAGAGCACCGGCAAAGAGAACAAGATCACCATCACCAACGACAAGGGTCGGCTGAGCAAAGAGGAGATCGAGAGGATGGTGCAGGACGCCGAGAAGTACAAAGCCGAGGACGAGCTGCAGAGGGACAAGATCGCTGCCAAGAACTCCCTGGAGTCCTACGCTTTCACCGTGAAGAGCAGCGTGGAGGACGAGAGCTTGAAGGGCAAGATCAGCCAGGAGGACAAGAAGAAGGTGCTGGACAAGTGCGAGGAGACCATCAGCTGGCTGGAGAACAACCAGCTGGCTGAGAAGGACGAGTACCAACACCAGCAGAAGGAGCTGGAGAAGGTGTGCAACCCCATCATCAGCAAGTTGTACCAGGGAGGGAGGCCCACTGGCAGCTGCAGAGAGCAGGCAGGAGCCCACAGCCAGGGGCCCACTGTGGAGGAGGTGGACTGAAGGACCACTGGAGGGTTCATATTGTAAAAGTCAAAATTTTGTACCTTGTTTTGTTCATGAGATTTGAATATATGTTTGCTCATTATTTTCTTTTGCTTTATATTAATAAATGTGATTAAATTTCATCTGTCTGGTTTCTTTCCTTCCAGAAGTTAAAGTTTTGTAAATGTTGGTGTCATGGCAACAGATCCAATATCTGTGTCATTCCTTAGACACAGAGAGTAAAGGACGCGTGAAAACTATGAATTTAACAAAAAATATTTATCTATAAAAATTATACAAATACAAAATGACAGCTACAGTTTACAATTCCTTTTCCTTCTTTCCAGATATACAGAGTTTTAAACGGTCAAAAACTGCATTGTCTAAATAATCCCTTAAGTGACAAACTGTCACTAGAATTGTTCTTTTCAACATATGCCCAACAGGAAGTAAGCCTTTCAAAATAAAACTAAACTTCACAATAAAAATTGTCTGAATAAATAATCTTATCTAAGTAATAAAATAAAAAACAAACCATCAAACAAATTACTTAAATAAACTGCTCAAAAAAATAAAGGGAACACTCCAACAACACAATATAACTCCAAGTTCATCAAACTTCTGTGAAATCAAACTGTCCACTTAGGAAGCAACACTGATTGACAATCAAAAATGATTTTGTTGTCAGCACATTCAACTTAGTACAGGACAAAGTATTCAATGACAATATTTCATTCATTCAGATCTAGGATGTGTTATTTGAGTGTTCCCTTTATTTTTTTGAGCAGTGTATATTCTATTTATGGCTCTAACAGTTGGTTTCAATTGGTCTTCAGGTTTCAGTGGTTCAGAGAGTGAAGCAGCTGGAGACTGAGGGGAAGAGCTGTTGGTTCCCTGCAGGAGCTGACCCCTCTTAGTCTCTAAGGTCAGGCTGCTGCCCTACGCAGTGGCGGAGCCAGAGGGGTGGCAGAGGTGGCATTTGCCACCCCCAACAGAGCCCTTACCACCCCTACTGCCACCCCACTGGAAATGGTCATTTTAAAATATAATACTTATGAGATCGGCAAGGATTTGCCAGAAAAACTGTAGTTGCCGACTGTCCCTGAAGGCAGCCCGATGCAGTAGCAGCCTACGTGCTGCTCACTGACGCTGTTCATTGGTTAAGCTGACATGTTGGTTCCTGCTTGATCCAAAACATCCGCGGCTTTAGAGTTACACCGTCGAGGAGTTTTGCAGGTATTTCCAACATTTTCCCCTCAGCGGTAACCGCTGTGTTACCTTCCTAATGAGAGGCGGCGCTTGTCATACATTTCTAAAAAGAAAAAATAAATGGTTGTGCACCGCTGCTTGGTGCCTCGTTTATTATATTAGCCATGCTAGTGCTGGTAGATCGTGTTTTAGACAGATTCTTTTAACATGTTTTAGTGCACATGCTGCCCTGTAATGTTTTATATCTCCCAGCTCTTGCTTGAAATGTGTGTGGTAAGAATATGTGAAAAACCTTTAAGTTTTATAATGACTGAAATGTAAGTAGGCTATGTCATATGAAACCTAACTAGTTATATTAATTAATTTAATTAATCTATTTTTAATTTAGTATTATTTTAGCTAGCTACAGAAAACTAAAAACTATAGTTTAAATAATAGTTAAAATAGTGTTGTCTCTGCCAAACAGTCATGGAGTCTAAATACCAGGCTCTTATTTTATGTAGAGCCCAAATGAAGAGAAAAGGGAAAATCTCCCAGTTCTTCTTAAAGAGGCAGAAACCAGGACCAGACAGAACCCTGCAGCAGTGACCAACCTGGAGAAGCCAGCCAGGAGACACCAGGCCCAAGTGCATCACCAGCAGGTTAGAGGCTGTGACAGAGAGTTATTCAGTAGTAAAATCCAATAAGCCTAATTCTAAAGGTTAGCATGATGCTTTTTGCATTTTTTATTGTGTCTGTTTATGCATTTCACAATTAAGTTCCAGAGAGAGATGAGGCTGATATAGATTCAGAGTCAGACTCTGGGGAGGAAGACAGTGAAGAAGAAGGAAATGGCACTGAACTCCCCCCACCCAGCACAACCTATTGCACACCGAAAGGACCAGTTTATTTATTTATTTTTGAGAATTTGTTTTTGGTCATATTCTGGGCTCTGAGTTTACATTTGCATGTTCACTGTTCCATAGAGCCGTTTAACGTCTTGTTTGGTCATGGCAAATCTTTGTTAAATAAACCATTTTAATTTGAATGTGTGAGAAAATATTTGTTTCCTTTCGTTCATCATTTGTATATGGACCCCTCTGATAAAGCCTTGCTCACCCTTTGGCCACCCCTTGAAAAAAATTCTAGCTCCGCCACTGGCCCTACGACCCGACCCGCACTGGCTGTGGGCTGCAATAAGAACAATCCAGCAGTATCTAAAATCAGCAGCAGGTGTCAGTGTTTGTTTTCCAACAGGACAGGCGGTTCTGTTCTGTCTGTGGTTACATCAACCCGTCCACAGCAGCAGGGAGGCTCCTGATGAACGGCTCTCATCTGGATTCACCTGTCCGACATCCTGCTGAGGCACCAGATTCATGATCATCTGCTATAAAATAGATATGGATCGTGGTGTAAATTAAAAAACTAATGTTTTTCAGAAGAAGTGAGATATTTATAAAAATCGATCCCAGATGTTCAGATGTTTCCGTCACTCGGAGCCTCCAGTGCGGTCTCACACAGCTGCTCTGTGGAAATGCGCGATTTCCCGCAGCTTGCGTCGCAGCATCACCATCTTCATCATCATCTTCATCTCTATGTAGGTCGGTTTATTTTTGAAGCGGAAGTCTAACCGGAAGTGGAGCTGGTGCCGCTCGGACTCCCGCCCCTGCAGCCCGTGCCATCTTGTGTTTACCAGGAACAAAAAACGGGAGGAGGAACGGGTCCAGATGGAGGATGGGGTGCGGGTTCTAGGCCCACTCTAGGCCGGTTCGGTGGGTCAGTATGTCCGGACGGGAATCTTTGCAAGGAAACATCAGCCACACCCCGCGGAGCACAGCTGATGGTACCGTTAGCCTGCCAGCTAACGCGCTAAGCTATTAGCTCAAGAGCGGCGCAGACCGGAGCTGCGGAGCGGACCGTTACAGACCCGCAGACCCTCCCGGAACCAGCGGCTGGACCGCAGCGTCTCCCCAAAACCCAGGAGAACCGGCATGGACATGGACCAGGAGTTCTGCTGAGGGGAAACCCGGGATATGAGGATCGAGACCGGCTGCTAGCTTTGCTGCTAACCGTTAGTTTTTCGGTCCAGAGAGGAACCTCAAGAAGCTGCGGTGAGTTCGGCCACGTCCGGGTCCGAACCTGGGCCCAATATGGTCCGAACCTGGGCCCAATATGGTCCGAACCTGGGGGCCAGTAAGGCCAGCAGGGTCTCCAGTACAGAAGGTTTCTTAGCAGTCTAACTCTGATTTCTTCTTCCTCCAGGTTAGGTAAATATTTCCGAACCGCTGAACTACCACGGTTCCTTCAGTTCAATCTGATTTATTTGTGAGATTATTATAATAAAGATTAGTTACATTTTATAATATATATTTTTATGATTTTCTGAATAAAAGCAGTTAATCTGTGTCAGATGTTAAAAGCTTACTGTTCCTAAAAACAGATGTCCCTTTCTTATCAATAAATTATTATTGATTTTATATCAATTATATCACAGGAACAGATTACTGAGCCAAGTGGAAATATTCTGACCATAAACATGGACGCTCAGGTTGTTTGTATGTAGAGTTGCACTATTGTTGCTGACCCGGTTCTGCAGGTCTTTCACTTATGTTGTATTATTATTCAGATGCTTGGTGCTGAAGCTGGTTGTTGTGCTGTTTTAGCCCTTCCTGACCTTTCCTTGTCGCTGTAGATGTCTTTAAACTAGATGTTGCTCGCTCTGTTGGCATATTATTAACACTGTCGGTGGGCAACATTTACTGGTTGCCCAGAGTTTTTCCTTTCCTATTTTAATTACACTCCCTTTATTATTTCACTGCCTTTTAAGAGGCAGTGTAATAAGTTTCTGCAGTCAGCTCAGACGCTGCTTTCCAAAAGTCGTCTGCAGCTGCAAACATCACTAAGCTTTCCCAGCCATTAGCAACAAGAGGGTTGATTTTCAGAGACGGTGGGATGAGGCTGAGCTCCAGTCCGTTACATCTCTTTTTACTCTCAGGTTGCAGGTGAAGACAAAAGCAAGTTAAGTTTTCAGAATGTGATAAAAACCACTGAGCTTTAAAGCAGCCATGAACCAATATGTCAAAGGAGAGCAAACACCAAAAGATGGGAGACTCCAGCCCTGCTGCTTAAGATCCATTGCTCTGTCTCTGGATCCGTCCTCTGTCTGTGAGCCAGACTCTTTTATTCTTGTAGAGATGATGAATCTCTATTGTTAGCTTAGCCATCATTCTCAGCAGGCGGCTCAGATCCAGACATGTGACCGGCTTCCCCGTCACTCTGGAGCTGCTTCC
Source organism: Poeciliopsis turneri (assembly GCA_922788865.1). Lineage (NCBI taxonomy): Eukaryota > Metazoa > Chordata > Actinopteri > Cyprinodontiformes > Poeciliidae > Poeciliopsis > Poeciliopsis turneri. The sequence continues at coordinate 135,361 of CAKLNU010000846.1, forward strand.
TCTTTGGGATTTCCTGCGGCGGCAGTCCAGGCAGGAAGTGAAGGATGTTCTCCAGGATGTGAAGGGTTAACATGGCTGCTGTCAGAGCCGCAGTGCGCTGGTTCCCATCATCGTTACTGGAACCAGTTCTTCAGTTGAACTGGAAGCTGCAGAGCTTAAAAATACTAACATTGAAACCCTGGATGCGGTCTGCCTGCGCCTCTTACCTGATCTACGCTCCTATTGGCTGGAGCTCAGTGAGGAGGAGAAACCACGTTTAACCGCAAATACAAAAGAGGCAGGAAAACCTTTATTGTTCCATTCATAAAAACATTATCCATCCCAAACAGAAGTGACACGTTGTCGGCACACAGAGCATCTTCAGCTGCTGTGGGTCCAGTAGCAGTCAGTCTGCCAGCGACTCTCAACAGTTCCTCTGACTGAAGACTGTTTTAGTATGTCATCTCATGCTAATATGCTAACAACTGAATATCAGCTAGTCCACCTCCTTTGCTTTTGCTTCTCTTGTTTAGTCTCTGTCTGGTTGTGCAATAGAGCGAGGTTGGAGTAGGGGAAGAGAATGTCCTCTGGGGCATGGGGTCAAAGTTCATGGATTATTTCAGCCTCTGAGATGCTAGTCAGCTCGTCTCAGTTGTAAAGACAATACCTTGTTGCCATGGTTACGCATCATAACTATCAGGAAGTTAAATGGAGAGCAGCTGTCTCCCAGCTCTGTTTATGGCACTAAAGATGGCCGCCGCCTCTGGATGGATTTCAGTAAAGATGCTGATAAACAGGAAGCCGAGCTAACAGCAACGGCTGTCTGTGGAGCATTGACTGCAGCTGCTGACCCAGTTCTGACCTGGTTCTGTTGGCTGCAGCTTCTGGTCCGAGTTAGAACGGGACCAGCAGTGGTGGGTTGGGATGTGATGCGTTCACTGACTCAGGCTGCTTTCAGTTCATAAGCATTTTCAACCGTTAACCCTTCATCTTCTACTGAAGTCTGACGCATCTGTTGATGATGTAACAGTTTCACGTTGATGATGCAACAGTCTCACGTTGATGATGTAACAGTCTCACGTTGATGATGCAACTGTCTCACGTTGATGATGTAACAGTCTCACGTTGATGATGTAACAGTCTCACGTTGATGATGTAACAGTCTCACGTTGATGATGCAACTGTCTGACGCTGATGATATAACAGTCTCACGTTGATGATGTAACAGTCTCACGTTGATGATGTAACAGTCTCACGTTGATGATGCAACAGTCTCACGTTGATGATGTAACAGTCTCACGTTGATGATGTAACAGTCTCACGTTGATGATGCAACAGTCTCACGTTGATGATGTAACAGTCTCGCGTTGATGATGTAACAGTCTCACGTTGATGATGTAACAGTCTCACGTTGATGATGTAACAGTCTCACGTTGATGATGCAACTGTCTGGCGTTGATGATGAACTGTCTCACGTTGATGATGCAACTGTCTGACGTTGATGATGCAACAGTCTCACGTTGATGATGTAACAGTCTCACGTTGATGATGCAACAGTCTCACGTTGATGATGCAACTGTCTGACGCTGATGATGTAACAGTCTGACGCTGATGATGTAACAGCCTCACGTTGATGATGCAACTGTCTCACGTTGATGATGCAACAGTCAGCTAAGTGCGGGTTCTGATCAGACTTGCTTCAGTTCCTCCAGATTTTCCAACCAAGCAGAAAAAGTTTGGGTTCTAGAGACGAACCGGTCCTGGTCCCAGCCAACACCAACACCTGGCCGTCTCTGCATAGTCCCTGTTATGGCAACAGATCCAATATCTGTGTCATTCCTTAGACACTGGAAGTAAAGGACGCGTGAAAACTATGAATTTAACAAAAAAAAGATTTATCTATAAAAATGATATAAATACAAAAATGACAGCTACAGTTTACAATTTCCTTTTCCTTCTTTATATCTATGCACAGTTTTACACGGTCAAAAACTGCATTGCGCCGTGTCTAAATAATCCGTTAAGTGAACAAACTGTCAATAGAACTGAACTTTATAACATATGCTCAACAGGAACTAAGCCTTTCAAAATAAAACTAAACTTCACAATAAAAATTGTCTGAACAAATAATCTATCTAAGTGTAATAAAATAAAAAACCATCAAACAAATTACTTAAATATTTTCTATTTATGGCTCTAACAGTCCCCATTGTCCTCTAATGTCCTCTGCTGTCCCCCATCCTGTCCCAGGTGCAGCCATGCCCTCCAGTGCACGTGCCGGGAGCCTCAAGGACCCCGATGTCGCAGATCTGTTCTGCAGGGACGATCCGGAGAAGCTCTTCACCGACCTCAGGGAGATCGGACACGGCAGCTTCGGAGCCGTCTACTTCGTGAGTACTCCGGTTCTGGAGCGATGGCAGAAGCGGAACCCACAGAACTGCTCGCCCAATCAGAACCGGTTCCTGAACGCGGCGCTGTAGAACCAGGACCGGAGTGGTTTGGATCAGAACAGGGTTCTCGTCTCAGCCTGAATCTGAGCGCAGTCAGACGGAGCAGAGGAGGCCTGAAAGTGTTTCTGTGTGTGTGTCCTGTAAGCTGATCCTGAGTGGGAGGCAGACGTTCTCTTCCACGCTGCTGTGAGATGCTCCTGAGTGTGTCAGCCTCTGCAGAAACAGCAAACGTCCTGTAGCGCACACACACACACACACACTAAACCGAGGTAAATTAGCTGTTGTTTCCCTGAAACCCATCAGAAAGTCTCCTTTTGAGACAAGTCGGTTCCATGATGAATTATTCAATGTCATTTGAACGTCGGTCTATTTCCATGGAAACAACGCCTCATCATAAACTTGTGAATCCCAGGGGGGTCGAGAGGGACCGGTCCACCCCAATCTTGGAGAAGTCTTTAATTGGCCCCCCAAAGAAATCATGAAGGAAACCTGGAATTTAAACAATATCAATATGAAAAGGCAAAAGAAAGAAATGAGAAAGAATCTTTAGGTCCCCCTTTGTTAGAACCTGGTCTAGTCTAGTTTTGGTTCTAGTCCCGGTTCTGGTCCCGGTACTTAACTGGGTCCAGGTCTTTGTCCTGGTTCTGGTCCCAGTACTTGTCCTGGTCCCGGTCCTGATTGGAGGTTCGTTCTTCGTGTGTCTCCAGGCTCGTGACGGACGCAGCAATGAGGTGGTGGCCATTAAGAAGATGTCCTACAGTGGCAAGCAGACCAATGAGGTAACGGCTCCGCCCCGTGTGATGTCATGAGTTCCTGAGGTTGTGGCTCTGCCCACCAGGGTGCTCTGGGCTCACTTCCTGTCTGCCAGTAATTGCAGTATGTTGTGATGTGCAGAAATGGCAGGACATCATCAAGGAGGTGAAGTTCCTGCAGAAGCTGCGTCACCCCAACACCATCGAGTACCTGGGCTGCTACCTGAAGGAACACACGGCATGGGTAGGTACCGGCAGCCGCGTTTCCGTCTCCTCTGGGTCGGTCCTCGCTAACTGTCTGTCTGTCTGTCTGTTCCTCAGTTGGTGATGGAGTACTGTCTTGGTTCGGCCTCTGACCTCTTGGAAGGTCAGTTGAACTCTGTGTGTCGGCCATCTTGTCTTCCTGCTGGGTCTGACTTTGATTCTGTCCTTAGTCCACAAGAAGCCGCTGCAGGAAGTGGAGATTGCCGCCATCACCCACGGAGCGCTGCAGGGTCTGGCTTACCTGCACTCTCACAACATGATCCACAGGTACATCTGCTGCCTAGCACTGTTGGTGCCATTAGCTCCTTTAGCGCCACTAGCTCAGCTAACGCAGTAAAGTCTGTTAGCTCCGTTAGTTCTGCTAGGAATGTAAGCGGTGTTTGTGCCGTTAGCTCTGCTTATTCTATTAACTCTTTTATCACCATTAGCTCTGTTAACAGTTAGTGCCATTAGCTCTTTTGGCACCATAGCCCCGCTAGCTCTGTCAGCTACGGTTAGGGTTAGGCTAAATACTGTGTTAGCTTCTGTAGTACTGTTAGCTTCTTTAGCGCTATTAGCACTGTTAACGCTGTTAGCACTTATAATACCATGAGCTCTGGTGGTCCTGTGAGCTCTGTTGGCTTGTTAGCTACATTAGCTCTGTTAGAACAGTTAGTGCTGTTAATCACATTACGTGCGTTAGCACAGCTGCGGCCCTTGAATCGCCTTGTTCAATGTGCGTATAAATAAAATCACCTGCCTTGCCTTTAGCTCTGTTGGCTTGTTAGCTACATTAGCTCCATTCAGCAGCAGTTGCTTCAGTCTCACCTGTTGAGATGTTCCTCATGTGATGAGCTTCCTTGCAGATGATTGGTGGTTCAGTCCAGAACCATTCCAGAATCTGTGTTAGAGAACGGGGTCAGCTGACCCGCTGATGTCGGAGCCCTGGCTGTCTGCTGGACTGGGTCAGGCCTCAGATCTTATCCTGGCAGAATCCTTGAAGAATAATTAATGCATAAGCTGTCTATTAAGCATCAATACTTTCTGTTGCATTTGCCATTGAAAGAAAATTAAGTCAGCAATAATTTTTCCCTGATTATAAATAATCCCAGTCCAAGGGCCATAAATGGCCCCTGAGGCTCACTGTGGACACCCCTAATTAAAGCTGTTTGAATGTCTCTTGGAATATGAAACATGAAACTCATCAATAACAGTAAAGGTAACATTAATAACTCAATGGAAGCAGATTTTTCCTTTTTTTTGTGGACATTATTTACAAGCAGTGCAACATCTGGCTTTTAAATGGTGGATTTCTCTGATTGGTCTAAATCTGCTCCAGACCTCCTCTGGAGGAGCCGCGCTGCTCACTGCCCCTGGCTGCCGGCGGCGCTTTGACAGGGCTGTTTGTTACCTGATCGTTCTGATGGTGTATCCGCCAAGGAACAGCGTGAACCGGTCCGACGGGTTCTGGTGCAGGAACCAATCAGGGGACGGCTGCTTGCCCAGCTTCACCCTTTCTCTCTAACAGAAAGAAGAACGGCTCGGCAAAGTTCTGATGCAGACACAGAGCGAGTCGGACAGCCTGCTTCTCTAACCATCAGAAAATCAAAAAAACTGACCATCACAGCTTCTCCAAATCGTTTACATCCTGGGAATTCGGCGCATCAAACCAGGCAAGGAGCCAAGTTCAGGCGATGTCTGCAGAGCCCTGAACAAGAACAGAAATGCCACCAGCTCCTCATGTGACGGATTCACACACAAAGTGGTTCTAAAGGAGATGATGCAAAGCTGTAATCAGATGTTAATAATCCTGAACCGATCTCTTCAAAAGGTTTGCAAGTTTCCAGAGATTCAGTTCCATAAACACCGGATGATGTCTAAATAAATCTGTTTGCTGCCTTTTGGCTGTTATTGTTTGACATCGTCCTTCTATAACCCAGACGATGGTCAGCTTATCGATCCGGATCTGTTTTCCTTCAGACTGAGTCCACCTGCCCGCGGTCGCCGTGTCTTTCCTGCACGGCGAGACAGGCAGAAGGTTTTCAGGTTGGGCGGGGGAGTGATGTATTCGCCAGATTCATCAGATAAACGACACTAGCAGTGAATTTGGTGCAGAAAGTTTATTTTATGAACAGCGATGACTGCAATGGAGCTGACTCGTGTTGATGCTTCACTCCGTCCTGGTACCAGGGCGATTCTGGCTGGTCTCACTCTGTTGTCTGTGGTCAGAACCTCTCACACTATCCACCACCATCTGATGTCCATTCTGGTTCTGGTTGGGTTCTGGAGGCTCGTCTCTAACAGGTCAGTCTGTTTCAGAGATGTGAAGGCCGGGAACATCCTGCTGACGGAACCGGGTCAGGTCAAGCTGGGTGACTTCGGGTCGGCCTCCATTATTTCTCCGGCCAACTCCTTCGTCGGCACGCCGTACTGGTGAGCTCTGACCATCTGGTCACGTTCCGGCCCAAACTGGCCTGAACGGTTCCATCTGACCCGGTCTGTGTTGCAGGATGGCTCCAGAGGTGATCCTGGCCATGGACGAGGGTCAGTACGACGGGAAGGTGGACGTCTGGTCGCTCGGCATCACCGGCATCGAGCTAGGTGGGTAAAACCTGACCCGGTCCCCACCTGGGCGGAACCGTCGGGTCCTAACGTGTCTCTGCTCTGTTCCCAGCTGAGAGGAAGCCACCGCTCTTCAACATGAACGCCATGAGCGCCCTGTACCAGATCGCCCAGAACGAGAGCCCAGTGCTGCAGTCCAACCACTGGTAAGACGCCATCCAAACAGCGTACTGTCTGTCTGTCCATCACACCGTCTGTCCTTCCAGCCTTGTCCGTCCAATAAGCCGTCCCCCACTGTCCTCTCGGCTCCTAACATCTAGTTGCCCTGCAGGTCCGACTCGTTCCGGAGCTTCGTGGACTCGTGTCTGCAGAAGATTCCTCAGGACCGTCCCACCTCAGACGTCCTGCTGAACGTAAGCCCTCTGGTTCTGGTCCTGTTTGCTTGCGGTTCTGATTCTGTTTAACCCCTCCTGTCTCCTGCAGCACCGCTTCCTGAGCCGTGAGCGCCCGCTGACGGTCATCATGGACCTGATTGCGCGGACGAAGGACGCCGTGCGGGAGCTGGACAACCTGCAGTACCGCAAGATGAAGAAGATCCTGTTCCAAGAGACACAGCAGAACGGGCCGCCGTCCGAGGGCGGCGACGACGACGAGGTATGACCCCCTAGGACAGACGCTGACCCCTCAGAGCGCTGTGATTGGGCATGCAGCTCTGGAAGTCCCGCCCACTGAGAGAAACCATGATTTCCCCAGTAAACCTGCCATGTTTTTGTAGTAAAATTAGTTGGACAGGAAATGTAGAAATATTACTGGGTAATTACATGTTACCAGAAAACAGCACCAGTGAAACGATATTTAAACCCACGACTATACAATCTTAAAAACAACAAATCCAAAAATACAATTACCGTATTTTCACGACTATAAGGCGACGGGCTCAGGGCGACGGGCTCAGGGCGACGGGCTCAGGGCGACGGGCTCAGGGCGACGGGCTCAGGGCGACGGGCTCAGGGCGACGGGCTCAGGGCGACGGGCTGAGGGCGACGGGCTCAGGGCGACGGGCTGAGGGCGACGGGCTGAGGGCGACGGGCTGAGGGCGACGGGCTGAGATTGGTCGCTCTGCCAGATTTAAGTGCATAAATTATAAACCTATCTTTTATAAACCTTTGTTTTAGGAATAAATCTGACCTGCCAGCGAAAAGTTCAGAGCAGCAGAAAAACTTGCAATCCGGCTTATTTAAAAATTAAAAATAAAAATTAGTGACGTTTTGTCTTTCAATTATTACTTCCCTAAAAACAATGTATAGTTATGTTCATAATTATGGCAGTGTGTTTAAAAAGGTGAGTAAACCTCATAATTCTGCAAATAAATTGTATTTTCATGAACACAAATGCATTGGGTACATTTCATTTGAAAGCCAAGTTGTAAGTAATTGAATATTACAAGTTTTTAGAGAAAGTCAAGCAATACAATGTTCCAAAAACAGCAGTGTTGACATCTTTCTTACAAACTCAGAAATGCTGGGAATAAAGAATCACTAAATATTGTAGAATTGATGTAATTTTACAGCCCAAGTTCTGACGCACCAGAACCGGGTTGGGTTGCTGTGTCGCCCTCATGGTGTGTGTGTGTGTGTGTGTGTGTGTGTGTGTGTGTGTGTGTGTTAGGAGGTGGAGCCCTACCTGCTGCAGGGCGGCACAGTGAACAGCATGGAGAGCTCCCAGTCCGTTCCCAGTATGTCCATCTCGGCCAGCTCCCAGTCCAGCTCCGTCAACAGCCTGGCGGACGCCTCCGACAGCAGCGGCGACATGGCCATCCTGCAGGAGGGCGAGAACACCGTCACCTCCAACAGCTCCATCATCCACAGGCCCACAGTGAGCCCAGGGCCTGGATCGGGTCGGGTCGGGTCGGGACCGTCTCTAACGCCTCCCTCCTCTGCAGGGTCAGGACAACATCTACGACGACCCGTACCAGCCAGAGCTGGAGCAGCCGCAGGCCCCCTCTGCCGGGCGCCGCCGGGCCTTCTACCGGAACCGGGACCACTTCGCCACCATCCGGACCGCCTCCCTGGTAGGTTCCGGAGAGGACGGGTCCCGGCTCGTGTCCAGGTGGATGTGTGACTTGTCGCCGTCCCGCAGGTGACTCGTCAGATCCAGGAGCACGAGCAGGGCTCGGCGCTGCGGGACCAGATGTCCGGCTACAAGCGCATGCGGCAGCTGCACCAGAAGCAGCTGCTGGGCCTGGAGAACAAGCTGAAGGCGGAGATGGACGAGCATCAGCTGAAGCTGGACAAGGAGCTGGACGCACAGAGGACCGGCTTCTCCGCCGAGCTCGACAAGCTGGCCCGCAAGAACCAGGCAGTCCTGGAGAAGGAGGTCCGTTTCGGCCGCCGGTCCGGTCCCGCTCCCGCTCCCGGTGCCTGACGTGTCCGTGCTGCGTGTCCCGCAGGTCAAAGCCGCTCTGGCCGAGGAGAAGAAGTTCCAGCAGCAGATCCTGGGCCAGCAGAAGAAGGAGCTCAACTGTCTGCTGGACTCCCAGAAGCGCCAGTACCGTCATCGCAAGGAGCTGCTGAAGGAGGTAAGACCCGGAGACGGATCAGGAGCAAGAGACCGCCCAGGCCCTGATCCGGTTCTGAGCCGGGTCTTCTCCCCTCCCGTCCGGAGCAGGAGCTGAGTGAGAACCAGTCGACCCCCAAGAGGGAGAAGCAGGAGTGGCTGATCCAGCAGAAGGAGGTGATGCAGCAGCTGATGGCGGAGGAGGAGGCCGGCCTGCTGCGGCGCCAGAGGCAGTACTACGACCTGCAGTGCCGCCAGTACAAGAGGAAGATGCTGCTGGCCCGCCACAACCTGGAGCAGGACCTGCTGCGAGAGGTAGGGCGGCTCCAGAACCCCCGCAGACCCGATCCGGACCCGATGCCTCCCTAACCCTGCTGTCGCCACAGGAGCTGAACAAGAAGCAGATCCAGAAGGACCTGGAGTGCGCCATGCTGCTGCGGCACCACGAGTCCACCCAGGAGCTGGAGTTCCGGCAGCTCGGCTCGGTCCAGAGAACCCGGGCCGAGCTGATCCGGACCCAGCACCAGACCGAGCTCACCAACCAGATGGAGTACAACAAGCGGCGCGAGGACGAACTGCGGCAGAAACACGCCGTGGAGGTCCGGCAGCAGCCCAAGAGCCTCAAGGTAACTGGGTCAGAACCGTCCTGGTGGCCCGTGGGCTGGGCCGGCACGCGGGGAGATTCTAATCTGACTGTGTTCATTTCAGTCCAAAGAGGTCCAGATCAAGAGGCAGTTCCAAGAGACCTGCAAGATCCAGACCCGGCAGTATAAGGCTCTACGGAACCACCTGCTGGAGACCACGCCCCGGTCCGAACACAAGCTGGTTCTGAAGCGGCTGAAGGACGAGCAGACCCGGAAGCTGGCCATCCTGGCCGAGCAGTACGACCACTCGGTCAACGACATGCTGTCCACGCAGGCCGTCAGCAAGGCAAGCTGCTGGTGACCGGTTCTGACCCGGTAGCTGCTTCTGACCCATCCTGGTGCCAGGGTTTCAGCCTGGCGGGCCCCCGGCTTTACTCACCCCTGCCAGGCTGGGTGTTTGTTTTCAATGTTTTTAGAAACCAGTAGCAGAGGCAGACTGGTTAAGTTTATAGTTGTGAGAAATGCTAAATTTATAATTACTGTATTTAATCACATGCAGTAGCGCCCCCTAGCCTAACCTGCAGGTTCTGACCCGGCATTTTTTCCCGCAGCTGCGGCTGGACGAGACGCAGGAGGCGGAGCAGCAGGCGCTGCGGCTGCAGCTGCAGCAGGAGCTGGAGCTGCTCAACGCCTACCAGAGCAAGATCAAGATCCACACGGACGGGACGCACGACCGCGAGGCGCAGGAACTGGAGGCGCGGGTGGCGCTGCGCCGCGCGCTGCTGGAGCAGAGGGTACGGCTCCGACACCGTCCTGACCCGTTACTAACCCGGTTCTGACCCGTTCTGACCAACGTCTCCCCGCAGATCGAGGAGGAGATGGTGGCGCTGCAGGCGGAGCGGTCGGAGCGGATCCGGACGCTGCTGGAGCGCCAGGCCCGGGAGGTGGAGGCGTTCGACTCAGAGAGCCTGCGGCTGGGCTTTAGCGGCATGGCGCTGGGCGCCGCCGACGGCTACCTGCCGCCTGGCCAGGCCGCCGGCGCCGGAGGCTGGCCGGTCCGGCCGGGCCCGCGCTCCGGCGGCCACTGGAGCCACGGCCTCCAGAACTCGCCGGCCGGCCCGGCCTGGCGCGGCCAGAACCACGGCGCCGGCTTTGGCCGGGCCGAGCCAAGAGCCCGCGTCCCCTCCCACCACCACCAGCAGCAGCTGTACCAGCACCACCAGAGCACGCCGCAGCTGTACCGCGACGAACGCGACAGCCGGGAGCGCCAGGCCCGGGAGTGGCCCTCCGGCGGCGGCGGCCACTACTCCCAGCATGCCCGGGGCCTCCAGCAGCTCTCCTACCACGCCTCCTCCCAGTCGCTGGCCGTGCTGCCTCCCACCGCGCCTCCCCCCATCTCCTTCTCCTGCTCCTCCCCCGCCTCCTCCGCCTCCTCCTCGTCCTCCTCGCAGGGCGGCTATGGCGGCGGCCTTGGCGTCCGCGGCCCCGGCATGGCCCTCAGGAACAGCCCCCAGCCGCTGAGGCGCACGGCGTCTGGAGGCCCTGGCGGTGGCGGCGCCGGCGACGGGGGGCTCAGCCGAAGCACCTCCGTCACCTCCCACATCTCCAACGGCTCCAACCTGTCCTTCTCCTGAGACGTCCGCCGCGGCCTTCCCAGGAGCCACTAGGCGGCGCCACAGAGGGGCTCCTGGGAGTCAGCTGCTGTCTCCAAGCGGTCCGAGGAAACAGCGCTCCAGGACGCTCCATCAGGCGCTTCACGCCACAGAAACCCAGGATTCTTTGAGTCTCTGAGGAACGCCACCCATCTAAAGAGCCCTAAGGAGCGTCCTGGAGCTGCAGCTCCTCCTGAGGCAGCAGGCAGTTGGCCCTCAGGGACCCGAGATGAGATCCTGACAGTCGGTCCAACTGAAGGCGATGTTCTCCAGAGCCTCAGGGGGCCCGGTCCTCAGACTGCCGATCCCTCGTGTCTCAGAAGCCGTGACATCATCAGGATCGCGGACGTTCCTGGCGAGTCGCGTTGCTGAACCGGATACCTCCTCTCGGGTCCCATTGTTGGTTCCGACCTGCTGGGTTGCACAGAGCCCGGGGCAGAGCTGACGTGGACATGTATAAATACGGGCGTCCAGCAGGGGGCAGCGATGATACCGCTGCTTTCCTCCGCCAGGTTGACCCAAAACGGTCGGGTTCAGAACCTGGGGTCGTCTGTACGTTTCGTCCTTTCCGGTCCTCAGTCAGAACTTTCTAGCGATCCGGTCGGACCCAGACCATTAATCCTCAGGATTAAATAACTTCAACTGCAATGTTGATGATGTAATTTCGGCTGGCTGCAGAAAGCAGAGCTGTAAAAACACTAACAGGATCATCTGACTGAGGATCCAGCAAACCGGGAATCATTCTGTCCTCCAATCAGAATCCGCTGTGTTGTGTGTGTGTGTGTGTGTGTGTGTGTGTGTGTGTGTGTGTGTGTGTGTGTGCGCGCACGCAGCACCGACGGCTCATCGAACAGGTCTGTCTGCCTCTGCAGGTCAGACGGGCGCATGGAGCCGCTGGACAGTGAACATGATGCTCACTACCTATTTATAGAGGCAGGTGTCCTGATGGGGGCGCTGTTCAACACTCTTATTGTTGTACATAGAAGCACTAACTGTAAGAAGTAATAATGATTATTTTGTCAAGTGATTTAAGCCAATTTGTACTAGAAGCAGGCAGACGCCATCCCATAATAACTACTGCTGCAGTCGGAGTATTTATGTTAAGATGTCATTGCCTATGTTGACCACTAGGTGGGAAATAAATGCGATGTTACTGTGATAGAACTATAAGAATTAAATATTTCCGGAGGACTATATTTCCCAGCATTCCCAATGAGGTCTCAGGGCGGGGCCTCTCGCTGTGGGCGGGGCCTCTCGCTGTGGGCGGGGGCTGAGATCTACTCCAGTTGGTTTGGAGCCAGTATTGAAGTCCGCAGTGCAACAGACTTTAGATGAGTTCACTACATTCGTGCCATGTTTTTATTCTTCCTTCCTGGTCTAGTCCAAGTTTTTCCCTGGAGCACTGTAAAACACGGAGCCCAAAGAGATAAACGATCAAATAACCCTGTGGATGAGCTGTGATCAGTATAATCCCTAATTTCTCCATTCATTTTGGCTAAAATAATGATTGTTGCCTTAAGATTAAATATAAAAAATGTCATAAAATATTGACAAATATTTGAATTAAACTATCAAATTTTCTTTACATTTTATTTAGAAACTTTTAGTTTATTTTTTCTTCATCTGCTAAAATGATGAAAGTCGTACACTAAAAAAAACAATAAAAACAATAAATAAAAACCATTACAAAATGAGTTTCTAATGTAATTAAAATAGAAATGGAGGCTGAAACTAAATATCACAATAAAATGTTTTTAACAAAATATTTGCATAAATAAAGATATTTATATTTAAAGAACTGAGAAAACTGATTTACATCATAAAGAGTTTATTTAAAACTTATAAAATTGTCTTTAGAACTTTTTGTTTTAATCAAAATAATTAGATTTTGTTTCATATTTTCTAAAAGCTTCTGGCAATATCTGAAATTAGACAAGACATTTAAATGTGATTTTGATTTAAAGTGATAAAAACATCACAATACTGTAAAGCAGATTACAGTAATACAACTTTCCAATGTATTAAGACCATGTAGAATCAGATGGTTTATGTATTGAACTCCTGCAGATTTCTGTCTGCTCACATCCACAGGATTATTTGTTTTTGCCAGTTTTGTCCCTCTTGGCCTCCGTAGCAGGAATCTGCTCGTGTTTCCCACAGGCGCCTCGTGGTCGGAGTTTTTTGCACAGAGCCATCTGCAGCTAACGGGAAGGGGCACGGAACGCCGTCACCTTATATGGAAATGGGACCGTTGACTCCGGAAGTGAAGGGGGCGCTGTTTCCTAAATCATCCACAGACTCCTGCTTTCATTTTCTTTTGAAATCTGTGATATATTGTCATATTTAGGAAGGATTTTCACTCAGCATGTATTTGAACTTCTCTTAAAGGTGGTAATATAACTAATATAATTACATTACTATAGCGCCCCCTTCACTTCCGGAGGGCAATGGTCCCATTTCCAAATAAGGTCTGAGAGTGAGCGGTCCGTCGCCCTTCCTGTTAGCTGCAGCAGGGCCTTCTCTCCATCGCCGTCTCTTCGTGTCATGTCTACCTCATTTGCACTGAGAGAAGATGAACAGTGGAGCAGATTCCAGAGGAAACGGTTCTTTCCTTTTCTTTGTTTTGGTGTTTGTGCAAATGTTGACTTGCCAGTGGGCAAAAGGACAAACGGACACATTCTGTGTTGGACAGAAAGACGCTGTTTGGATGTCGAGAGTCAGAATCTGCTGGCCTCCCTGGACGAACTTTTTGTTTCAAACTGTGAGATTTCATTTTGCCAACTTTAGTTTGCTGTGGTTCCTGAGACGGTGAAACACTGCAGCTGCACCGCAAAACGACTCAAAGCAACTTTGTCTCCGTCTCTCCTGCTTTTAAAGGCCAACTTTCTTTTCTCCGCTGTTCTGATGAACGCATCATTAAACTACATTAGGTGTTTTACTTAAATCCACAATGAGAGGCTTCGTTTCTGGGTCCCATTCAGTCTCTGATCGCTTCTTGAAAGCAGCTCAGTCTGCAGATCCAGGGACAGAATCGTCCCAACATCAGGAACGTGTTCAGTGTGACTGACTGCTGCTCACTTTGTGTTTGAATCCATGTTTGCGGTGCAGCGCGGTGATGATGGTGACCAGCAGGAGGCGCTGTGCCGAGACCAATGTGTGAAATGGAGAACGAGCTGTAAGAAACCTAAAGTACTTTTGGACAAATAAAAGACAAACAATCCTCAGCTCTCATGTCCTATTGCTGCCTTGTCTCGTTTTGCCTGCTGTGGGTTTGGTGAGTCTGAGACATTTTTCTCATAAGAAAAATGTCTCAGACTCACTAAACATGCTGCTAACTGCGTTAGCATCGAGCTAGCTTCACAGAAACGCTGCAACAGAAGCCGGTTAGGATTGTCCTGGACGCTGGAGCAGCTGGAGATCCAGGTTTCCTCCAGGTTCCCTCAAGGTTTCATTCCAGGTTTCCTCCAGGTTCTCTCAAGGTTTCCTCCAGGTTTCCTCCAGGTTCTCTCAAGGTTTCCTCCAGGTTCTCTCAAGGTTTCCTCCAGGTTCTCTCAAGGTTCCTCCAGGTTCCTCCAGGTTTCCTCCAGGTTCTCTCAAGGTTTCCTCCAGGTTCTCTCAAGGTTTCCTCCAGGTTCCTCAAGGTTTCCCTCCAGGTTCTCTCAAGGTTTCCTCCAGGTTCTCTCCAGGTTTCCTCACCTGCTGTGAAACAAAAAGTCTGACGTCATAGAAATGCTTTCCAAGCTCAACGAGAGCTGATGGTTTGGGACGGAAGTTGTGGAACCGGATGGAGAACCAAACCAACACCAGCTGAAGACAAAGAGCTGAGAGAATATTGATCTAATCAGGAAGGTCGTTTGGGTCCCAGTTTCTGAATGGAGGCGCTGGAACCTGCAGCTTTGTGGACGGCAAGAGGGATGATGATGATGATGATGATGATGAAGACGCTCGCCTGGTGGCTATTAAAATCTGCCAGACTGCAATTCCCGGGGAAAAGACGCCGATGTCCTTCATAGACCTGGAGGACCCTGTCCTGGACTGATGATCATCATCATGCGGTTCCGGTGCCTGATGCTGTCTGGAAAGCAGTAGAAAAATCACAATTTCTGCACAACAAGCTTTGCTTCACCAAAGATTTCTGCAAGGTTGACTGGGAGAAAAGACAAGTTCTGGAAGAATGGAAGAGAAGCCTGAGGGGAAAGAAATGCCCTCTGACCCTCCAGCAGGCTCACAACTGAAATGGAAGCCTGTGATGATAAACAAGTAAATCTGCAGTAATGACACCCTGATTTGTTCAACTTTTTATAGATAAGACTTCCATTTGTTGTCCTTTGAAGCTGCAGATCTTTCTGTTGTCACTGAAAGCACTTTGTGGCCCAGCGTGAAGCTAAAAGTCTCTGGTCCTTATGATGCTCTGACAGCACATCTTTTGCTCAGTAAGTCAGTGAACTCCACTTTTCTAGTTCTAATTTTCCCACTTTGAACTCATGTCTTTGTCTTTTGTTTCCGTTAATGCGTTTGACGTGAAAATATCAAACGCAAAGATGGAAACTGACCGTCTTTTCCAAGAAAGTCTTTCTACTTGTAAGGATCTGGATTTCTGGAAGTGTGGATTCATCATGCCTGGATGGTTCAGGAGCCGTTTCTATTCTTCAGAATAACTTTGACCTTTCAATATTAAAAACTGAATCAGACCCTGAAGGACATGATGTAATTATTATAATTGATTGCAATTTTCCCCTTCAAAATGTATTATCCTCAATATCCATGGATATAATGAAAAAAATAAAAATATGAGTTTTTTTCCCATATTGAGAAGCGTCTAATGCACTGGCTAAATGCATATTCTGATGCTAATATTTTTATAGGAGGGGACTTCAATATTACTCTTGATATCATGCTTGACAGATAATGATAATAATAATGCTAGTGATGTTAGTAGCTATTTAAACACCTTTATGGTCCAGTTTGGTCTGGTGCCAACATGAGAAAAACAATCATCACAATCGCATCGACTTCTGGCTGGTTTCTGACCGTTTGTCACATTTATGGAACTAATATTTTCCCTGCTAAACTTTCATCAAACAATGCAGAGAACAACTCTCTAAAAGCAGGAATCAAATCATCCACACCTTATTTCTTTGATAGATTCTGGTCCAAAGTTAATCCTGAGAATGTTTTCAGGTTAAACTGGGAACTTCTGAAGTTTGAAAATATTTAAGAAAATGTCATAAAGATTTCAAACTTAACGACTCTTTCCCTGAAATCAGTGCATCAAATGTCAGATCAGGAGAGAAAAGATGTTTCGATTTACAGAGCAGTTTAGATAAAATGTAAAAAATGAGAGCAGAGTGGTTTCATTAGATCCAGACAGACGGTTGGAAGAAGGTCAGCAGATTCTGCAAACTTCAGATCAGAAAAGCGTCGCCATAACTCAAATACTAAACACAAACTCTAAACGAATGAAAATATCTGCAATGATCCAATCACCAGATTAACATCCAGCTCTGCATAAAGAGTCGCTGCACAGTTTGATGCTCCTTCAAATCTTAAAGAATTGATGAAAGTAATAAACTTTTTGTGATCAATTAATCTCTCAACTTGATATTTCAGATGCTATTAAATAAGACGAATGAATCTCCAGCAGTTAGTAGATGCTTAAGCTCAGAGTTTTAGAAGTGATGCTCATTTTGTTCTACAGACATATTTAGGAAGCTCCCTGCTCAGGCATTATTGGGGCACCACCCTGAGGACCCCTGAGGACCCCTGAGGACCCCTGAGGACCCCTGAGGACCCCTGAGGACCCCTGAGGACCCCTGAGGACCCCTGAGGAACCCTGAAGACCCCTGAAGGAACCCTGAGGACCCCTGAGGAACCCTGAAGATCCCTGAAGACCCCTGAGGAACCCTGAAGATCCCTGAGGACCTCCTTCTTCCTCTTCCTTTGCTAACAGGGCTAAGCAGCTCTAGCTAGCTCATGTTATTCTTTAGTTTTTTCTTCTGTTTTATTCCTAAGTTGTTCATCACAACCACATTGTGTCAACAACATAACTGACAGTTTACAAACCGTTGACGTTTGTGAAATAAATGTTTAATCTTAGTGAAGTGAACAGGTTTCATGGACCTGATGCGCTGCAATATGGCCGCCTTCAGAATAACATCATAGAAATTCAGGTCGTTTGGCATTTTGTCAACTGTCAGTTTTGAACTGACATTGTGACTCTTTCAGTGAAAGTGTTGACAAATCTCACTGAAATGTGCACTTTAGGACCCACTTTCTGTAAATACCTCAACCACAACACAGCGCTCTCCACTCACTGCTTTATTTAAGATCCTCCCCTAAAACCAGTTCCTCACCCCATCATGCTGACCCGTGGCCTTCCTCACACTACTGGCGAGACGTATCATACTGATGCGTTGGAAGAATCCTCTCCCACTCACACATTCTCATTACCTATCAGAACCGCCCACGGAGCGACCTTTATTCTGAAAGCATGCACCGGATGTACCAGCTTCCGTCCTTCTAGCCGAACCGAACTGTCAGCAGCAGAGGTCTCACCGCGGAACCGACCCAGACACAAGGCAGGTTCGGATCAAGATCCGGGACCGAACTTCACGATGACCCAGGAAAATATTTTCCTCTTTGTTCCGAATTTAATCGGTGAGTTTTTTCCTCCAACCATTTAGCTTAGCATTAGCCATCATGGCGCCACCGCTCAGACCAGACTCAATTGAAAAAATGACAAATTTATAGACTCTGTGGTTCTGACCCGGTTCTGTTGCTATTATGAGGTCTGGAGTCGACACTTAAAGAACCCAACGAGTCACTAAAAATAATCGGATTTATTTTTATTCTCTTTGGAGATCTTACATATTTTAAATATGAAGTCCCGGAAGTGGCTATAAACTGTGACGAAATCTGAGTTTTAATAAGTTGTTATTGATCTGCTTATTCAGATCAATAACAGTCTGCGGAAGACGCTCCCTCCCGGTGTCAGGTGGTTCTGTACCACCTGACCCAAATACATGCTGGTTCTGATCAAACCGGTCCAACTGACTGGCATGTTCTCCATTCGAACCATCTTTATTCTGCCATTGGGTTTAGAAAGAAGCTGAGCGGATCAGAACCGGAGAGGAGGAGAGGAGGCTACGGCGGCCTGCAGGGGACATGGGAAGGTTTTCCTTTTTCCTTTTTGTGTTCCCTCGCAATAATCTACTGATTAGAATGAAACAGTGTGAGCCTTTCTTACGGCCGCTGTACTTTCTGCTTTAATAAAAGGTTATGTGAGGTTTTTCCATGAATGTTTCTATCTCTTTGTGAAATGTCTAAAATGTAATATCTGTTTCTTTAGGATAGAAAGGCACCATAAACCTAAGATAGAAACAGAAAAGTATTTGGATTATTTCTGAGTTATTATCGCGGGTAATGAATCATCTGACAGTTTTGATGTGTGTTGTTTTCTTTCAGTGCCTTCATCTCAACCTCAACAGACATAAACATGCAGTGAATAAATCCATTTCCATCCATCAGTGTTTTGCACCAAATACTTAATAATAATAAACTTGTTTTCACTGAGGCTCTGGAAGAGCCATATGAATGAAATAAGCAATTATTGATATGACAGCAGCAGAAGCTTTGACACCTGGCGGTGGGTGTGTCCATGTGGGCGTGTCCATGTGGGCGTGACGTCATCAGGCATGAATGAGGGTCGCTGTCCTGCTGCTGGGTGAGGAAGCGGTGAGCGGCTGGTCAGTCCTGGCAGTTTGGAGCCTGATGATCAAAATGGAATAAATCAATAACTGGGACAGAACAAAGAATTGATTAGGAGTTGATTGATACCCGGACAGATGAGATTCCCCAGTTAACCCAGTGCGACCCTCGACCACCATTAGTTTACTATGTTTTATAATAATAAAACCTGTTTATTATTATTAAGTCTTTGGTGCAAAAAGCTGATTGAAAATCATTTTATTCACTGCATGTTAAAGGAGGAAGGCGCTGCAGAACAGCAGCAGATCGTAGCTGTAGTTCTCTGTCTTGTAGAACTTGAGCGTCTTGGCCAGTTCCTGTAGGAACTGCAGGTCTGATGGGAACCTCAGCCTGAACTCTGGGACGGCCTCTCCGAGACACAAACACATGTTTATGTCTGTTAAGGTTGAGATGGAACTGAACATGAAAACCATTCAGACTAGAAAACAACAGACACATCAAAACTGTCAGATGATTTATTACCCGCGATAATAACTCAGAAATAATCCAAATACTTTTCTGTTTCTATCTTAGGTTTATGGTGCCTTTCTATCCTAAAGAAACAGATATTACATTTTAGACATTTCACAAAGAGATAGAAACATTCATGGAAAAACCTCACATAACCTTTTATTAAAGCAGAAAGTACAGCGGCCGTAAGAAAGGCTCACACTGTTTCATTCTAATCAGTAGATTATTGCGAGGGAACACAAAAAGGAAAAAGGAAAACCTTCCCATGTCCCCTGCAGGCCTCCGTAGGAAGAAACATGAATTATGGATCTGCACGTTTCTTTTGTTCATAAAGAACTGAAAAGTGTGGCTTGCAGTTATTACAGCTGTGAATGAACCTAGTTAAGGCTTCAGACTTTGATCAGAACCAGTCCAGCAGCGGGTCAGAGAGGTTCTGGTTCTGTGTGCAGGTTACGGCCGTGTGGTTCTGGCGCTGCTGTCCTTCTACCTGATGCCCAGCAGTCCCTGGCCGGCCGTCTTCTGCTACCTGCTGAGCGCGCTGCTGGACGCCTTCGACGGCCACGCCGCGCGGGCGCTGGACCAGGGTACACGCCGCCTCCGAGAGCCCGCCCGCGTTCCCTCCGTGACCTCTGACCTCTGGGTGGTTTGCTTCCAGCCACCAAGTTTGGCGCCATGATGGACATGCTGACGGACCGCTGCGCCACCATGTGTCTGCTGGTCAACCTGGCGCTGCTCTACCCCGCCTACGCCTTCCTGTTCCAGCTCAGCATGATCCTGGACATCGCCAGCCACTGGCTGCACCTGCACAGGTCAGTCTGCTGCCGCCGGGCCGGGCCGGACCGGGCCGGACCGGACCGGAGCCGGCCCAGTTCTGCTTTTGCTGACTGCGGTCTCCTTCCTCCTCAGCTCCACAGTGAAAGGCTCAGGAAGCCACAAAACCATCGACCTCTCTGGGAACCCGATCCTCCGGCTCTACTACACCTCCAAGGTCAGAACCGGGCCGGGCCGGGCCGGGCCGCTGCGGCTCTCGTGAGTCATGGTTACAGTCGGTTTCAGCCGGTTCTGCTTCTGTTTCAGCCGGTTCTGTTCGTGATGTGCGCTGGGAACGAACTCTTCTTCTGCCTGCTTTACATCCTGTATCACATCCAGAACCCGGCAGGTAGGCCCGCAGCATGACACCGCCACCTCCGAGTGTCCCCGTGTGTCCTGCAACGGATCATTGATCTGATTATTGATCTGATTCTGGAATCCCTCCACAACCTTGGAACGTTTTCTTAGTTTGGCGTTTTTCCTCCAGCGGCGCTCAAATGGAAGCGGTTCTGGGTGAGACTCAGAACCGGACCGACCCACTTTAATCCTGCTGCCCCCCCTCTCTGCAGGTTGGCTCCGCCCCCTCCTGGCGCTGTGTGGCGCCGTGTCCCTCCTGAAGGCGGCGGTCAGCGTCCTCCACCTGGTCACCGCCTCCCAGAACATGGCCGCCCTGGACGTCGCCGAGCGCGCCAAGAGGCTCTGAGGGGCCCCACGGAATCGGTACCGGTTCTGGTCCGGCCCGATTGAAATGCCTCATTTATGACCAAATATCACAAAATCACAAATATTCCAGCTTTCCGGGTTGCTTAGCAACCAAATATAACAGATTAGAGACAAACCATCCCATAATCCCTGGACTGGTCCGGTTCTGATCATGTGGCCTGGGTCCAGCACATCTAGACCAGGTTCTCTGGTTCTGGTGAACCTGTCGACCCGGGCAACATTTGTTCTGAAAGTTCTGCCGGGCTGTGGGCCCACAGAACCTCAGCAGAACCGACAGAACCCGACAGAACTTCATTCCTCCTGAACTCATCCGGGTCAAACCGGGCCCCGTTCTGGTTCTGGTCGGCTTATCACTCCGATTCCTTTGATGTTGTCATGAAATGTTCAGTATTTGGTGTCCAGAACCGGCCCGGTTCTGGAGCTTTTATTATTATGTAATTTATTATTATTATTATTTTTGAGAAGTTCCAATAAAATCTGGAAACTCACCGTCTCTCCAGAAAGAAGTTCTGGAGGTTCTGGAGGTGGGTTCTGGGTTCTATTGGACCGGGTCATGATGTCTTTGATGCACTTTGTGTTTCCATAGGAATTCTGGGAATCTGCTTCTTTAGTTTTTTATTTGATGTGAAATGAGAATAAAGTTTTGCTGCAGCTGGTTCTGACCCGGTTCTGTTCATTATTCAGAACTTTGTTTGTATGATTCCTTGTTCTGGTTTTAGTGAAACACAAAATGAAAACAACCAGAACCGACCCAACATTATTTTCCTCTGAATAAAAATATTTAGAATCTCAACATGAAATGGACCTGGAAGTGGATCCGCTCCGCCGCACCAGAACCAGCAGAACTCTCGACCCTGTTCCTCCAAAATTCTACTGGATCAGAACCAGAACCCATCCTGCCTCGGTTCAGCACAGCGGTTCTGAAGGTCCAAACGGATTCAGGAGGCCCAGGTGGTTCTGATCCAGTCTGACAATAAGCATTAGCGCCTCCCAACAGAACCGGTCCAAAACAGACCTCTGGATGCTGCGTTGCCTAGCAACCGGATGCTGCCAGAGCGTTGCCAAGGAGACCAGGGTTCCAGAACCAGCGATCCGGTCCGGTCATCCGCCTCTGGACCCTCCGAACCGCCCGCGAAGGATTATGGGTCACCGGAACCGGGTCGCCCATGCTGAGTGCTGACCGGAACCGGCTATATTTGTCTCGCGTTCGGAGGAAAACAGGAAGTGATTTATATTTCTTCTTTTATTTTTTTATTTGTAGTTTTCCTGAAACTACTCGAACATTGATCAGAAAGCTGCTCAGTGAAAGAATCCGGCTGGTTCCGGACGGACTGCTGAACGCTCTCTGGCCCAAACAGAACCAGAACCTACAATTGGGTTTTTCCTGTATGGAGTTCGGCGAGCCGCGCGACCAGGCGCCCACGTCACGCTCCGTCCAGCTGTTGCACCTGCGCGAATCGTTACCTTTAAGATGCTCGAGGGATAAAGCCTCGAACCGGACTCCATTGCAGCCCGGAGTTCGGCCAGCCCGTCCGGACCGACCGCTGCGGACAGGTTCTGTTCGGCGCTGAGGACGGATTAGCGGCTGAGGCTTTCTGTCGGAGGAGACCCGCGGCACGAGACGGAGTCCGCGCGGAGGGAGCACGAGCCCTACCCTTTCCCTTTAAAGCGCCGACAGAGGGGGGAGAAGAGGAGATCAAAGAGGAGGGAGGAGGGAGCGGGAAAAAAACAGAAACACCTCCTCAGCCGCCGAGGCGGAGCCACGGACCGAGCCGGGCCGGGGCGCCGCTGAGCGGGGCAGGCGCTGCAGGAAACTCCGAGGCTTGGCTCCTGCAGCGGAGGCCTTCCTCTAGATCCGAAAAAAAACCCAGAACCGAACCGAGCCGGTCCAACCGCCCGGTGCCTCCAGGCTGCAGCTGTTTGTATTAAAATGCACCAACCATCACTGGGCCTTAGCGAACCGCAGAACCGAGCCCTGCTGGACTCTGTGAGCTGTCAGTGAGCAGGAGCCACCAGGCCCCACAACCGGTACCAGAACATTTCTCCCAGCGTTCCGGGCCCTCCTCCTCCCTCCCCTCCCTGCGGGCCCTCAGCATGGACACTTCCTGGAGCAACTTCCTCTTCCAGGTAGGTGTTGATCTGGGTGCAGGGGGTCAGAGGTCATAGAGGGGCCAGGGGGAACTACAGGTGAGATTCAGAGGTTCACCAGGTTCTGCTTCTGATCAGAACCCGGTCCTGTTTGGACCGCCATAGCTCATCTATCGAGTCCATCAGAACCGTCAGAACCATCATCCAGAGTCTAACAGGGTCACAGGAAGCTGAACTTTCCCCGACCCAGTTCTGGTCCGTTTTTACAGAATCCCAGTTTCACTTTGAGGATTTTCCCCAGAACATTCAGCTCAGAGTGGTGATGGTTCCGACTGGGTAGAACTTCCAGAACCTTCTGGGTTTGGCCAGTTTGTCCATCCAGTCGCAAGTCTTTATGACTGCTGGAGGACTTCCTGGTTTCTGTCCAATCAGAGAGGAGGAAGACACACCACTGTCTCTCACCTCTGATTGATTCTGGACAAAATGGACCTGGAGGTTCTGTTCAACTTGCAGCAGGACCAGAACCATGGAAACCCAGCAGGAGGTTCTGCTGCTGCCGAGGGAGGGAATCACCATAGCAACCAGTTACTTCTAAGGGCTACAGGGGATAACTTTCAGACTAAACGTCTGTTCTTCAAAATAAGAGTCTGACTCCATCTGAGTAGATCATGTTCCCTCTGCAGCGACCTGATTGGTTAACCCGATGCAGAGGATTCTGGGAAACAGAGCTGCAGATTAATCCAAATGTTCTTATAGACGACGCCGCCGAGCCAGACCCAACCCGATGCGCCGCTTCAGGCCGAGCTGCTGCCGGACCTGACCGGGTCGGCCCAGAGTCCCCCGCCAGAACACATCGTGACGCCCCCGTCCACCGTTGACACGGCCGTCCTGAGCGAGGAGCCGCTGCCAGGTGAGCGGAAACAGAATCTGGACCGGACCTTCCGACGGGTCTGGTTCTGGAGTTGAGAACCTGACCCGTGTCTGTCTAACCGTACCGCCCGTCAGTCAAGCCGTTGCCAAAGCCGACCCGGCCGGCCCACATCTGCTCCACCTGCAACAAGGAGTTCAAGAACAGCTACAACCTGCGGCGCCACCAGTCCGTCCACACGGGCGTTAAGATGAAGGACCGCGCGGCGCGGGACAAGGAGGACGGCGCCAAGGCGGGCCGGCTGGAGAAGACCACCATCCCTCTGTCCCTGCTTCAGCTCACGCTGCCGCCCCAACCGCTGCCCCCCGCCGGCGGCCCGGACGCCCTCTCCGTCTCCATCGCCCCGGCAACCGTCACCATGGCCACTCCCCCTCAGCCCATCCAGGCGGCCATCGTTGTGGTGGGCTCCATGGACCAGGTGGGTCAGCTGGTTTCGAAGTTCTGAATGGCGGTTCTGAACTTCTTCATGTTCCGTCCGCACAGAATCCCAGTCCCAGCCCGGTTCCGAACCCCAACCAGGTGAGGAAGAACCATGCCTGTGAGGCGTGCGGGAAGGCCTTCCGGGACGTGTACCACCTGAACCGGCACCGGCTGTCCCACTCGGACGAGAAGCCGTACTCCTGCCCCGTCTGCCAGCAGCGCTTCAAGAGGAAGGACCGCATGAGCTACCATGTCCGCTCGCACCAGGGCGGCGTGGAGAAGCCCTACGTCTGTCCGCACTGCTCCAAGGCCTTCTCCAGGTGGGACTGCTTCTCCAGAACCCAGAACCCAACCTGCAACCATCCTACCGTTAATCACGTCCCTGTCTGTCTGTCTGTCTGTCTCAGACCGGATCACCTCAACAGCCACGTCCGACAGGTGCACTCCACCGAGAGGCCCTTCAAATGCACGGTAGGTCCTGCAAGGGATCCTCTGATGGGGTCAGAACCCGACTAACCCGACGATCGGTACCAGATCCTCGGGTGGCCTCTAACGTTTTTTCTGCAGTCGTGTACGTCAGCGTTCGCCACGCGGGACCGCCTCCGTGCGCACCTGATCCGCCACGAGGAGAAGGTGCCGTGCCACATCTGCGGGAAGCTGCTGTCGGCGGCGTACATCACTGACCACATGAGGGTCCACAACCAGTCGCAGCACCACTCCTGCCACCTCTGCAACCGCAGTAAGATGCCGCTTCATGTGCATGCTTATGCATGCATCCCTCGGTAACCAGGCGTGTGTCGGTCCGCTGCAGAAAGTAGACCCGCCTTTACCTTGTCTGCCTGGTTCTGGCTTCGGGACAGCTCCAGATCCTCCACTTTTCTGAATTTGTTGAAAGTTGTGCAGAGTTCTGAAGGTCCGGATTTGTTGCAGGTTTCACCACCCTCACCTACCTGCGGGTCCACGCTCAGAAGCACCACGGCCAGGAGTGGAAGGAGAGCGGTGGGGCGCGGGGGGCCTTCGGCGGGACCGGCGCCGGCGGGGTGCTGCTCTGCCAGCTCTGCGGGGTCCAGTGTAAGACGGCCACGCAGCTCCAGGGTCACATGGGCACCCACGCCCAGCAGGGCGACCCGGCCCCCAACCGGACCAGCGCAGAGCCCGTCGGCACCGCCGGCGCCGCCGTCACTGTGGCCGGCCCGCTGCCGGTGGGGCTGCTGGTCACCGACTGCTCCGGCATCGGCCCCCAGCCCCACAGTTAGCACGGCGGGGGCCAGCGGCGCTGCCAGGTGAGGTCAGGGGGGGTCAAGGGGGGTCATAAAGGGGTCATGGGGTTTGGGGGTCAGGTCAACCTTCTGGTTCTCTTGTGTTGGTTTCAGAGATGTTGATTCCAGACTCAGTCCAAACTATTCACATTCCTGAACCGCCACCGTTTAGTTCTGGTTCCGCCGCAGGAACCTTTTGGGTTCTGGTTCCGCTGCTGGAGAACCAGAACCTTTTGGGTTCTGGTTCTCCAGCAGCTTCCTAACTAAACCAACCGCTTTGACTCCTTCCAGTCTGGTTTCCATGGTTACCACAGCACAGAGACTGGCCTAGTCAAAGTGCTCAATGACATCCATATAAATACGGACTGTGGGAGAACCAGAGTTCTGGTTCTGGTTCTGTTGGACCTCAGCGTCGATCATTTCACTGAACCGACTGGAGAGTCGGGCCGGACTCTCCGGTTCAATGCTTAACTGGTTTGAATCTTACATGAAGAACTGGGATTTCTTTGTTTCAACTGGAAACTTCTCCTCAAAGAGGTCAAAGGTCAAATGTGGGGTTCCCCAAGGTTCAATCCTAGGAACCTTTGATTCTATATCTATATGCTCCCTCTGGCTCAGGAAATATCATCCACCATAACGAGTTATGATGCCACCAGGTGACCTTTGACCCCATCCAGTCACTGAACAGACGCTGAGAGAAATGTTCTCATGATTGGACCTAAAGAGGAGCAATCTAGAGTTACAGATGCAGAGCTATAGAGTCGTTGCACAGTTTCAGTTATTCCAACTAAAACCAGCGATCAGTGATGACCTCTGACCTCTGACCCTCCAGCACCACATAAAGACAGTCACAAAGTCGGCCTTCTGTGACCTGCAGAGCGTCCAGAGGTCTGATGTCTCAGTCTGCATCGATTCCTGCAGCAGCTGCTGAAGTTCTGACCAGAACCGGAACCAGAACCAGAACCAGGAGGATGGAGCACATGGACCCGGCTGGTTCTGCAGTTCCTCTCTGGCTCCCTGCAGCTCAGAGACTTTAAAACCGCTGAGCGGCTCAGCAACACATTAAAGATCTGCTGTCGTCATAGCAACCGTCCAGACCATCAGGTTCAGCTGAACGAGGAGAAGCGTTCAGCTTCTATGCACCACAGATCTGGAACGAACTTCCAGAAACTGTAAAACAGCCGAAACCCTGAGATCCTTTCAGACTGAAAGCAGCTGATTGGTTTTATTGGAAACGTAATCAATAATCAATAATCAATTTATCTTTACGGCTCTCGACTTAATGTCATGTTAGATTGTTGATTGGGTTGAATGACTTTATGTTTTTATGATGGAAAGCTGCTGAAATGTCCTGTACAAATCAAATTTGATTGATTGATTGGTTGGTTGGTTGGTTGGTTGGTTGGTTGGTTGGTTGGTTGGTTGGTTGGTTGGTTGGTTGGTTGGTTGGTTGGTTGGTTCTGTCCCATCAGAACCACCACCAGGATCCAATATGGCTCCGTGTTCCTGACAGCTTCCTGTTTTTTCCTGTCCAGGTTTTTCCGGGCCTGGACCAGTAGAACCTTCCTGCCTCTGAGACTCACAGACTGAACCCGGATCAGAACCCGGATCAGAACCCGGTCCAGGTGCAGAACCTCGGTTGGCTACAGAAGCGTATTTTCATTGTCATCTCCATGGTAACCAGTCAGCTGCCATCTCCAGAACCTCTGCTGGTTCTGCTGTTTTAACCCATTTATGCTCCATCTATCAGTGTTTGGTTCTGATCAAATGGACCGGACTTCTACTCAGAACTCCTAGTTTGCCTTTGCTGGAGCAGAAGAAGTTCAGGAGCGAGGTTCTGCCGGGCCGGGCCTCAGAACCTCTGGTTTGGTGTAAATTCTCCAGAAGCGGGACGCGCGGTGATCTTTGACCTTCAGTGACTCTCTGCCATGTTCTGTGGTGACTCTTCTTCTGTGGTCGTGTTCATTGATTGATTGATTGATTGATTGATTGATTGTAACTGATTAATATCACTGGATTAACCTGCAGTCAGTGCAGCGCCGCGGCTCCAAGCTTAACGGACAGAACCAGCTGGATCCACATCGTTTGTTCAACCCGCTGCGTGATTGGACTGGACCTCTGCAGGCGGCTGGATCAGAACCAGAACCAGAACCAGAACATCCAGTTGAGTTTTCTGGAAGCCTTTAACTGCAGCTGCTGCTGTTCTGCTTTAGAGCAGCAAAATATTTGAATCAGATTCTAAAACTCTTTAAAAGAATCTTGTTTTTTACCTGAATTTTAGAATCAGCCTATTTAAACCTCTGAGATGAGATTTATATAGAAATAGCTTTATATTTGGCTATAAAACAAAAACTCATCATGAGAAAATATGAAACTAGTTATTGAGTTAAAAATCTCTTCATGTCGAGTTATAAATCTCATAACAAAACCTAAAACTGCCAGTATTTAAACATCAATCTAGTTATCATGAGATGTAACATTTTTAATAAACCTGTAATTAGAGATTTTGCTCAAATGAGATTGAAACTGAATTATCATTTTAATTGAATGAATTTATTGGCTTTGGCAGTTAAACGCTTCCAGGGAGAATATTATTTGTGAGGTTTTATTATTTTTTGACAATAAAGGTTTGTTTATATGTGTTAAAGAAAAACAGTGAGAGTTTAGGAGGGACGGAATGACCCGGTTCTGACCCATAGAACCCAGACAGACCTCTCGTCATGTGACTTCAGAATGACCGAAGCAGTTCGGTATGAATCGGTACAGAGGTGAACGGAACCAGAACCTGGTCCATTTGCTATTAAAAGACTTGTAATGGCCTCCCCGTGCCCCTCCCGCCCCTGTTGTTTACAGCGCTGTTGAAGCGCCGCCCCTCCCCCACCGGCTCCGCCTCCTCTTCCTCCTAGCTGCTAACCAGCTAGTTGTAACTGAAGCTGGGACACATTGCGATCTCCGGCTGGTGACAGGGGATCCCTGCGCACTGCGCCCCAGCTGGACGAGCCTTCCTCCTGGGAGAACCTCAGTCTCCTCCATGGTTTTGTAGCAGCCGCCATGATGGAGAGTTAGCAGCGGTTAGCTGCAGTTAGCTCCGGGAGAACCGGAGCCTCTAGCGCCGCTTTTTAGCCCCCAAAGGTCGGATTAACTGCTATGTCATCAACCGCTCTCTGCCGCCAGGTATGTGGCTTTTATTCACGGTTCTATTCGGCTTAAAACGAAGTAGGTCACCGCGGATGGTTATGTGGGTCACAGCCGCGGATGGGTTAACTAGTCCCCCCCGAACAGCTGGTTAGCTCCGAAGCTAATCAGCATTTCAAGGGAAAAACTGCCCGGAATGACATTTTCCAGATAAATTCGCTTCCTGGCGGATGGACACAGACACTGGGTAGTTCAATTGACTTCTTATTTGTTCTGTTTGTCGGAACCAACTAGTTTAACCGAGTTAACCAGCAGCTTACATAGAACAAAGGTGACTGAACCCTCTGGTTACTGGACTGGATCAGGACCTAAATCCCTCCTGCTGACAGCCGGAGCTGAAGTTGGTGTCTGATTGATCTGGGTCTCGCTACAGAGATTCTCCGTCAGGTTCTACACGGTCTGGACCGCTAGTGGTTCCGAATCAGAATCTAAAGGTTTTGATTCGGATGTGATGATGTTATCGGACCGGTAGTTGTTCTGGATCAGAATCCAGTGGTTCAGGGCCGGTACTGTTTGGTTATGGACTGTTATTGGGTCGGTCCTGGGCCGGTACTGGTCGAGTCTGGTCGCTATTTTGGTTGATATTGGGTCAGATGGCGGTTGACTGTTTAGAATCTTGGATCGGCTGCTCAGGTCTGGACTCGGACCCTGCGCTGATTCCTGACTGTTTCTATAATCCAGACCCGCTCAGACGAGCGCAGAGCGATGGATCTGAAACCTTGAGGCTAAACGCAGTTCATTATAGACTCGAACTGAAAACTTGTATGATCCTTCGGATAATAAACGATGATGAAAATGACATTAAAATAAGATTGCAGATTTAACAGTTCAGATAGTCAGTCTAGAAAAAACATTCAGAGTTTATTTATCAATGAGGAAACCAGAGAGTTTTGATCCAAACTCGCTTCCATAAAATGTTCAGTTTTTCCTTCTATTATTAAGGCGATAAAGTGACAGTTATGGTCACGTGGTCACTGGAGGAATTAATCTGCCCGGCAACAGGCAGGCCGCTTGTTGCTTTTAGTAATGGCCGATAACCGATATTATCGAAGTTGCCATGGAAATCCAGGTCCAAAAGGACCTGATGCTGCTCTTCATGGAGGTCTACAGAACCAGATAGAGGTTCTGATGAATGACCTGGCCCGGTTCTGGACCCCTAAAAACATATTATTTAAAACTTTTTGGGTTTTATTAAACTAAAGCTTGACTCCCTGGAGGTTCTGGTTCTGACCCAGTACCGACAGATTAAAGTGACAGCTTAAGTTCTGAACTGTTTCTCCTAGAAAAGGTTCTGGTACAGACTGCAGGTCTTGGTTCTGATGCGGTCCAAATCTGACTCCCAATTTTTGTCTGTTCCAGAACCCGGTCGGACCATGTTGAACCCACGGCGCCGGTTCTGAGCTTGAGCGGGACCAGCAGCAGCAGCCCGGTACCGGTATCGGTACCGCTCTCACTGCCTGGACTGAAAGCGGGTCGGGTCGGCCGGGATGGCGTTCCACGGCACCGGCCGCCAGACCGTCTGCGGCGACCTGTTCCCGGGTTCGGACCTGGGCCACAAGTTCTTCTGCGTGGGCTCGTCCTGCGGCGGGCCATCGGCCGGCCTCGGCGCCGCGCCGGGCCTGACTGGGCCCAGCGCCCCAGCCGGAACCCCGGGCGGCGCCGGCGGCGGGGCGGCGGTTCCGCAGCCCTACAGCAACCCGGCCAGTGAGGTACCGAGCCCGGCCGAAATGGAACCGGACCGGCCCATCGGATACGGAGCCTTCGGGGTCGTCTGGTAAGAATCGGGTCTGGTTCCGATCCGGGCCGAACTGGGGCTGACGCAGTGATTGGTTGTAGTGTAACAGGAAGCTCCCCCGTGACCTTTGACCCCAGGTCAGTGACAGACCCCCGTGACGGCCGGAAGGTGGCGCTGAAGAAGATGCCGAACGTCTTCCAGAACCTGGTGTCGTGTAAGCGGGTCTTCAGGGAGCTGCGGATGCTCTGCTTCTTCAAACACGACAACGTACGGCGCCGCCGCTTCTGAGCGCGCTCAGATCGCCGCTGCCTGAGCTTCTGACTCCGGTTCTGTTTTGGTTCTGCAGGTTCTGTCAGCTCTGGACATCCTGCAGCCTCCGCAGATCGACTGCTTTGAGGAGATGTATCCTTCAGGCGGTTCTGACCCGCTTTAGTCCTCTCTGATCGGGTCCGGTTAGCGTCCTTAATGACCCGGCAGCTATGTCATCACAGAGCTGATGCAGAGCGACCTTCACAAGGTCATCGTGTCGCCGCAGCCGCTGACCACCGACCACATCAAGGTCTTCCTCTACCAGATCCTCCGAGGTCAGTCCAGAACCGGGCCGGTTCCACCAACACCTAGGCGACCTGTCCAGAATCTGATTGGCTCAAGGAACCCCTTCGGGAAAGTTTCAGAACATCGGACCGGTTCTGATGTGCGACTAACGACTCCTCCTCCTCTGCAGGTCTGAAGTATCTGCACTCGGCGGGGATCCTCCATCGGGACATCAAGCCGGGGAACCTGCTGGTCAACAGCAACTGCCTGCTGAAGGTGGAAGCTCACCTGCAGGGGCGGGGCTTAGAAACAGAGGAGGCGGGGCTTAGACACTGGGGAGGCGGGGCTTAGACACTGGGGAGGCGGGGCTTAGACACTGAGGAGGCGGGGCTTAGACACTGAGGAGGCGGGGCTTAGACACTGGGAGGCGGGGCTTAGACACGGAGGAGGCGGGGCTTAGACACTGAGGAGGCGGGCTTTATCTAGGACACTAAGCCCTTGTCTCTACTCAGATCTGTGACTTCGGCCTGGCCCGTGTGGAAGAGCCCGACCCGTCGCGTCACATGACCCAGGAGGTGGTGACCCAGTACTACCGGGCCCCAGAGGTCCTGATGGGCTGCCGGCACTATGGGTCGGCCATCGACGTCTGGTCGGTCGGCTGCATCTTCGCCGAGCTGCTGGGCCGCCGGATCCTGTTCCAGGCGCAGAGCCCCATCCAGCAGGTGAGCCGGATCGGCAGAGCCGGTACCGGAACCGCCACCGGTACTGGAAGAACTAGACATAACGACAGCAGAAGTACTGGAGGTTCTGGGTCCAGTGGTTCCGGGTTGGTTTATTTTCTCAGCCTGAAACCAGTTGTTCTGCTGCTGGTCGGTCGTTTTCAATGAATCTGGATCCAGAACCAGAACCGGTTCTACTGATTGTTCTTCTCTGCAGTTGGACCTGATCACGGACCTGCTGGGAACGCCGCCGCTGTCCGCCCTGGCGTCGGCCTGCGAAGGGGCCCGAGCCCACATCCTGAGGGGCCCCCACAAGCCGGTAGGAGGTTCTGCTACCAGAACCGGGGGGTGCGGTTCTGGTGTCGGCCGTGTTGGGGCAGCAGCCGATCAGACGCCTCCGGGTTCCGGTCAGTAACAGGTTCTGGTTCTGGTTCTGCAGCCGTCGCTGTCGGTGCTCTACATGCTGTCGGACGGCGCTACCCACGAGGCCGTTCACCTGCTGTGCCGCATGCTGGTGTTTGACCCGGTGAGTGGTTCTGTTTCCGCTTGCGGTTCCGGCTCTGGTTCCGGGTCTCAGCCGGGTTCTGTGCAGGCCAAGCGGATCTCCGGCGGCGACGCGCTGTCCCACCCGTACCTGGACGAGGGCCGGCTGCGCTACCACACCTGCATGTGCCGCTGCTGCTACTCGGTGGCCGGCGGCCGCGTCTACACGCGAGACTTCGAGCCGGCGGCCGAGCGCCCCTTCAGCCACAGCTACGAGAACAGCCTGCTGTCCGTGTGGCAGGGCAAAGGTGGGTCGGAACCGGGCCCGGTCCGGGAACGTCCCGAACCGAACCGGGCCTGACGCTGCCGTGTGTCCTTCCAGAACTGATCCATCGCTTCATCACGGAGCACCAGCAGGGCAAACGGGTCCCGCTCTGCATCAACCCCCAGAGCGCCGCCTTCAAGACCTTCATCAGGTGAGGGGCAGGGTCTCCATGGCAACCACTTGGGCGGGGGGAGTTCTGGATCTGGACCCTTTGCACGTGACGTCACACTCTTCGGGACGGCCGTACCAATCCGCTGCCGGTCAGTGGTTCCCAAAGTGTGGGGCGCGGCCTCTAGGGGGCGCAGTGCCATTGCAGGGGGAAGCAGGAAGCAGGAAGCAGGAAGCGGTTTGGATGGATGAAACATAAACAGAAACAGCTTGGGAACCAATTTCAGTCGCTCAGTTCAGTCCATCAGGTCCTGCAGTGACTCAGAGACGAAGTGCAAAGGGTCAGGAACTGACCCGGATCTGGGTCCAGATGCGGGTCCAGATCCGAGTCCAGATCCGGGTCCAGATGCGGGTCATGTGACGTCATCAGTCTACTTCCTGTCGGGTCATGTGATGTCATGGGTCCTCAGGTCCACGGCGTGGCATTCCTCCAAGGTCTCCAGGAAGGAGGAGAGATGAAGGTTTCGGATCATCATCATCATCAGCCGGCGGGCGAGTTAGTGCTCTCTCTCCCCCCCTCTCTCTCTCTCCGACCCAAACGGACCGACCTCATGTTGATTTGTTCTGGTTCTGCCGGATCCACCTGGACTCTCCCCTGGCGCCGGAGCCAAGCTGCTGCTGGAGCACTGGGACGGGTCAGAACCGGGTCGGAACCGGGTCAGACCCGCCCGCCTCCTCTAACACTCCCCATCTCTCACTGTGTTGTTGTTCCCCGGCGTTGCCATGGCGACGGTTGTGCAACCTCACCAGATGTAGCAGGTCTAACCACGCCGGTTCTGGTCCGGTTCTGGTCCGGATCATCAAGAAAACAAACAACTGGATCAGACCAGAACCTTTCATCTAACCCAAGTTAACCTCGGACCAGTACCGACTGGACCCAGTTACCTCAGAGTTCTACAGAACTTTTGGACCGGGACAAGAACTCTGGATAGTTTTGTAACGTCCCTCCAGTTTTACCTCCCGGTTCTGACCCGGTTCTGGGAGCAGGACCTATCAGAGAAAATGCTTGTGGCTTGGTTGTGGTTCTGATCCGAAATGCAGCACTCCGGCACCCGTCTGGACCGGGTCAGAACTCAACCTGCTGCCGGTCCCTCCAGTGACCCGATAGAACCTCCCGTCCACAGCTGGGTCGTTCGGACCTTCTGGTTCCGGTTCGGTTCCGATTCTGTTTCAAAATAAAATCACGACTCAAAAGAACCAAAATGGAAGAAATCATGAGAAAATTTCTGGTTCTCCAGACGGTACCAGAGATCCGGGCCGGACCTGATTTAATTTAGACCGGCTGTGGTTCTGACAGGTCATCAGAACCGGGCCGCTGAGATGACCGAACCGGAAAACTGGATTGCTGTTTGGACTGGGACCGATTCTGGTTTCCAGCAGAATGACTTTGGAGACGGTCCGGGTCAGAACCACCAAACCTGGTCACGTCCAGAGTGTCGGAACCACCTGCTGCTGACCCGGTTCCTTCTGACCCGAGGGCCCGGTTGCAGTGGCACCAGAACCTCCTGTAAATGTGCATGTGTGTTTATTCCCTGTGAGGTCCAACAGAATCGGCCCAACGGAACCGGTACCGCTTCATTCAGCCTCTCCCAGCAGGAGTTTTGTGTGATTCCTTTGGTTCTGGTTCTGGTTCTTCCTTGCTGTCTCCAGATTCTGGAGGAAAAATCTGTGACCTGGGATTATGGACCAAACCGGTTCTGGTGGACCCAGTTGGGCCCGTTTAGATCCAGAACAGAGCTGGAGGTTCTGGTTGTAATCCGGTTCCTCTGCATTGGTCAGAACCTCTAGAACCCGTTTTCCGTTCTAGAACCTTTAGAACTCGATGTTTATTATTCTGAATATGGATCTGATGTTTCTGTCTGTTTTAGCTCAAAGTTCTGTTTGGTTCTGGTTCTGTTCTGACAGATACTTGAATTTAGAGTCAAATTAGTGATGGTGAATAAAGAAATGGACACTGGACCGGACGGTTCTGCTGGTTCTGCCGTGTCATCTGTTCACCCAGGGTCCGGTCCGGGCCGGCCGGTCCGGTCCAGGTCCGGTCCAGGTCCGGTCCGGTCGGGTCGGATGTAGTGAATGTTTCCTCAGAGGCCGCCTGAAACCTTTAAACTCCAGTTTGGCTCTAGAGGTTGCCCTGGAGACGACTGATGGCGAATAGGCGACCAGGAGACGCAGCAGGTCTCTGCTGAAAGCTGTCAGTATTCATAGAAAGTTGAGTGGAAGGAAAAAGTGACCCAGTGAGAAGCTCAGCCTTGACTGGATTGTTGAGCAGAATCCATGCAGTCTGATCCTCCGGAAAGTTGCTCCAAGGATGGATGTGAATCAAATCCTGTTGCCATGGAGATTAAATGATTTCTCAACACTCCGGTTCCAGTCTGGTTCCGGTTCCGGTTTTGGCCTGGCCCAGGGTTTGATGAGGAGTAACATGACAGAAGCTTTCAGCTGGTTTTCCATGAGACCGTCCCTTTAAAACAGAGCTGGTGTAGGAACAAGAGGTCTCACTCTGACAAGCAGTTAAAACCAGTTCGTTCTTCCTGCCGGGACGTTTCTGTAGTTTAACTGCCGAGCTGCACGTCATGAGAAAATGACTCCAGGATGTTCAGTGAAGCTCCTGTTGAAAAACAAATTATTTCATTAACTCCTCGAGTGAAACATCGAGGAGTGAAGCTTTAACACATTTATTTCTCTTCATCATGTTGATTTTCTGCTCATAAATAAAAACACATTAAAGATCAGAATATTACATCAAATGATTTTATACAACAGAAATGTCTTCTTACTGAGAAGTTTGTTTAAAACGTAATTAAAGGCCGTTTTTAAAGTGGTTCAATAAATAATTTCTCCTAATTTAATGTAACTGACTGCGGTAGCCACGACAACACAACCATGACTGAGAAAATAAATCTGCTCAGGATTTTAATAAAAGTAACTGATCAAATTAAAGCTCTGCATGAAATCTGGATTCTCACCAGATCCAGATTAAAATTCAGGAACATCAATCCAAACCAGAGATGAAAGTTTCTCAAGTACAAACTGAGCTCTGATTGGCTGGCTGACATTCAGGGGGCGGAGCTTCACCGTCCTGGGTCTGGTTCTGGTTCTGGGCTGAAGCTGAGGGACAGAAACAGAGAAGCTCTGAAGACAGAACTGTTCTTGATCCGGTCCAGATCCAGACCAGAACCGGTCCAGAACTGGGGATTAGCTCCTCCCCCATCACTTCTCCTCCTCCCCAGGTGGCTGCAGGAAGCTCCGCCCCTCTGATCCTCTCTCTGAGCTGCTGACACACACTCTCCGATTCTCTCTGTCGTCCCAGTTCGGTCCGGTCCGGTAGGCATGCTGGGCCTGCTGGCTGCCGGTTCTGTTTTCTTCCCGGGAATCTTCCTGGGATCAAAGCAAATCCTGGAGCGGCTCATGGGACGGAGTGAGGCGGACGCCGTGGTGATCTCCGCACGGTGACACACACACAGACACACAGACACAGACACACACACACAGACACACACACAGACACACACACACACAGACACACACACACACACACACACACACACACACACACACACACACACACACACACACACACACACACACACACACACACATCCCTGCTATGCAAACTGAGGACTTTGCAATGACCTCCATCCATTTCTCTCTGTTTATTTATTCAGATGTTTCTTCTGATCCAAACCATCACTAGTCTGTTCCCTGGACCGGAACCAGATCAGAACCAGAACCAAAACCGACCAGTGAATCTGCATCTGCAGATGAAGTGAAACTGCTCCTCTATATGTAGCATGTAAGAGCACACAGCTTTCGGTTCCGGTCCGGATTGGGTCCGGATTGATTCTGATCCAGATCAATCAGAATCAATCTGGATTCTGATTGATCTGGTTTTTATTTGTTCCTTCATTCACTGGTTCTGGTTCTGGTTCTGGTCCGGTTTCCGTTCTCTTGTGTGGTGCTGCCCCTCCTCTTCCCTGAAACGAACCGGAAATAAAACGTTGGTGTAACCATGGCAACCACATAGCAGCCATTTGTGCTGAGTAGATGTTCACAGGCAGTTACCATGGCAACCCACAATCAAGGACCCTCAGGGTCCAGAGGACAACATTCATGTCCCAGTCTAACCAGTGCTCCCTGTCCTCCAGTCTGGTGTCGTCTCTCCAGGGCGTCATGGCGTCCTCGGCCGGATGGACCATCGTCTCGTCCTGCAGGGACGTCATGGAGGACAGGTGAGGACGTCCTGCTTAGTTTTCCTCCAGTGTCGCTGTAAAAAGATTCATCTGTCCTCCTGTGATGACATCATCAGATGACGTCATCACAGGAGGACAGATGAATCCTGCAGCAGGTCTCCTGTCAGCCTGTAATCTGATTACCGGTTTGGGATTATGGAGCCGAGCTGCAGGTTATTCCAGTGGCTGATCCTCCTCGCTGAGCATGCTGGGAAACGGCGGAGAGGTCGGGGGGGTTACTGGTTTCCTGATTTCCCAGTCAAAGTTCAGCACTGGTCCGACTCCCATTTGGTTACCAAATCAGAGCGAGAGGAGAAAGGAAGTCTGGGACAGCGAGGCTCACCTGCAGGGCGCAGAGGGATTATTATTATTGTTGTTGTTATTATTGATGATAATATTGTTCTACTGATGTTTTATATATAAACACTGTTCATATCAGTGTTTTTATATCACTAACAAAATCCAAACTATAGAAATACAAAATAATCAGCTTGAAAACATGATTTATCTATTTCACTCAAACGCACAAAACAAACGTTTCCATGTGATTCTTATTATTTATTCCTCTTATTATTGTTATGATTGTGGTAAAATGCATAGGATCTTAATCTGGGATTTTCAGATTCAATTATTGTTTTCATAATTACTGATTATTTTTCAACATTCAACTGAACAGAACCAGAACCGACCAGGTCAGCAGAACCTGCTGCTGGTTCTGGGTGTTTCTGGGAGTCCAGAATGACCCGGTTCTGGTGGTTCTGATGACCCGGCGGCCACCTTTGACCTATTCTGCTCCCCCTCCTCAGACACTGGCTGGCCGACGCCTACATCCTGTTCGCCACGCCGTATTTCTGCTACGACCTGGTGGCCATGTTCCTGTGCTACTGGGTCAGGCTGCGGGTCAAAGGTCATCAGGAGGTGGGGCTTGACGGCGGCTCGGTGTGCGCCGTGGTGTCGGGTTTCCTGCGCCGGGAGGTTCTGATGGTTATGCATCACGTCTTCATGGTGGCCTTCTGCTGCCCCGCCTCTCTGGTAACTATGGCAACGCTGGATCCAGTTCAGGAAGAAACTGGAACCAGTTTGATGAGAAACTGGAGAATGTCTGACATCACATCTAAAGTTCTCCAACTTCTTCACACCTGGTTCTTTTTTCTGTTCTGGGCCGGTCCAATATGTTGGAGCCTGTAATGAAGCCTCCAGCCTGCAGGTGGCGCCACCTGTCTGTTAACAGCCTCATTAACTTACTGTGAAACCAAGTTCTGGTTCTGGAGAGAAGAGCCTGGTCCAGATGGGTCAGGGAGCCATTGGAGGTCGCTGACCCCTGACCTCTCTCCCTCTAGGTGTGGCGCCGGGGGCGGGGCGATTACTTCCAGGGCCTTCTCTTCCTGGCTGAGCTCAGCACGCCGTCTGTCTGTCTGGGGAAAGTTCTGATCCAGGTACACTCATGTTCTGGACCCGGTCCGACCCAACAGAACCGCTCAGAGTCCGGTCGGGTCCAGGTGTTTGTACCTGACCAGGTGTGTCCATCAGTTCCAGAAGCAGGACTGGCTGTTGCATCGGATCAACGGCGCCGCCCTGCTGCTCATCTTCTTCTGCTGCAGAGTTCTGCTGTTCCCCTACCTGTACTACGCCTACAGCAGGTAACACACCTGACCTCTGACCTCTCTGACCTCAGGTCAGGGTGCTGGCAGGTGAAGCTGATATGGTCCCGGTCAAGAGGTCAGGAGCTTCACTGATGCTATTTACCTCAGATCATCTGTTATTGGCCAAGCTGACCACAGCGCCCCCTGTCTGCTGCTGCAGGTACGCCTCCATCCCACTGTACCGGGTCCCCCTGATGGCCCCCTGGCAGTGCAACGTGGGGGCCGCCCTGCTGTGGCCCCTGCAGCTCTACTGGTTCAGCTTGATCTGCAGAGGAGCGCTGAGGGGACGGGGACGCTGAGGGGACACCGGGGGACGGGGAGGGGATCTTATCTTTACATTATATTATAAAGGCTCATTAAAACAAAGTTGATCTTTTATATTCTTCCTTTCTGACACAAGTTTTGCTTATTTGGATGCATTATTATTAACTTACATGATCAAATATATATTATTGTAAAAACAAACCACTTCAAAGTGAAATTGTGTGTTTTGGTTATTATAAAAAAAATCAGCTCCACTGAGGGGCCCCGCGGTGGCCCTGGGGCCCGAAGCGGCTGGTTAGTTTGCTTTGCCTTGGGCCGGCCCTGCTGGGAGACGTAAAGTAGAAAACACAACATAATTCATTTTGTAATTCACAGGGTCCCATTTTTTAAAATTTCTCTGTAAAAAATAGTAGAGGGCCCCCTGTTGGGCAGGGGCCCTTGGAAATGTCCTAACTTTCCCTGATGGGGGCCCCTGGGTTTTTTCAGTTGTTAGCGCCCCCTGGTGGCTCGACTGGGTGCGGCCCAAGTCACACTGCGGAGAAATGAAAATGCAATAATGGAGTATATTCATGCCTGCGACAGACTGGCGACCTGTCCAGGTGACCCCGCCTCTCGCCCGGAACGCAGCTGGAGGGGAACCAGCAACTCCCGACCCCGTTAGGGAGAAGGGTGACAGAAAATGGATGGATGGATGGATGGATGGATGGATGGATGGATGGAGTATATTCATGCTTTGGCTGAGTTTTGGATGTTTTGAATATCAAATCTGTCGGATATTTCAGCTTTTAGACTGAAGGAGACTCGGAGGGCGTGGAGCTGCTGCAGGACTCGGACTCTGCAGGTTCACTTCAATCAGCCAATGTGGAGCTGGACTGGGGAAGGTGGAGGACAGGAAGGAGAGACAGCAGCTCTGCTCCGTCTGCCTTTCCGTCCTCATTTCGCCTGGCGACGGGATCGACCTCGTTGATCAGACAGTCATCATTCTGATCAATTATCACTGATCAGACTGCAGTGTATGGCTGAACCCTCCAGCAACAGCCATGATGATGACCTCAGTTCCTCATGGCGGTGATTGCCTTTGCTGCCATCTAGTGGACAGAAGTAGAACAGAAAGACCTGTTTCTAGTTTCACTGGTTCTGCTCATTTCTCAGAAATGTTTCCATATATTTTTATTTCAGTTTAAATATTTTCTTTCTCTCCATTAAAAGCTGAAGAACATAATAAGTCTGCATGCAGGAAATACTTCATTTTCCATAAGCTCCCCCAGTAACCTCATCTAATATTTCGAGTTGGAGTTTCAATCATAAGACAAGTTTGTCCTTGAAACAGATCCGGTCCAAGTTGAAGTGAACCTGCAGAGTCCGAGTCCTGCAGCGGCTCCACGCCCTCCGAGTCTCCTTCAGTCTAAAAGCTGAAATATCCGACAGACTGAATAAACGTCCGGCCTTCAGGAGGATTTCTGCGCTTTATTAAACCAACATGTTGATATTTTGGCTCTAATATTGTCTCCGTCATTCCCGCTCTGGGAGCTTCTGGAAACGCTGTGAAACCATCGGGCTTTTTCTGTCTCTTTCTGACATTTTCTCGGAGCGACCAGAAGCCGGGAGAAACTTCTAGCGCGTGACGTCATGGCGCACGGTGCCTCGCCGCGCCCTGTGATTGGCCGAAGGCCGGAGAAGCAGCGAGAAGTGAGTGAGGGGGTTTAAATAGCGGTGAGGGCGAAGCTGAGACAGTTAGAGACTCAGAGACCTTCAGAGAACATCAGCAGATCCAGCAGAGGAGAAAGAAGCATCACAGCGCAGGAACCTCTGGACCACAGTAAGTTCTCACTTTTCTTCTTCTCCGCGACTACAGGCTGAATTCATGCTCTTTTCAACAGAAACACACCTTGTAGAGTTTAGTCAAAGACACAAACATGCCCAACAGATTTGTGGAGCAAATGACGCTTGAACGTGTCCGAGGCGTCGCTGAACGCAGCTTTACAGAAAGCAGTCAGATTGGAGCAAAACCTGCCACAAAGTCCAGTAAAAACCTGAAGCACCTGAAGCATCTGAAGTGTTTCTGAGAGGGACTAATCCTCCTCCTCCTCCTCCCCCCCCACCCCGTGTGTCTCTGCTGGTTCAGGTCTGAAAGGAAACCCAGCCAAGATGTGTGCAGCTAAAAACGTGGCCGTCGGCATCGACCTGGGCACCACCTACTCCTGCGTGGGGGTTTTCCAGCACGGAAAGGTGGAAATCATCGCCAACGACCAGGGCAACAGGACCACCCCCAGCTACGTGGCCTTCACCGACACCGAGAGGCTGATCGGGGACGCGGCCAAGAACCAGGTGGCCCTGAACCCCAGCAACACGGTGTTTGACGCCAAGAGGCTGATCGGCAGAAAGTTTGAAGAGCCGGTGGTGCAGGCCGACATGAAGCACTGGCCCTTCAAGGTGCTTTCAGAAGGAGGCAGGCCCAAAATTCAGGTGGAGTACAAAGGGGAGAACAAAGCCTTCTTCCCCGAGGAGATCTCCTCCATGGTGCTGGTGAAAATGAAGGAGATCGCCGAGGCCTACCTGGGCCACAAGGTGTCCAACGCCGTGGTCACGGTCCCCGCCTACTTCAACGACTCTCAGCGACAGGCCACCAAAGACGCAGGCGTCATCGCGGGACTCAACGTCCTGAGGATCATCAACGAGCCCACGGCGGCCGCCATCGCGTACGGTCTGGACAAAGGCAAGTCTGGAGAGAGAAACGTCCTGATCTTTGACCTGGGCGGAGGCACCTTCGACGTGTCCGTCCTGACCATCGAGGACGGCATCTTCGAGGTGAAGGCCACGGCCGGAGACACTCACCTGGGAGGAGAGGACTTTGACAACCGCATGGTCAACCACTTTGTGGAGGAGTTCAAGAGGAAACACAAGAAGGACATCAGCCAGAACAAGAGAGCCTTGAGGAGGCTGCGCACAGCTTGCGAAAGGGCCAAGAGGACCCTGTCCTCCAGCTCCCAGGCCAGCATCGAGATCGACTCTCTGTTCGAGGGCGTGGACCTGTACACCTCCATCACCAGGGCTCGCTTTGAGGAGCTGTGCTCCGACCTGTTCAGGGGAACCTTGGAGCCCGTGGAGAAGGCTCTGAGGGACGCCAAGATGGACAAGGGCCAGATCCACGACGTGGTCCTGGTGGGAGGCTCCACCCGAATCCCCAAGATCCAGAAGCTGCTGCAGGACTTCTTCAACGGCCGGGAGCTGAACAAGAGCATCAACCCGGACGAGGCGGTGGCTTACGGCGCCGCCGTCCAGGCCGCCATCCTGACGGGAGACACGTCGGGGAACGTTCAGGACCTGCTGCTGCTGGACGTGGCTCCTCTGTCCCTGGGGATCGAGACGGCCGGAGGAGTGATGACGGCCCTGATCAAACGCAACACCACCGTCCCCACCAAGCAGACCCAGGTGTTCAGCACCTACTCCGACAACCAGCCCGGGGTCCTGATCCAGGTCTACGAAGGGGAGAGAACCATGACCAAGGACAACAACCTGCTGGGCAGGTTTGAGCTCACAGGAATCCCGCCCGCGCCCGAGGGGTCCCGCAGATCGAGGTCACCTTCGACGTGGACGCCAACGGCATCCTGAACGTGTCGGCGACGGACAAGAGCACCGGCAAAGAGAACAAGATCACCATCACCAACGACAAGGGTCGGCTGAGCAAAGAGGAGATCGAGAGGATGGTGCAGGACGCCGAGAAGTACAAAGCCGAGGACGAGCTGCAGAGGGACAAGATCGCGCCAAGAACCCGGGCCACGCCAAGCGTGGAGGACGAGAGCTTGAAGGGCAAGATCAGCCAGGAGGACAAGAAGAAGGTGCTGGACAAGTGCGAGGAGACCATCAGCTGGCTGGAGAACAACCAGCTGGCTGAGAAGGACGAGTACCAACACCAGCAGAAGGAGCTGGAGAAGGTGTGCAACCCCATCATCAGCAAGTTGTACCAGGGAGGGAGGCCCACTGGCAGCTGCAGAGAGCAGGCAGGAGCCCACAGCCAGGGGCCCACTGTGGAGGAGGTGGACTGAAGGACCACTGGAGGGTTCAGCTTTCCTCACCTTGATCCTAAAGCTGCTGGGCCTTGTACTGCAGATGACAAAAACTATTCCAGACTGTTTATTGTTGTTAAATATGTTTTAAAAACGGAGCTGTAATTTTAGATGTTCTTGAGTCTTCATCATCATCATCATCACAATTGAGCTGTAAAAACTTTATGTTTGAACTGTGATCATTAAAGTTGTAAATATTTTACAGTGTCAACATTTTTTTTTTGCTGGAAGATTAAATAAAATTTTCTGATCAATGTTTTTATTTTTCTGGGTTTCAGGTCAAAGCAAAACAAAAGCTTCATATTTTGTCCATGTCTAAACTGCTGAGGATCTGGAGAACATGTCTTCACTACATGTTGGCCCTCATGGGGCCCTCATCATGGGGCCCTCATGATGGGGCCCTCATGATGGGGCCCTCATGATGGGGCCCTCATCATGGGGCCCTCATCATGGGGCCCTCATGATGGGGCCCTCATCATGGGGCCCTCATGATGGGGCCCTCATCATGGGGCCCTCATGATGGGGCCCTCATGGTTTCAGGCCTTTATTAGTTTATTACTCTAAAGTTTATCAACTTTTCCAGAGGTATTGAAAAATATATTGAGAATAAAGTAAACTATAAAGAATGACAAAGAAACACACTTTTCTAATATCAAGCTAATTAGATACACAAAACTAACATCTGATATGTTTTAAAACTAAAGTGAATCATAAAGTAGGACAGAAACTGGTTGGTTATTTAGTGAGTTTCAAACCTGGAGCTGCGAGTTCAAACAGCGCCGAGCTTCCTGTAAATATCGCGAGAACGGAAGCAGAACGAGAAGACGGGTCCAGTCCAGGCATAGCGATATTCATATTTAGCAGCAACAGCGACAACAGGGTTTGTGGAGGATGGTGTTGTTGTTGCGTTAACAGGCTGGATGCCGGTATGTGCGGCCGCCTCAGCCGCAGATGAATCGCCTGGCTGCGATGAACAGGTACAGCTCAGTCGCTCTTTCAGTAGCAGCTAGTTAGCTGGTTAGCAGGTAGCCGATAGCTCGGAGCTAATGTTTGGCGTTAGCTGTAGGTTTCTGATTAAGTCCGCGGATTGTTTCCCACACAGCCAACATGAAGCCCCACGGAGCGGCTACATCCCGCCGTGGGTGTTACCCCAGCGGGTCACAAGCGGCGGGGTGGCGGGGAGAGCGGGCAGCTATTGTTAGCAGGCTAATGGGCTGAATGGTCGCTGCTTCCAGAGCCTCGAACCTGCAGTAGTTCTGGTGCTGGACGGACTCAGAGGTTATTCAGCATTTATTCAGCTGCCCCGGCTCACAATAACCATCTGCAGGGGAATTTAGACCCATTTGGAAAAATTTGGAAGGA
This sequence comes from Poeciliopsis turneri, assembly GCA_922788865.1. Taxonomy (NCBI): domain Eukaryota; kingdom Metazoa; phylum Chordata; class Actinopteri; order Cyprinodontiformes; family Poeciliidae; genus Poeciliopsis; species Poeciliopsis turneri. The sequence continues at coordinate 179,308 of CAKLNU010000846.1, forward strand.
TCTTCATTTAATGACCCACTTATAGAGACATATTCAATTTATTTAGATATCAAATTCACAACACAAATATTCTGGACGCTCCAAAATAATTCCAGTCATTCCAGCTCATTCTGCTGGTCAAGCAGTGCAGTTTCAGTGAGTCATACTGGTTTAAAAAGTTTTTACATTCACTCCCCCTGGACAAGCATTCAGCGACAGTGGACAGGAAAAACGCCCCTTTAACAGGAAGAAACCTCCAACAGAACCAGAACCTGACGAATTACAGAAAAACATCCTGGTGAGAAATAACACAGGGGCCGTTTACTAAAATATTTAGCTTAGTAATAAATTGGAGATCAGATAATAAATGACGCAGGTGGCAGGTTATTTAAAGGGCCGTCGCTGTTTTTAGGGAATCACCTCACATGGAACAGCTGCTGATTATAATCTGACTAAAATAGCCTGAATATTCATGCAAACAGTATATTCTAATCACACTTTGAACTCATGTGGGTGCGGCGGACATCTTGGACGTAACATTTCAGGCAGCATGCGTTCAGTCTCTGCTACGTATGTAAGGTATCCGACCAGCTGCTCTGGCTTTCCGACCCGATCTGAAACCCAGAGCAGGGGATTTTATTTAATGTTGAGCATATCATCAGTTTCCTGGTCTTCATGCCCAGCTGACAGCGACCGTGTGCAGAGCTTCCTGTTGACCCTTCCTCTGTGTCCTGCAGCTCGCAGCCTCGGCTCTCTGGGCGTCCATCCGCTGATGAAGGCGAGCCGGCGTGGTGAGGTCAGGCGCTGCAGTTGGTTGGAGGAGCTGGCTCTGCTGCAGCAGCGGAGGATGTGAGCAGCAGCAGCAGCGTGCCGCGGTGCTGCAGGTTTATGGGTCCAGGCTGTGGACGAGCTGCTGGCTTTTCTCACTTTCTGTCTCTGCATGTTGAAGCAATTGGACTGAACTGAGTGGCAGACATTTGGCAGGATGAACGGCTCTCTGCTGACTCCGCCCAGCCCACGGGCCTCTGGCTCCTCCCCCTTGCCCCCTTCGCCCTCCCCGTCGCCGCCGTCGCCCTCCCTGCTGCCGCTGTCCTCCAGGCCGGCCCCCCTGGCCCCCCTTGTGAGCCCGCCAGCCCCGCCGTCCTCCCTGTCTGACACGCCCACGCCGTCCCCCTCGCCGTCCCTCAGCTGGACTGAATTCTGTGAGCTACATGCGCGTGTCGCTGCCGGAGACTTTGCGCGCCACTTCCGGGCGTTTCTCCTGGAGAACCCGCACTACAGCGCGGACTCAGCGGCAGCTTTCTGCCGCCGCTTCACCGACCGCTTCATCCGCCACTTCCAGAGCGAGCTGGAGGGGGCGCTGCCTCCGAGCGGAGCCGTGGGACGCGACGAGATGATGAGCTGGGCTCCCCCCCGCGCCCCTCCGGGGGGGGCTCGCGGCGCCCCCGCGCGGGGGACGTCCAGGCCGGCGCCGTCCCGGCTGGTGCTGGAGAACCGCGGCAGCGACCGCTTCCAGGACTCCTACGCCCAGGGCCAAGTGCTGCCGCCGTCCTCGTCGTCGTCCTGCTGCTCCTCAGTGGGGGGAAACAACGGGAGGCGGGAGGAGCGCGGGGCCCCTCCGGGCCCCGGGAACAGCGATGCGCCGGCAGAGGAGGAGGAAGACAGCTGGGTTGGAGCGGCTTCGGCCGGCGACGGCGCGGAGCTCGGCGAGTCATCTGAGGCGGATCACACTTTTCATCTCCCTCCCTGCTCCGTCACTCCGCCGCCCGACTCCAAAGGCAACGGCACGCCCAACTCCTCCAAGAACAAGCTGAAGAAGCGCTTCTCCCTGCGCAGCGTGGGGCGCAGCGTGCGCGGCAGCGTGCGCGGCATCCTGCACTGGAGGAGCGCCTCCAGCGATGCGGCGCAGAGCCCGCTGCCCTCCAGCTACAGCTACACCCTGGGCGTCCAGGACTCCGGCGGCGCCAAGAGAAGCGCCGCCACGCAGCCCCCGACGCCCACCTCCTCCATGCCCGTGTCCCTGTCCATGCCCCTCTCCCTTCCTCACTCCTCCTCTTCCTCCCTGCCGCCCTCGTCCTCCAGCAGCGCCACCTCGTTGTCTCTCTCTGAGACGGCGCGTGATCGCCGGCGGAGCAATGGCGAGGGAGGCGAGAAGGACAAGTGGAGCCACCGGCTGGAGAAACTCAGGCTGTCGCGCTCGCCACCGCCCATCTTCACCCAGAACCCCCAACCCGGCTCCAACTCGCTGCCCCCCAGCAGCGCCGCCGCCCTGGGCCCCCCCAGAAAGGTGGGCCGGCTGGTGCGGGAGGGAGGGGTGAGCGTCAGCTCCTCCAGCGACGAGCTGGGCGGCAGCCACGGCTTCTCCGGCTTCTCCTTCGGACTGCTGCATCACGGCGCAGAGAGCAACAGCACGGCCCAGCCGGGGGCCCAGCCGGGGACCCAGCCGGGGGCCCAGCCGGGGGCCCAGCCTGCCCCGGTGCCGCCCCTGGCCAGCTGGGGCACCGTCCCCTGGAGGGGGGGCCGCTGGCACAAATGTCGTCTGGTCCTGAGAGAGCGAGACCGAGAAGGGGGCGAGCGAGGAGAGGAGTACTACCTGGAGTTCTTCATCCCACCAAAGGTCAGTGCAATCGGGTCAGAACCAGAACCAGCTGATGGTATTGGGTCAGAACCAAATCCGGCCCCCTGAGCTCTTTATGTGGCCCTCGCACAAAAATCAACAAATCCCAAAACTCTTTCAGGCTCCGAGATTTTTCTCAAAAATTGCCCTAAATTTTCTTACCTGAACTAAACGGCTGCCTCACCTGATGTCAGGTTATAGTTCATGATCTACACAGTGAGCAATAACGTCACATTTACCATCATAAATCAGAGCAAATATCAGACATTTGCACCTGAGTGTCACAAATATTTAGACTTTTATTGGACAAAAATCACAAAACGAATCAAGAAATTCTGAAGGGACTGAGAAGATGTTCAACAATATTTAATTGTCATAATTCATTTGTATTTTAACAGTTTGCGAACTGGTTTAATCAAAACATTCGGCTGCAACTGGCCCTTTAAGAGCCGTGATGATCCTGATTGGCCCTAAACAGAGTTTGGCACCCTGCAGTAAAATGTATCGGATCAGAACCAGTACAAGGTTTCCCCCAGTAAACCTGCTCAGCCCGGCGGTCGGGGCGCCAAGGCGTCCGCCATGTTTTTGTAGTAAAACATGTTAAGTTGACAGGAAAAGTAAAAGTATTGTTGGGTAATTATATGTTCTGGGAAAACATGGCCAGTGAAACTATTTAAACCCAAAATTAGTCTTAAAAACAACAAATCAAAAAGTATCATTAAATGAATAATAATTATTAGCATTTCTGTTTAATCCAAATAAAGTCAGCGGCTCCATCAGGGCTTCAGGGGCCATAAATGATAATAACACAAACCACGAATATATAAATATAACATTTGTTTATTGAGATGATCAACAATCAGATTTAATCCAATGCTGCTAATGTGGCGTTAGCAGCTCTAACATTGAGATTTTAATAAGAGCCACAGAAACGGTTCTGGTTGGCCGACTTTATGGGTCGAGTTTCTCTGATTTCTGCGCTCATTAACTCTAAGTGGACAAAGCATTTGATGCTTCGTTTAAACGGAAAAATAATATGAAACCAGCGTGAAGCGTGGCTAACAAGGCGAGCGTGAAAGTTAACCGCTAACGCTCCGACCAACTGGAGCACACACATGAACTTCACAGGGCAGACAGCGCCACCTGCTGGGCAGCGGCTGAGATGGAAAAGCCCCACATCGTTCTTTGTTCACAAAGATGAATCATTCTCAACGCTCCTCTGAAAGCGACTAAAAGTGATTCCTGCGGCTCAAAGAGCTGCACAACCAGAGCTGATGTGGACCTCTACAAACAAACATGGATGTAGACTTCTCCAAAGAATCATGATTCCTGATGGCAAGATCCTCACAGGTCAGCCTGTGAAAGTAGGAGCGTGACCCCTGCTGAGGTCGACTTGAAAGATCCTGCAGCGGCAGAGCCGAGGCGACGGGCCCCGAGGCGACGGGCCCCAAGGCGACGGGCCCCGAGGCGACGGGCCCCCTAGGCGACGGGCCCCGAGGCGACGGGCCCCGAGGCGACGGGCCCCGAGGGTTAGGGTTGGGCTCCAGCGCTGTGATTTGTCGCTCTGCCAGATTGAAATAATAAACTATTAACGTCTTTTAGGAATAACTCCGCTCCACAAGTGAAACTCTCAGAGCAACGGAGACGCTTGCAATCTGGCTTTAAGATAAAAATAAAAGCAATTTTTTTTTCTTTCTTCCCCCAAAATTATTAATGAAAATAAAATCAAGCAACGCTTATCCTGGCGGGTGTCGTAGTGAAGCACGGCGGGCCGCCAGGCTTTTAATACACTGGGGGAATCCCTGCAGTAGATGGTATCGGGTCAGAACCAGAACCTCTGCGTTCCAGGCCTCCAAGCCCCGGCTGACCGTTCCCTGCTTCTCCATTGTGGACGTGAGGAGCACCACGGCGCTGGAAGTCCCGGACAAGGAGAACACCTTCCTGCTGCAGGTCCAGATGTTTCTCTATAAGTAATCTCACCCAAACGGGCCGGCCTGGTTCTGATCCGAGCTGCCCTGTTTTTGCTCCTCTGCAGCTGGACGGGTCGGCCCAGTATGTGATCGAAACCCGAGACGCTGTGCAGATGAGAGCTTGGCTGAGTGACATCAGGAACGCCATTTGTCTCAGGTACTGATCCGATCGGAGCAGAACCTCAGCTGTTCCAATTTCTGTTTCTAAACGATCTGTTTGGACGCTGGGAAAGACTATTGCCTATGCTAGCCTAAAGTAGCCTCTGAATGCTAACATGTAGCAGCTCACGCTAACGTCGGGGTCAGTCCAGACTGCTGAGGAAGTCTGTCGGGGAAACTTTGCCCCAGAACCAGAACCTGTGACTGCAGCGAGTCCGGATGTCAGCAGGCGCTGCAGTGACTAACTGTGCTTCCTGCTGCAGCGAGCAGGACGACGCTGAAGGGGCGTGTCCGGCTTCGCTGGACGTCAGTGGAACGCCAGAGATCAGCGAGCGTCTTTCACAAGGTGAGTGTTGGGTTTCCTGTCCCGGTGCTGGGCCAGGACTAGTTCTGATCCAGAGAACCGGAGAACCAAAGTCCAAGGAAGAACTGTGAAAAACCTTGAGGCCGTTGATCCGGACCGCGTTGGAGCCGGGGTCAGAACCACGGCTGGATCAGAACTTCTGTACTGGTCTGGAGGAAACGTGAGGTCTTTGTGGTAGTTCATGAACATCTAACCGTGTTCTGCTCCTTCTCACCGGCCGGTTCCGACCCGTCAGTCTGCTACGGAGGGATCGGAGGCTCCTCCCCTCTCACGGATCCACTTCCTCCAGAACTTCCACCTCGAGCGCCACTGGACGAGTCGGATGGCAGGAATTTCGGGGGAGTCGGTCCTGGCCTCGGCACACCTTTTGCTGAGACGCCAGAAGCGACAGGTAATGATGACCCGGGCGGGTCGGTTCTGGAAACGGCCGGGACCCTGAGTGACCGGGACCGATGCGCTTCCCCTGCAGGGTCGTTCCTGTTCTCTGACGCGGTGACCTCCGAGGCCGTGGAGCACCCGCTCAGCGAGTGCCAGTGGTTCCACGGCACCCTGTCGCGTCTCAAGGCGGCCCAGCTGGTTCTGGCCGGAGGCCCGGCGAGCCACGGCGTCTTCCTGGTCCGACAGAGCGAGACGCGGCGGGGAGAGTACGTCCTCACCTTCAACTTTCAGGGCAAGGCCAAGGTGAGTCCAGGAGGCGGACGGCGGACTGTCCTGGTGTCTCTGCCGCGCTACATGTCTCCGTGTCTCGGGTCCCGCAGCACCTCCGTCTGTCCCTGAACGAGGACGGCCAGTGCCGGGTCCAGCACCTCTGGTTCCAGTCCATCTTTGACATGTTGGAGCACTTCCGGGTCCATCCCATCCCTCTGGAGTCGGGCGGCGCCTCTGATGTCACGCTCATCAGCTTCGTGGGAGCCACGGCGGTCCGACAGCCAGGTACGATCAGAACCGGGTCGGCAGAACCCGGACCGGTCCCTGGACAGGTGTGAAGCCTTCATCCTGTCCCGCATGGGTCACCATCCTCATCCTCATGCTGCACCGATCCCTGAAGCAGAGGAGACGCCGCCCAGCCCGGGACCATCTGACCTCTCTGTTGTTGTCTTGTATGGTTGGCTCGCCCCCTGCAGGCCGGGACCGGGCGGGCAGTCGGCCCGCGGCCTGCGACGCCATCACCACGCGCCATCCCGACTCTCCATCAACCCCCATCTCTGACTGTGTGTAAGTGAGACCGACCCGGCCCGGAGGACGAGTGCGTGGCAGCGAGGACGCGTCTCCATTCAGTCCGGGCTCTCAGGCGGCTTCCGGGTCCGACCAGAACCAGAACCATTCAGATCCTTTGCGCATGTCAAACTCGAGGCTCAGGGGCCAATTGAAGCTCGCCTTAACTGTTCAAGTGGCCCTCCAGACGCCAAATTACGTCAGTCCATTCCAGTTTTTGGCAATTTGGCGATCTCCAAAATTCACAGAAAATCCACGTTTTTCATGCTAATTAATGAATTTAATGCAAATATTTTCAAAACGTCGGTTTCTGACTTTCAGCCTCGATCCATGTGGCGAGTAACAAAAAGTCACCTTCAATGTCATAAGCAGAAATATTGTAGATATTATATAACTTTGATTGTAAAAAATTCACAAGAACGATCCTGGATAGAAATTGTGGAGGAACATCATTTTTAACACGCCTGGTGCAGAACCAGAACCAGCCGGACCGGCTCGGTTTCCACAGTGCCATTCTACACCACGCAGTTCTATGTCTTACTGCCCCCTGCTGGCCTCTGCTGCACATTACAGCGTCTATAAGAAAGGAAACGACATAAAAACGACAAATAATTTCAGGAAAGAAGAACAACAGATGATGAGCTCTAGAAAAACAGTAGAACCGGACCTGCCAGGTTCTGGTTCTGACCCGTCTGTTGAAAGGAGAGCTGTAATGGTTCTGGAACCAGTTGGGCCGTTCTGAGCTGCAGCCTGTAGAACCTTGTGATTATCTGTAGCTGGCCGATCAGAACCAGAGGTTCTGTTGGACCATGGGAACCCGTCCCTGAGAGTCCAGAACCACCTGACTCCTCCCACTCACCGCCATTCTGTCTCTCCCTCCATCCGCTCCTCCTCTCTCTCTCTCTAACTCATGGCTTCTTCTTCTCCTCCTGGATCCCTGCAGACTCGACCAGCAGACCCCGTAGCCCCCCCCAGGCCCCCCCGCTGCCGCCGGGACGCCCGCCGCCACCGACCCCCCCGCAGGAGAGAGGATCCGAGGCGGAGCCGGCGGTGGGAAGCGGCGGGCCGGCGGAGGACTGGGAGGACACGCCCCTCCGGCCGCTGGACGCCGCCGAGGGCGAGGAGCGGGACGGGGCGAGGGCGCCGCGCGCCGTCGACAACCAGTACTCCTTCTTCTGAGGTGGCGGCCATCTTGGGGGGTTCTAACACTAATCGAGGCCGACAGGTGACACACTAACGAGCGGTACCGCCGGCCCGATTCGCCACTCCGCCTCGCAGAACCTTCTGGACACTACGACTGAAACTCGAGCCTGTGGAGCCAGCAGGACCGGAACCAGACAGCCAAACATGCGCTACAGAACCTGAACCTTACACCGCCCCTGGAGCCGGTCCAGGCCCGGTTCTGTCCGCCGCCTGCAATCTGTTAGAGGTCCAGACGGCCGGTTCTCCAGAGCCTGCTTCAGATTACAGAACCATTCGACCCAGTAAAAGGTTCTGAACCCAAACAGATCCCGGGAATGTCCCAAAGATGACCCAGTTCCTCAGAGACCCAAAGGTCAAGGGTCAGAACTCCAGGGTGTTCTTCACCTGCTGGAGATCCAACATGACCCAGATTACCGGTTCTGGTTCTGAGCCCGATTCTGGATTGACTGTGGATTTTTGACCTTTGACCCCTCGTCTGGACCCGACTGAAGGTCACAGGAAGGGAAACGGGGAAGTTCAGGATGTTTTAATCCAGGATCTGGAGTTCATCTGTTCAGATTAGGTTGGATTAGGGTGGAAGCTGGGTGGGTCAGGACCGGTCCTGATCACAATAGCCTGGCCGCTTTATGTGACCTCTGACCTCTTCTGCATTACCACTACTGACAGAACCAACACTAATGACCCACTGACATGTTGGGGGTTCTGCTGCCTCTAACGGGTCCAAATGAACCAGCTTCATCTGGTTCCCATGCCTCTGGGCCCATCAGATGTTCTGGAGAACCTCATCTGATGCTTCAGTCACCTTTATTTCACTGGAGTCTTAAGGTCCAGATAGGAGGGGTTTGGCCTCATCGCCATGGTAACGGTACCCTGAGGCGGGGCAGGAGGGCGGGGCAGGAGGGCGGGGCAGGAGGGCGGGGCAGGAGCCCCTCCAAGGAGCTCTCCAGAACATCCCCTCCAGATGTCGCCACTTGTCCTGGTTTTGTTTTGGAACAAGCTGAGCAATAAGTCACTTTATCCAGATGAAACGATTCTTGACAGGAAATTGCATCACTTGTAAAGTCCAGCTGTGATTGGCTGGAACCAGGGCGCTGTGTAAGGTTTGGGTCTGGAGTGGGATGGAACCATTTACCTCAGCCCAGTCAGAGAAGCGGACAGAGTGATGACAGTAATAATAACGATGGTCAGGTGAAAAGTATTAAAGCTTTCTAGTTTGATTTTCTAACTCCGTCTCCATCTCAGCTCTGATGTCTTTGTGCCTTTTTTCATTTTGGGGACAAACGATGAACAGAGCTGCTGGCGCCCCCTGGTGTTTTCCTGCTGTCCTCCTCATCAACACTTCTAGAACATTTCAGATAACTTATTTCTAGTTGTGCCTTTCTGTGTCTGTCTGCTCATCCGCCTGCGACGCCTTTCCGCTGTCCTCCATGTCTTTGTCCTCGTCTCGGTTGGAAGACTCTTCGTGCCTTTCTCTGTCTCTTTTCTCTTTGCTGGGACCGTTTGTTGAGGACAGACTGTCCTGTGTGGTTAGTTTCAGGTACTACATCAAATTTAATGATATAATATAAATATAGTGAAACATTCAACCTGATGTGGCGTGTTTTATTCCTTCTGTCCGGTTTGGACCAAAGGTTCTGGTCCAGCCAATCCAGATCAGTTCTTTGCGGCTCAGGAGGGAAACGGGGCGGGAAAAATTGTTAAAAAGAATCGAGACAAAAACCTCGAAGATTAGAAGAACTGATTCCAGAACCACGCTTCCTAATGTTTGGGGCGACTCCTCATGACGGGAAGAATGACCCTTGACCTTCAGCTTGGCACACACCATGAAGCCACAGGTTTGATCTGTTCTGCTTCCTAACCCTGAATCAGTTCTGTGTGTGTGAGAGCAACTCTGAGCACCGTTCCAGCTCAGCCCCTTTATTCAGCAGAATGGGTCCCATCAGGACCAGAGTTCTCTGCTTTGACCCATTACGTCCAGAGAGCAGCCGACCCGATCCACGACGAGGACAGAACTGGGTCAGAACCAGAACCCCATGAAGGTTTGGGAACGTCCTGGGTTGTTTACATTCTGGACATGTAGAAGGAAAATATTCCAGAGAACATTCTAGATGAAATAATTTAATAGTGATCTGCTGATCTAGAACATTTCAGAGAACTGATCTAGATCTGATCTGCAGTTGGTCCCCAGGGGGCGCTGCAGTTCCCAGATGAGCAAAGGAAGCCAGAGTCTCAAATTTTTCTAAAATGTTCAATTTAATTCAGATAAAAACATTTCTAGATCAGGTGACAGGAAACATTTAAATAAAAACATTCTCAGGAGTCGTCAGTGAAATGAAACGGCAGCAAAAAAACTGCAGTCATTTGGAAAGTTGCAATGAATTAATAAACTGAATATTGATGCCTGACAACAGGAAGTCTCCTCACCCTGGTATTAATCTGGGAATTAATCTGGATTAATCTGGATTAATCTGGATTTTGGGTTAACTGTTTCAGAGAGCCCTCTTCTGGACTTAAGTGACGTTCAAGGAAATTCTTAGGAGGTGAACATAAACTTTAGATGAGTGGTGATCAATAATAATTCGGGTTATTGATCAGACTGATCAGACGCACAGAGACATCCCAATCCAGGTGAAGGAGTCTGCATTCTAACAGATTAGGATCTCTGAATGATTTAATCCCAGATATTCAACATGTGTTCCCAGACTGTCTCCATTTCATCCAGAATGGCCGGTTGACCTCTGACCTTCGTATTTTCTTATCCAAGTAAGTCAGACGTTTCCTTTCTTGTGTCATTTGAAACGTTACATAATCAAAAGTTAACAGCAATAACTTGGGCATTTAGCCTCAATCATTCATAAACTGGCGTCTGAACGAGTGACATGGTGAAAATGTCACTAAAAAAATCATTTTTTCCAGTCGATTGGCTGATTGACCCGCTTTGTTTCTGAAGCCGCTGGATCATCCAAGAGATGGAGAAAATCTGGGATGATCAAAATTGTGTTTCAGTTCAGGAGCTTCAATATTCTGACAAACTAGAGACGTTCATGTTTTCACTTCCTTGTTCTTGGCAGATTCAAACCAAGAAGTTTGATGGTTGGGAAATAGAAAACTTGCAAAACAAAAAAAATCCCTTTCTACTTTTATTTGAATAAAATGTATTATAAAGTATTTCTACCCTTCTCATTAATAGAAACACTTACTAGCTTCACATTAGTCAAACCGTCCCAGAGGCTGGAAGGCCCTCAGTCCATCACCCTCATCTTTAGCTCCCTGTCAGTCAGATTATTTAGCCTTAAATTAGCCGCACAAGTCGGTCAAGAGGTCTAGTCAAAGTTTACAGAAATCAAGCCAAGAGGTGAAACAGCAGTGTAAACGGAGGCTGGAGGGTCCTGGTTCTGATGAAGATGAGGATGAAGAGCTGTCAGAACCGGTCCTCCTGCTGGGCTAACCGGGTCATCTGAAAGCAGGAAGTAGATGGGTTGACTCCGGCTCCACAGCTGCAGGTTTACCTGGCAGGTGAGTTCCTCCACCTACACGTTCACATAGTTCTCGTCTTCGTCCGGCGTTGAGGCTACAGGAGATCCGTTTGCGAGAAAAGCAGAAAGGCAAACTTCAGAACCAAGTTCTGAGTAAAGGTTCCAGGACAGGGGCCTCGACTCCAGGCCTCCAGGTGTCCTGCAGTTTTTAGATGAGCCACAGGTTCAAAAAGCTGGAATGAAACGGCTTCATTATCTGCTCCAGGTGTCGATGAGATCTTCATTATTCCATCCAGGTGCAGCAGAGGCTCATCTAAAAGTTGCAGGAACCCAGTGGCCCCCAGGACTGGAGTTTGAGACCCCTGGTCTAGAAAAGGTTTCTATCCCGTCCAGAATGGTCCAGTAGAGAGGTCAGGTGTTTGACTCACCTGACTTCACGTTCTCGTAGTCTGGAGGAAAAAGAACAGAGAAGAACTGATGGATCATCAGAACCAGACCCAGAATGTTCTGCGGAGGTGAGACCATCCAATCAGCGCCGGACCGGCATGCTTAGACTTACTGTGATCGGATTCCGAGTCCGAGTCCAAGTCCGAGTCCTGGTCTGGCTCTGGTTCCTGTTCTAGAGCTTGTCTTTTATTTTCATCTTCTGAAACAAGAGAAGAAACTAAAAGCAAAGAGAAAAAAGAACCGGGAACTTTTTATTCTTTGAGCTGCAAACAGAAACTTACCAAGGTTGACATAGTCAGCGCCATCTGTGGAGAGAAACCAGACAGGCTAACCACCACCGAACATGCTAACAGACAGGCTAACCACCAGCGACCGAACATGCTAACAGACAGGCTAACCACCAGCGACCGAACATGCTAACAGACAGGCTAACCACCAGCGACCGAACATGCTAACAGACAGGCTAACCACCAGCGACCGAACATGCTAACATAGTCAGCGCCATCTGTGGAGAGAAACCAGACAGGCTAACCACCAGCGACCGAACATGCTAACAGACAGGCTAACCACCAGCGACCGAACATGCTAACAGACAGGCTAACCACCAGCGACTGAACATGCTAACAGACAGGCTAACCACCAGCGACCGAACATGCTAACAGACAGGTATGTATATCATACTTGAGCTTTTCTGATCTTTATTTACCAAAATGAACCTTAAGATGAGTTTAATTTCCCTATATGTGGCCTACTTACTCATAAGAGCTAATTAAGCTATAACTAAAAAAAGTTATCTAGCGTAATCAAACTAATATTTCCATATAGGCTAACTACCAGCATCTGAACATGCTAACCTAGAGCCACTGAGGGCCCGAGGCTACAGAAGCATATAGCGATTATGGAGGAAAATCATTTTTTGAGCGCCATCACATTATAACGTGATATTTATCTTGTTTAAACTTGATAGTTTCGTGTCCAGGAGATGGCGGTAGTGTGCTTTCCTTGCTAGCCTTGCTAGCATAAAGAAGGCTAGCACAGTGGCTAACAGGAGTTGGTCTAGTTTTCCTTCCTGCTCGGTCTAAACATGGAGATAAACTGATGCTGGATATCTTTGTGGCCCAGCCAAATGTTAAAAGACTGACCAGATTTCCTAAAATGTATCAAGCATGTTCTTAGTAAAACATCTGATTCATTTGTGTAAGACATTGTGAAATTCCACATCATGAGAAGGCAATACAGCATTTAGCTTCCAATAAGGAGACATCAAGGATATCAGGCTGTTTGGAATAACAAAGACTTCAGGATAGATATTCAAGATTCACATTTTAGGATTTCAAGGAACCTTTTTACCAATCATCTGACTGATCACAGTCAATATGTCCTTCCAAAAAGCTAATACCTGAGGACACGCCCACATACAATGAAATAAAGACTCTTTTTGGGAAGTACATTTAACACAAGTCAGGAACATGAGGGTTGAAGTGAGATCATTTAACTGCAGTGATCTATTGCCCAGTCTGCCATTTGTATTGTAGTCATTTGGATTTTGTTGGCTGACTGCGTGTGACTCAAAGCTCAGGCTTCTGGCCTTTCCTCGCTCGTCACTCTTTATCCCAAATCTGTTTCCATGTCTGCGGAATATCGGTCAAAGATTCTTTTGTTGACAAACGAGGAGTAAAGAAGAGACGCCGGTCCGCCATCATACAAGTGGCTCTAACGAGGCTAGATCAAGACTGCTGCTTGGACCAAATTAAACTCAAACTTGGAGATATTTATTAAAATATTTTGTAAGAAAATCACGTTTGTTTTTAAGTTCTTCAAATGACATAAACATGCTCGTGCAAACAGATCAGAAACCTTGGCTAACCCGTTAGCAGACCAGACTTTAAAGCCTGGGTCTGTTCTACCTGCACCAAAATCACTGCTGCTAAAAATGGGTGAGAACTGGAATAGTTGTTGCTTTTCTTTCAAATAATCAAGTGCTTTTTGCCACATCATCATTGTATTTTTCAGAAATGGGTTTTTTGTTTGCTTAATAAACTCTTTCCTATCTGATGGACACATGAATAAAGATCCACTGGGACTCAATCTGAGCCATGCTGGGTTTGTCTGGAGTAAAGTAAAATATAACTGCCCTGATCTGGGCAGAAAATCATAATAGTTTTGGTAATTATACACCTCCCCTGTCACTATGCAGACATAAGACAGACAGTCTGATTCTACTGGTCCAATGAAGTTGGAAAACGTTTTATTTAGCTCCTTAAAGAAGGAGGGTGGGGGGTGCAACTGATTGGAAAACATGCAAGAACTTTGATGCAACCAATTAAGGACATGGGTAGCATGTTTAATCTACAAAAGTTAACATACTTAGACACTTCGATCTGGAATAGATTATTCATCTCTGATGTTATGCTGCATGACAATAAATCTGAATCTGAAAAGTTGTTGACAATATTATCTTAGCTGATGATTGGACTGCGGCAACAGAAGTCCTCAGATGAGCACAACAGAAAACAGAAAGGAGACGCTATAGGACAAGAAATGAAAGAATATAGAAGGTTAAAATAATGGTAAATAATGCAAATGTGATAGGATTTCCATTTCTAATGTGTTCCAGAGGTGAAAAGGTTTTGAAATCTCTCATTACTGAAGTTTCACAATTCAAATAAACGTTTCACAAGCTACGTTTGAAATATTCTGCTGTTGTGGAGAACAATCTAGTCCAGTTTGAAGTGTCGATGTATGTTTGTTTCTAAAGGAGAACAGATTATTTATTAACACTTATATTTTGCATTAGTTACTTATTTACCGTCATATGTTAAGCATCATTTACATGATTATTATTCACCAAATTTAACTTGATTGTACATAATTACAAAAAGGTGACGTGGAACATAACTAAGTGCAAAACATGATTTATTTTGGAGAGAGGAAGTCTTATTTTGAAAAATGCTAAACAGGATCTACTTTTGTCTTTTGTCGCCTTCGCTTTATTTCGGCTGTTTCCGTTTTTCAGCCATTATATTGTTCAAGGAAATCTTAACAGAAAATGTTCAGCAAATACATCTGAGGCTTCGTCATGACTGCAGAAGCTTCCATCCCGTAATAATCGCCTTTAGCCATTTCCCGAATCAGAAGCTACAACCGGAAGCCCACTTCGGCCCGGTTCCGGCCCGTCAGCCAGATGATCGGATACTAAACGTTTCCTTCTGTGTAGGATCCTGCTCAGAGTGCGTATAACTCCTAACGGCCAATCTCCATGTTTAGACCGAGCAGGATGAAAAACTAGACCAGCTACTGTTAGCCACTGCTAGCCTGGCTAAGAGCTAGCAGGCTGCTAGCCTGAGTTAGCCTAAAGGAAAAGCACGCTACCGCCACCTCCTGGACATGAAGCGATCAAGTTTAAACAAGATGAATGTCAAGTTTATACAACATATGACGTCTAAACGTTATCGTTATAACGTGATAGCGCACTAATTTGCTCTCCTCCATGATAGCAATATGGTTCCGTAGCCTGGGGCTCTCGTAATTTAACAAAATATATCAATGTAAATTTCTAGATCGCGACAGCCCATTAGTTGATTTTATTGAAGGACATTGGGCTTATCCAATGAAATCCCTCCTTGGCCAGTCTTTCCCGCGCTCCTCTGAAATTATAAATGGCGCTATTGGCTAACCTGAATTAGAGAGAAATGAGCGGAAATGTGACGCGGCGGGTCGGAAAAACCGCGGGAACAAAACAAAAAGCACAGAGTCCATCAAGAAAATTCATCCAACATGTTTCCCACACAGAGTCTGACCGCTGGAGCAGATTCAGGAGGAGAAGCACGGAGAATTAGCGAGTTGTTGCTAATGATCGGAGGATGATGAGAGACAACCAGAAACAGATTGATTATCTGCTACGGTAAGCTAGCAGGTAGTCAGAAAAACACATGATGGCGGCCTAGAAGCAGCTAATGATAGCATTTAGAAACACCAGTTTTAGCCAAAATGTGGAAATGTTCAACATAGGAAACGATTGCAGAAAGTTAGTGTTAAGTTTTTCGTTAGTAATTACTTAAAGTGAACTTCTTGCTCCACACTTTGTTAAATTAATCTGTAGTTAATTGGTTTTCTTAGAGTTAACAATAACAAACCATAATAAGCTTGTACTGGTTCGGATGAAAGGAAAATGTTACACAAAGAAAAACTGGCTGGTGAAATGTCAGTGACCCGTAAACATTTTTTCACACTCTTGATTCTGGCTAGTGGTCAAAATATCGGGCTCTGTTTCACGAATCAGAATAAAATGAAGCGAGGTCCATTTGGATCAGAACTGTGGTCTGAAGAATTTCAGTACCTAAACTGGGAGTGGAGGCTCGGCTCGGCTCGGTTTCAGGAAGGACCTCTCTGCAGAAATCAGAGAAAAAGGGAATCTAGTCAGATTCTGGAGGGAACTCGACTGGAGCAACACGACTTGGATCGGATCAGACCTACATGTATCCGTTGCCTTCAGCATCGCTGTCGGGAAAATCCATTTCTGTGGACAAAGATGAAAAAGATTCTCATGTCCTGTGGATCAAAACGACCCATTTCCTCACCTGACGAGTCCCTAACTCAGTCCAAGTCCCGTCCAAATAATAGGCATCATTAACCCAAACGAGTCTGATTCACACCAGGAGCAGCGAACTAGTGAGTTCACTAGTCGTCCCAGTTAGTTTCCTCCCTCTGACTAGGAACAAGATCCAAATTGTGGATTTAAACTGAAGCTAATTGAGTTGAAACTCATTTTAGACTGAGGAGGATTAGAAAGTGGGCTGCGTTCTTTAAGAGCGTCTCCATCGCTCTCATGATGTGCCTGCTGTGGTCTGCAGATGAACAGATAAAGAACATCCGCCGCCACTCGGCTTCGTCTCTAATCTGGCTCAGAGGAAAGATGGCGGCTCTTACCCGGGGCCGGGTTCTCGTAACTCGGGTTGCTCTCTGAGGAAGGAAAACATCAGCTGAGAAAAGCCCACATTAAAGAGAATCGGTTCCTGCTGAAGAACCAACCCACCGGTTTCTGTCGGTGTGTAGGGCCGTGTCTGGTCAGAACCGCGACCAGCAGGAATCGGGCTGAAAGAAACAACAACAGATTTATTTCAGTGTGAAGGGCCTCAGTTTTCATTTGAGGAAACCAGAAAGATTCAGACTGACTGCTGGCGTGTTAATCTGGTTTACAGAAAAGACACTCACTGAGGCTTCAGGGTGGAGGGAGAGTGGACCAAGTTCTGGTCCAACCGGGCCTGACCAGCATCTGGACCGACCAGAGAGAAGACATCATCATTAGAATGGATGGATGGATGATGGATGGGTGATGGATGGATGGATGGATGGATGGGTGATGGACGGATGGATGGGGGATGGATGGATGGATGGGTGATGTATGATGGATGACGGTTGGATGTTTTAGACTCACATGGATGGACGACGATGAATCCAGAACTTCTGACAGAAAGATGAGATTTTTGTTTTTCCAGGTTATTAAAACTTATTCAGTCATTAAATGGAAACAATTCATTTAAATGTCGTCAAAAGCATCAAATCAGCAAAAATTGATCAGTTTTCAAGAAAAACCAGTTCTTGACTCTGAATTGTTTGTCTGGCCGTCACAGGAGAATTTATGAGTTATAGCTGGAAATGTATGCTAAACTAAATGTTAAGGTACGTTAAGGTATGCTAAGCTAACCGCTAAGGTAGGTTAGCATAGCCAGAAAACCATTTCAGTCTATGTTTCTAGCAGGTTGATGATGGAAGCATCACTGATCTGCTAGTTAGAGGAAAAAACAAGAAGCAGAAAAACTAAAGTGGATTTCCGATGAGGAAGAGGAAGAGGAGTGGCAGAAGGACACTGACCAATCAGCTGGCAGAAAAACCGATGGCGGGACAAACGCAGTGAACGGAGAAATGTTGAGTTAGGAGTGGAAGGAAAAGTTTGCAAGCTAAAGCGTGATCTTCAGTTGAAACATGAAATGGCGTTAGAAGCGTCTTCATGTGGAGCTGATGGTGTTTCTGGGCTGCAACCAAACGGGTCAGAAGACAGGAGACTTACGGGACGTATTCCTCTGACGCTGCCGTCTGGCTGATGGAGGCTGCAGACACACAACGACACGTCAAACATCACACAGTTCTGGTGTTGGTGCGGTTTCGGAGGTCCGACTGTAAAACCACAGGAAGTAATCTCTGCCACGTCTTGATGTGCGTCTCACCCAGAGGACTTCTGTTGCCGCAGTCCAAGCAGACGGCGACCAGCAGGACGGAGGCAGCGAAGGCGGCGGCCATCATGAGCAGAGACAACCAGGAGACATCCATCGTTCATCTGAGAACGAAACGCAACCAGGAGACAGGCTGAACAGGTAGACCAGAACCAGAACCTGAACCAGAGAGGCAGAACCCAGATCAGGTCAAAATGAACCCTGAACGTGATTTGGTTTTAGTTTCTGTCCAGTTCCCATCAGAAACTAAATGTTCCTCTGACTGGCTGCTATGAGACGCTCTGATTGGACAACACCCTGTGCAGCCATTTACTCCCGGACCAAAGGGTTCTGTCCCAACCGGACCCGTCCAAAGGGTTGTGCTCCCTGTCTTCCGGTGTCTTCCATCGGTTTCTCTTTATTTTATGGAAATCCAATCCAGGTGTGAATCACTCAGTAAGTTAAAAACCTGTTCAGTGGGTGAGAAGTGGAGCGGAACCGAACCGGGTTGGAACATTTCCTGTGTGAACAAAGAGCAGGTGTTTCTGTTCCTGCAGGTCCGGCGTCTTTTAAACGGTTCCTGAAACATGCAGAACTGGTCCAAACCAACTGGAAACATCTCAGCAGCTTGAAACGCCTCAGACTGAACCCAGTTCAGTTCTGGTCACAAACCAGTCGGGTCTGGAACCATGGCTGCCAATCCGTTCAAACCCAGGAAAGATTCCAGAATATTCCAGGTCTGGTTTGAGGCGGATTGTCCAGGCCGTCGCTCCGGATGGTTCTGATCCGATCAACAACAGGAAGTAGAGAAGTTTCCTTCTCCTGAATTTCAAACGGCTTTCAGACGTCAGCATGAAGCAGGTCCAGAACAAAGGATCCCAGCAGAACCAGAACCAGAGCAGACTTTCTAACCAGACAAGCCGGCCCAGAGCCGCTCCAGACAAACCCAACAGAACCAGCTTTAAATTAACTCAGAACAGTCGGAAGCAGGTTCACACTGAACCTGGTTTAAATCCAAAGCTTTCATCGGAACCAGAGCAGCGACCCGAAACCCAACTGGTCCCAAAACGTCAGCTTCCAACCAGCAGAGGAACCAGTAACACGGCCAGGAAAACCAGTTCAGTCAAACGCAAAATCCAAAAACTAATTAAACTGAATTAGAACCAATTTATGTCCAAATCCAGAACCGGCTTGGAGCAAAAGTAAACTGGAAAAAGTCCAGTTCAGCTGCAGCATGAATCCAGTTTAGAAACCAGTTTAAAGTTAAATTTCAAATCTGCAAAGCTTCAGAATTAAAAGTCACTCAGAACCACTGAAACGAAGTCCAGAAAAAATTAACTGGAAATTCTGATCCGGTTCAACCAAGCCTGGACTCTAGACCGGTCCAGAACCAGCTGACTCTCCATCAGGACCATGGAGCAAGGATGGTCCAGTTCCAGCAACAGAACCAGCAGCTTTCCGCTTTCAGTCCTCTGGGTCACAGCAGAACCGCATCGTTAACCGGATCAGAACCGCATGTGGCCGACATGGCAGCCGTACGGTTCTGGTCATTTTGTGTTTCAGAACCAGCGAGCCCGAAGTCAGCAGAGAGTCAGAACCGATGTTACCGTGGGAGCGTTTGGAGCGGCAGCCATGTTGAACCCAGAAACCAACAGACTGACAGAACCGGGTCAGGAAGGAAGCGAGGCAGGAAACCGAGATCAAACCGTTCGCTGAGCTGCAGCACAACATCCTGAGCAAAAACACAGAACCGGCTTCCAGCGCCGGGCCGCGGGCCAGGCCGGGCCAGGCCGGGCCGGGCCAGGCCGGGCCAGGCCGGGCCAGGCCGGGCCAGAGGTTCCCAACGTCTTCCTGTTGACGTTTGGACTGGACCTGCTGCTTCAGCCAAACAGAACCGGTTCTGATGAGTCCATTAACACCACAAGCTGCAGCCGGAATATTTCAGAGCAGCTAAAAATGTTGTCCGTTTCTGGTTCTGGTTCCTGCTGCGGTCCAAACCCAGGAAGTCTCTCACAATCCGTTTTCCTGTTGCAGATGTTTCTCACACTTTTTCCATCCACTCAACTTTCTCTGCATATCCTGGGCCGCGGTGTCGTCCGTGATGGACCGGACCGGACCAGAACCACATATATCACTTTGGGTCCAAACCACCGGAATCATCGTAAATGAATATTGAAACGGATCCGATTCTCCTGGTTCTGTTTTCACTCATTGATCATTTTAGTCATTTCCCAAGATGATCCTGGAAACAGAACCAGAACCGCCCAGAACCAGAACCTCTCAGAACCAGAACCGCTAATAAGCCAGAACCGCTCAAAACCAGAACCGATCGGAAGGCGCTGAAATAAAAAGTAATGCAGTCTCCGACTTCCTGCCGGTTCCACAACTGGGTCAGAACCGACTGCAGGAAGTCAGCCTACCTTCCAGCCAGAACCTGGAACCGGTCAGAACCAGGCCGGGTCACAGCGAGCCGCTTCTGAAGGTGGAGTTTAGTATCTTTCCACTGAATGGCTTTGGAATTGACCTCCGGGTCAGAACCGGCCCGTCCCGGTTCTGATGCTGTTCTTCTCCCTGCAACAGGAGCGTGGTGCTGCTCTGATGCTGCGTTCGCGCTGCAGTCAGCGCAGCGGCGGATCAACAGGAAATCAGAACGTGTTCGGTTCTGTTCACGCAGCGCTTGGGTGCGGCGGAGGCGGAGTGGTGCTGAGGGAGTCATACGTCCTAAACAAAGTTTTGCCGCCAAAAGGAACCCACCTGCAGCCCAGAGACTCGGCGCCGAAGATCCAGATCAGCTACTGCTGCCAGAGAGCCACCATCTTCCAAGATGTCTGCCGTCTCACTGAGTCTCGTGGCGTCGGCGGCGCCCGACGCTGCCGGCGGCGCCCGAAGCCTCTGCGGGTCTGAGTCACGGCCGGGCGGAACCGGCGGCGCTGCGGCGAACTGAGTGGGCCGACCAGCAGATCTGCTGCAGCTCCTCTGCAGCGCCGAGTGCCGACCTCTCCTCGACCAATCAGCTGCGGCGGCTGCAGCAACCGCCTGAACATCCTCCACCTACAGACAGGAAACCACACGACACAGGAAGCAGCGCCGCCGCCGCACCTGCTGCTGCTGCAGAACCCGGCCAGAACCAGAGCATCAGCACAGCTCCCAGCCGGGCCAGGACAGAACCGGCTCAGAATGGAACCGGGTCGGAACAGAACCGGGTCAGGACAGAACCGGGTCAGGACAGTATTTAAATTATGCTGGGAGACATAAAGCCAAATCTAATTAATCGTCTTTATTGAAACAGTTCTGATCCAAAGTGGGTCCAATTGGACCTCAGGACCATCAGAACTTCTGCCGGTCCAATAAAAACACCAGAAGATAAAAGATAAACTTTTATTTAGTTTTTAACAAAAATTAGGCTAAAAATCAAACATGAATTAAAAGCAAATTTTAAATAATAAACCCAGAAACGCCCCAAACCGGGTCAGAACCTCTTCATCAGAACCTTCAAAGCGACGTTATAAAACAGCTACATGGTTCTGGAGGCCACTCCAAACGGGTCGGCCAGACCGCTCCCCGGCTCCGTCTCGGTCAATGAAGCGGCTCCTCAGGAGGACGGTCCAATCAGGCGCAGGGGGCGGGGCTTCAGATCAAGACGCTGGACACTGGCACGCGAGCGGACCGCCCGCTCTTCGGAACCACGATGGGCTCGTCGGCTGGAACAACAACAACCACGGGTCACTCAGCAGGTCCAGTTCCGGTCAGGTGGATCTGGCGGGGCTCACCTGCGGGGGCGTGGCTCTCCGCCCGGGTCCGGTCGCTCTCCACGAAGAGGGCGGTGGCGAGGAAGAAAGCCCCGCCCACCACGGCGACGAAGGAGCAGAGCAGCAGAGAGAGCTGCAGAGAGCGGAACTGCCACAGGAACGAGTCGGACCTCCTCAGGGAGTCGGAGAGCTGCGGCGCCGGAGAGACGCTGTTAGGCTTTGACTAGGCCACTGTAAAACAGGGCGACCTGCTGCAAAACCTTCTGACTGCAGGGTCCGGTCCGGAAGGTCTTACCACTCCGATCATGTAGGGACTCCCAGCGTCTCCCAGCAGGTGGGAGACGACGATCTGCAGAGCTTCAGCTGTGGAGCGGCGGGTCGGAACCACAACGTACTGAACAGAGAGAGACGGGACAAAACCGGGTCACCGACAGGATCTCCCGAACCGGAGAACCTCACGGTCCGGTGCTGATCGGACCTGCAAAAAATCTGCAGAACATTCAGCTGAAGGTTCTCACCAGCAGGATGTCGGCAACGATGGCCCAGTTCATGGACAGGAAGGTTTCACCTAGGAAGATGAAGACCTGCGGAGGAGGAGACTGATAATCAATGATCAATGATTACTGACTGAAACCTTCATTGAATCCATTTAAACATCCAAACTGACCAGAACCTGAACTGGACGAGAACCCGCTGTGTGCGGCTGAACTCACGTATGTAGCGGCGGTGCTTCCCTGAGCGAACACGATGGCCAGGTAGAGGAACGGCGCCGACAGCAACAGGCCGGCGGCGCACACGTACGGGTCGGCTCGGGGCGTCTTCTTCCTCAGGCGGTGACTCACCTGGACGCCGCTGAACACGCCCAACACGCCGGTGATGACGGTGATGATGCCAAAGATCAGGCTGTGGAGGAGGAAACGGGTCAGGGTCGCTGCGGGCCGGGAGGCGGTGGACGGCGAGCAGGAGGAGCCACCTTTCTGAGGAGGCGCAGTGGGCCTCGTCCGCGCACGGCGCCTTCTGCCCGGAGAACACGGCGGCTCTGAACAGGAAGGTCGGCGCCCAGAGCGCCAGGGAGCCCGTCACGAACGCCACGGCCGTGAAGCCCAGAGTGGACAGGACGAAGCTCCGGCTGCGCAGAGAACAGACGGTCAGTGAGGAGGCGAGGTGAGGCGCTTCGCCACCTGAGGTCACCTACTTCCTGCTGAGTGCCCGCAGGTCAGTCAGCCAGCTGGTCTGGTGCAGCTCGGCCCGCGCTTCCACGGCACCTCGCTTTGGCTCCTGAACCACAAAGAGCAGCAGCAGGACGGCGATGAGGCCGAGCGCCGGGGTCACCCTCAAAGCCCAGTGCCAGTCTTGGGCCACGGCGCCGACCTGCGACCCCACGATGTAGCCCAGGCCGCTGGCGGCAGGAAGACCACACACCAATCAATATCACAGCTCTGGATCGGCACGGAACTCAGTCTGACCATCTGTTGCTAATAATTGTCCGATTGGACCAGCACCCTGTGATGTCATCAAAAGGACCGGCCAATCACAGTGCTGAAGTTATCAGTGTTATGTTCATCGCTCTAAAACCTGACAGTTTTTCTAGGACAAATGAAACTAAATTTACTAAAAGCTTTTTTGACTGAATAATGATGGAAAGTTCCAGTGAAAACCAAACAATCTGGAACATTTTCATCAACAATCAGGAATCATTAACTTCAAAGAGCTCAAATTTCTCTGTAAGCTGATCGTCAGAGGTCAGAGGTCAGGCTGCAGGTGACTGACCTGCCCACAGGGATAGCAAAGTAGAAGACAGAGAGCATGCTGGTCCTCTTCTCCTTGACGTAGAGGTCGGCGATGATGGTGGGGGCGATGGTGGAGTAGCTGGCCTCGCCGACGCCGACCAGGCCTCGGGTCAGCAGCAGGGCCCAGAAATGCTGCAGCCGCAAAGATCACCGTCAGAGACCGGAACCGGGTCTTGGACCGGCAGGTTCTGTAGCCGCTCACCTGCTGGGGGGTGAAGGAGCTGGCCAGGGTCACCACCGACCAGAAGGCGATGCCGCCGCACATGATGTACTTCCTGTTGTACCTGTCGCCAAGGTAACCAAACACTGGAGCCAGCACCATGTAGCTGCAGATAAAAACTGAAGAAACGGTTTCAGGTCCATGGAGCCCGTCCAGAACCAGACCCCTTCTGCTATCTGGACCAACCCGGGTCCACAGCCCTAGGCTGAACCCAGAGATCTGGACCAGAACCCGACCCCATACCGAACCAGGATCCATTCGGTTCTGGACCAGGAAAGCCGTCTCACCTGTCTGCAACAAGCCAGACTTTCCATCGTCGATCTGGAAGTAGTTCTCGATATCCGGAAGAACTCCTGGAGGAAGGAGGCAGCGGGCAGAGCAGTGACTGGTCTGCAGGAGACATTAGTCCAGGAAGCAAAACACTGCAGCACAGCAACGGGAACAGGAAACCAACTCCTCACAGGTCTGGATCCAGGTGGATCCAGACCCTCAGAGACGCTAAACATGCTGGGCTGCCGTCGGTCCAGACTGAGGGAACCGGGATGAGGGGTTGGGATCATTGTTCTGTTGATGACTCGCACCAAGCTAATGGTACAACGCTAAGATCAATTCCAATCACATGTGAAAGAAACATCTTAATTCTGACAGGTTCTTTTTTTTTAATCATTTTTCTCTCCGAAGAGTTTTTGCGGCTCGTCTTTTCGACAGTAGGCAGACCGGAAAGAGGGGAAGACATGTGGCAAAGGTTGCCGGGAGTCGAACCCGTGACGTCGGTATCGAGGACTGAATAGGCCTGTCACGGTAACAGATTTTGCTGGGCGATAAATTGTCTCAAAAATTATTGCGATAAACGATAATATTGTTTGAAGACCTTTTTACATTGATTTGATGGAAATTACATAATAATACATGCGATTTCCTGCCAAAGATAGATACACTTTACTTTCAAAAGTCACTTAACACTGGGACTGATACACAAAATAAATAAAACAACCAAAACCAAAAATAAAATAGATTCTTAGTCTCCATTAACAATAAATGTACTTGAATAAAAACTAAACAACATAAAGCCAAAGTGGAAATAAATACTGCATTCAACCAAAAGAGTGCAGATTATGAAGTCTGTATATTATATTGGCCTTCAGTAATCATTAGATTTAAATAGAGACAGCCGACTGCCTGATGCAATAGTTCAAACTACAGGATTTTTTTACCATGAACTACAATCTTAGAACGTTCTTCGTTCTGAGATCGTCACTAGTGTTGTGTGTTACGGTAGATCGTTGTGCCGCTCCGATCTAAATCAAGGATTTATCCAGACTGGGAGAGTGACGCAGCCTGTTGAATGTGACCGGTAGCCAATCAGAAAGCGCGGATTCTCCTCCTGCTTTCTGAGGGGAAACACGGAGGGAATCCCGAACAGCTGACACGGTGCAACCCGAAGTCCAGCAGACATCGGAAACAACATGAATGTTTATTCAACAGTTTGTTCAAAGAAAATATAAATAACTAGGGGAGGAGTTGGAGCGAAATTTCTACCAGAAAACCCGGTAACTTTTCAGCTGTTCTTCGTTAACGTGACATAAATAGTTATAATGATTTTCATTCAGTCAGACTGACACTAGCCACATGCATTGCAGGTAGATTGTAGTAAGGAATTGATTAATGCCTGGTTTCAAAGTTAGTGAACTGGACTTATTATTTTGTGTCCATTGTTGGACATAACACGGTTTAGATCGAACCGTTATACCGAGGATTTCTGTCGGCAAATGTGTCTCAGGTTTTGATAAAGGGCCGACAATCCGCGACTATCAGATGGTGACAGCGCGCTGGGCATTACACTAAGGAAGTAAGGAAGGGAGGAAGTGGAGAAAGCGAGTTGAGCCTTTTTTCATTCAGTGTCATCAACAGTAAGAGAAAAAGGCAGGAAGAAACGATATAGCCGATAATTAAAATGAGGTCGATAGTTTTAATTTATCGTGCGATTAATTGACTTATCGTTTATCGCGACAGGCCTAGGACTGAGGCCTCCAGACGTGGGTCGTGCTGACCCCTGCGCCACGCAGCACATTCTATAATGCCCGCATGTTTATGTCCTGCTGTGGGTTTTAGTTTGTTCTCGTCTGTGTCTGGTTTTAAATAAAGTAACTGGGAAAAAGAGACTGAGAGGAAACAGGCTTTACCCCCTTCAAAATAAAAGCACAATGAAGACTGTAGCACACACGTTGAACTTTATCCAACTGAACAACTATAAAACAGCCAAGAAAACTTGCTTTGGAATTTTTCTAGAAAATTAACTTAGGAGATCTAAGTGCTCTAAATATTTTCAAAGTTAGCAAAAGTGCTAAGCTAAAATTAGCTCCACTATTAGCGTACTGGTGGAATTGACCAACACTGCTGGGAATGTTGGGCATGCTATGAGACGTTATCCTCCTGGGAATAATCTTCCCCTCTGGAGCCTGATGGACTTCAGGTTGTTTAGGTTTGACCTTTGACCCCTCCTTTCCGGTTAATGTTGAAGCATCTGGACTAAAACGTTTTTGAGGATCTGACAGTGATGACCAGCAGCTCCACCTTCCTGCTTCAATTGAAACAACCTGAACTTAACTGAAATAAATCCAGACTGCTTCCTGATTTCTGGGCCTTGCCTAAAGGGTTAGGGGTCAGGGTCAGGGTTTCTGTTGAATCTGGAGGAAATGAGCAGCGGCGGCTCCTACCTGCCACGGTGAAGCGGTCCATGTAGTTGAGCAGGTTGATGTAGCAGAGGATGCAGACGATGAGCCGCGCGCGGACGCCCGACACGCCGCTGGCCGCCTCCTCCTCCTCCTCGCCCCCCCCGCGCCGCCCGGCCCCCTCCTCCGCCGCCTCGGCCTCGCTGTCGGAGGAGAAGAGCGGCGCCGAGTCGGTCGAGTGCTGACCCAGAGACATGGCTGCAGCTGAGGAGAACACAACTCATCTCACTATCTGCTGCTTTTACTGTTTCTAACATGTTTTAATTCGCCAGATCTGCTTCTAGAAAGTTCCCTCAACTGAAAAAAAAAAAGTGGACAGTAAGACTTAAAGCAGTCGGTTCTGCTCCTGAAGTCCTTCATGGACCGGTTCTGCTGATCGTCAGATCTCCGGACCCGTTGCCCATGCAGCAGAGAAAGTCTGAAACGCTGTAAGCGGTCATGTGACGTCTGTGAATATGAATCCGGTTTTCAACAGGAAGATGAGCTAAAGACGGACCTCCACTGGCTTTTCTGACCCGACAGAAACTCCAAGACTGACGGAGCCGCAGCGAGTTGATGGTCACCGCATGAAGGAAGAAACCAGCTGGAAACAGCAGGCAGGCAGGCTAACGGGGGAACCATGATACTGACTAGTCAAAGCACACACATCCAGATGCTTCCATTTCCAGAATAAGCAACATTTCCTTCAATTCAGCAAGATGAGCAACATCAGGCCCAGCATTTTGGAGTCTTTCCCCCACAACACCAGGAGACGGTGTCACCGTTTCAGTCCAGACGGGAACAGCAGAGATCAGTCCGCCTTTCTTGAAGAACAACGGAAACAGAAATCATGGAAAAGTGAAGCTGAGGAGGAAGCAGTTTCACCTTCATCTGACACTGAAAGAGGAAATAAACTGGAATTTGTAAAACATCAAAGTGAAGAGCTGACAAGGTGACATCACAAGATCATCAGCCAATGGGGGATCCTCCTGCTCCTGCTTCCACAAGCTCCCTGAAACCAGGAAGGTTCAGATTTTCTATCTTTAATCTGCTGCCTGTGGGGAAACCGGGATGATCCAGATCCAGATTCCTGTTTGCTGGCACGTTACAGGGGAAATATTTACTCTGGAGGATTCCGATGCGTTTTCTACACTAAAGCGCCACATTTAGCAGCGTTTCTACTGAAGATCTGCTGTTTTCTGACGCACCAAACTTCAACAAAATGTGTCCAGATTTTAGGACTTAACCTCGCAGAAAGTTCAATGTTTATTTTTATTGACTGAAACCGGACTGGAAACGTTTCACGACATGATCCTTTTAATTCGGCTCCAAAACATCAACCAAACAGCAGGAGACCTGAACCAGCCCAGCTGTTTACCTGCAGGATGAATCAGCGCGGTTCTGCTCAAGGTTCCCACCGCCAGTCAGGAGCTGAATGAACCTTTAATGAACCTTTAATGAACCTTCATGTTGTCACCTTGCAGCGGAAACTCCTCCGGAATCTGATCAAACTGGACACTTTTCTGCCGACGCGCTTACAAAAGTCAGTTGTTCGCCGCCGCCATCATCCAGCTGAGCGACTTCCGCTGCGGGGCTCACATGACCCGCGGGTCACGTGACCGGACCGGAAATCACAGACACCTGACCTTTATCACGTTTACTGGACCGAAAAGTTCCCCGAACATTTATCTTGACGGTACCGAGACAAACACAAATAAAACCAAACGTTACTCGGGTCCAAACGAAACATTTCAATTTAAACGTGTCAAACATTCAGCCTGCTGGAAAATACTCAATATTTAATGATGGGATGGCTGTGGAGCTTTAATAATAATATTGCGTCACAATAATACAAATATGACTCCATTATTTTAGATAGATTTATTACAGACTCAAAGTCCAAATTCCATGAAGAAAAAATCAATGAAGACTAAAAAGTCATACTGATGTCTCCAGACTGCAGATCAGTATTTTACTGCACTATATTTAACATTCAAACAATGATTCAGAAATACAACAGTGGCGAAATAAATAATACAATAAGGAAGGAAGTTTGTGAATTAATCAGAATTGCTGCTCTTGCAGCCTGAACTATTTACCAGCTCAATATCCAACAATGTTCACAGGGATTAAATCAGTGAACATTGTTTGATCAGCTCTGAATTCAACTTACGTTTTGGCAAAGGGATAAAAAGCAGCAGGCTAACTGCACAGACCGGTGCTACTGCTAACCCAGGAGTGCTAATCATAAATATTAGCTATGCTAACACTGAAGCGCAACAACACCATGATAGTTAGCGGAAGCTAATGCTAAAGTCCTAAATTCAATCATGTTGTTTTGTCACCAGGAGAAAAGAGGCTGAAAAAATCTCCCTGCGTTGATCACCATGGCTGCAAACTTTTTATTTATTGTAAAATTAGTATTTGCTCAAAGTTTGTTTGAAAAAAAAAAAGAAGAAATGGAATTGCAACATAAACACTCCCTTCAAAATAAAAGCATAAATATAAACATTTATTTGAAGAATTAACCAAAACTTTGACAAATTTTTGAACTTTATTGAAAAGTTTACAAAACAGCCAAGAAAAGTAAAGCTCAAAACTGTACTTAAAAAAATGAGCTTAAGGACATTAAGCCTAAAGTTAGCAAAAATGATAAGCTGATAATTAGCTTTGCTATGAGCCATTAGTGGGCTGCACAGTGGAGGAGTGGGTAGCGCTGCTACCCACTCGGCTCGTGCGTCGATGAAGAACGCAGCTAGCTGCGAGAACTAATGTGATTTGCAGGACACATTAGCAAGGCAAGAAGGTCCTGGGTTCGATTCCCGGCCCGGGGTCTTTCTGCACGGGGTTTGCATGTTCTCCCTGTGCATGCTGGGTTCTCTCCGGGTTCTCCGGCTTCCTCCCACAGTCCAAAAACATGACTGTCAGGTTAATTGGCCTTCCCAGATTCTCCCTAGGTGTGAGTGTGTGTGTGTGGTGTGTGTGTGTGAGTGTGTGTGAGTGTGTGTGTGGTTGTTTGTCCTGTTTGTCTCTCTGTGTTGCCCTGCGACAGACTGGCGACCTGTCCAGGTGACCCCGCCTCTCGCCCGGAACGCAGCTGGAGAGGAACCAGCAACTCCCGACCCCGTTAGGATGGATGGATGGATGAGCCATTAGCGGGATGTCCCTAGCTCTGCAGCAGCCCTGGTAACCATGGCAACAGCAGAGGAGCTGCGCTGTAGGCACAAGAAGTGAATGAAGTAATATTCTAGGAAAATGTTTTTTCTCGAATCTTTATTTATAACACAATCTGGTAAACTTGTGGTTCTGCAGAAAGACCAGAACCCATCTTCTGTGGTCCAGGAACTTCATTATAGAATCCAATAAAAAGCAGCTGTGGAGTCAGAACCTGTGGACCAACCAACTGGACGCCAGGGCTTTCTGAGCCCGACAGAACCGAGCCGGCGGCGAAGCTTCAGGTCCAAACTTCGATGATGTCTCCGTCTTCCAGCTCCAGCTGCGCCGCCGTCTGGCTGCCCGCCACCTTGGAGCCGTCGAAGCGGAACCGGACCGACCCGCGGGCGCCGGCGGGGAGCCGCGACAGGTACTGGGAGAACACGGAGCCCAGCGGCGCCTCCTGGTGGGAGAGGAGGCGCTACACTGTCAGGACGCAACGGCACAGAGGATGAAGATGAGGAAGGGGAGTACGAACTCTGTGGACGAAGAAGAGCTGAGAGGAAGATCTGTCTCTGCTCTGCAGCTTCACGCTGACGCAGCCGCCGCCGCCGCAGCCACTGCTGCATCCGCCGCCGCTGCTGCAGCCACTGCTGCAGCTGCTGCCACTGCTGCAGCCGCCACCGTTGCTGCTCTGATCCTCTGATGACATCACCACACATTCTGGCAGCAAACAGACAGTCAGGAGGTTCTGGTACGGGTCAGGAGGTTCTGGTACGGGTCAGGAGGTTCTGGTACGGGTCAGGAGGTTCTGGTACGGGTCAGGAGGTTCTGGTACGGGTCAGTATGTTATCTGGCAAGACGGGCAAATGATCTGAATTAAATTTATCAAATTGACACACTAAAAAATATTTTACTACATTTTCTACTTTTATTTCCTTTATTTGACCCGGTAAGCCCGGTTCAGATCTGGATCTCATTTTCTAGAGGCACCTGGTCAGAAGTCAGCAACACACAGCTACCTGGTTACAGAATAAAACTCGTTTCAGTTCCTGCTGCGGCTCTTGGGGTCAGAGGTCACCGTCTGCAGGTTCAGCAGCGGCGGTCCAACAGAACCAGCAGAACCAGCGTCTCCCTCCGCAGCTTGAATTACTGGTTGAGCTTTGAGATGCTAATCGCTGAGCGCTCGTTGCTGCGCAGCGAGAAGGACGGAGCAGATCAGCTGCAACCATCGCAGGCTGGAAGTCAGACCTTGTGATCGATCACCGATCACACTGATCGATCACCGATCACACTGATCGATCATGCACTTGTTCATGGAAATTGGCCGATTACGATCGGTGGCCGATCGATCGGTCCATCTCCTGATTATTCACCAAAACTCACGAAATAACATTTTTATTAAATTTGGTTAAATCAGTAATAAATTGAGAAACTGACTGAGCTAAAACTGAAACAGAAAATCCTTTGTGTTATTGATCCGATTATTTGCCGGTCCGGTCCGGTCCACTCTGGTCCAGTCCGGTCCGATCCGGTCCACGGTCATGTGACTCACCCAAGATGTCTGCGATGCCGAGGCCCAGCTGGCCCACGGTGGCGCCGGCCGGCAGCTCCAGCTCCTCCCTCAGCAGCAGCAGGCGAGGGGGCGGGACTTCCAGGATGGCGGCCAGCCGGCCCAACACCTCGCTGAGCCGGGTCGACTGGAACAGAACCGCCACAAACTAGGTCACACTTCCGGTCCGATCGGACCCAAACTGTCCTCCACAGAACCGACCCAGGAACCACCGTGGATCAGGACCGGATTCTGGTCTGGGTCACATCCACAGCCTGTGACCCAGTCGTGGTTCTGGAGGACGGAGCAGCTTTGGATCTGTTTGGTTCTGAACATACCGGCAGCACCAGAACCTTGTGGATGTCAGTCCGGCAGCGGATCTTCAGTGGAATCTCCCGCGGCGAGTCGGACCCGTCCGCCGGGCTCATGATGAGAACATCACTGTCGTCATTCGGGTCGGACCTCTGGTTCCTACGGTTCCGGCGCCGACCAGTTCTCCGGTCCAGAGGAGACAGAACGGTGCTAACGGCTCGCAGCTTCTTGTTGATCTCACTGGACAGAGGACAGACGGCCTGAGACAGAACCGGACAGGACCAGGACCAAACTGAACCGGAACCGGAACCAGACTCACCTGATCTTCCGCCGGGCCTTGCTGGACTGCTTCTGGACCGGGCTCTCAGGCGGTGGGGACGGACAGCCAGCGTGTCCTCTGGGACAAACAGAGATGTTAGCGGTGCTGCGTTAGCGGTGCTGCATCCGGACTGAGTAGAACCAGCCGCCGTCCAACTCACAGCTGGTTCCCTGCGGGTTTGGACCGGAACCTCCCGGGTTCCGGTTCCTCCTCGGAGTCGCTGAGCTCCACCATCGTGGTAGTGGAGGCGGGCCTCCGGGGGTTAAACTCCGCCCACAGGCTCTTGTCGCTGTCGTCATCTGGTCAGAGGTGGAAATAGCGTGCGGTCAGAGAGGTGGAGCCCCCTGGTGGCCGGCAGCACCGCTGCAGCGCCTCACCTGAGCTCTTTCCTCCAAGCAGGCATGCTGTGGGCTTCAGCTGCAGACTGCTGCTCACCTGGAAACATAGACACAACCCATCAGATCTGGGGTCAGAAATAGCTCAGAACCGGGTCAGAACCGTTTTACCCTGCCGGAGTAGACGGGGACGGGGACAATGGCGGCGGGGTTGAGGCGTCTGCGTTTGGCTGAAGGCTGGCGGTTGCTGCTGGACACCTGAAGACATGACAGGAATTGAAGAGGTCAGAGGTCAAATCCGGTTTGACCTCTGAGGAGGAGGAGGTTCTGGACCTCCAGAACCTGGACCTCATGAGGATGATTCTGATTGGCTGCTGCTCTAGAGAAGATAGATGCATCGAATGACTCCAAGACCTGGAAGTGTCGTTAAATCCTGTTGTAACATCCAGAGTTTCTGCAGAGCTGATTTTACTTTCACCACTTCTGGCCTGATTCCAACAAACCAGGCCAGAAGAGCAATGATGAGACAACAGAGCAGAGCAATAACGTCGGAGCAGCACCTGCAGCCTGGGTGGTGGAGGAATGGTGATGTGGGCTTGTTCTGCAGGTAAACCAGGAGTTAAATCTGGTCCAAACTGTCCTGCACAACAGAGCAGGGCGTTCAAAACGCTGACGCTTCAGTTCAGGCTGATCGGAACCGAACTGCATCACGGGCCGTGAAGCAGACATTAACATTGACATGTTAAAATGGTAAGAAGCGACATTAAACAGCCTGATTATCAGAGCATATTTCATCACTTCCTGTTTATTAGGGCCCTTAATAAAAGACACTTGTTATGAAAAACTGGAAGTAGCGACGCTAGTGTTCTGGTTCTGAGCCTCAGAGGAAACTTTTTATCTCCTTTGGATCATGAAACGTGGCGCTAAAGGCCGCCGGTTTCCCGCTGCTCGCAAACACTCACCGCGTCCGCCATGATTGTTTCTGCTGGTGCTGCATTCACGGACTGTCGGAGAATATGTTCACTGCAGGGACTTTCCCTGCCCAGCGCTGCTTTTGGGAAATAACTATATTAGCTTCATAAACTAAAATATTGTCGAAACGTTAGCAATTCGGCTTAAAATACGAAACCCGTCTAATATTTAGATTAATTAGACGCGGAGGGAAATACTTTTAAATTCGGCTGTAGTTCCTCAGATAACTCAGATGTTTTATAGACGAACCGTGATGAGGCTGCGGGGCTCAGTGTTTGCTAATCCAGCATTAATGCCCAGGTGCTCAGGAATCCCAGGTAGCCTGAAGCTAACATCGGTTCAAGCTGCAGCGCGGAAACGGAAGGGTCAGATTTAGGGTCAGGTGTAGGGTCAGATTTAGGGTCAGGTGTAGGGTCAGATTTAGGGTCAGGTGTAGGGTCAGATGTAGGGTCAGGTGTAGGGTCAGATTTAGGGTCAGGTGTAGGGTCAAATGTAGGGTCAGGTGTAGGGTCAAATGTAGGGTCAGGGTTATGGAGCAATGAGTGAGGAATCATCTCCACCCTGGACCAAGTTAGTGGTTCTAGTCCACTCTTCCTCCAGACACTGAGGCTGGAAGGTTCTGGCTCTCCTGGTCCAGGTGAGACGGTTCTGAGGTGGTTCTGGTTCTGAGGTGGGACAGCTGGAGCTCGTATTGGATCTGAAGGTCTGTTTCCAGTTCTGATCCAAACCCAATAAAAATTAAATGGATTTTTATTGAAAATCTTCTCCATGCTGAAGTTGTTCCTGCTGTTTTGTACTTTTTCCTTCCACTCAACTTCCTCTGAATACCGGTAGACACAGCTGTGTGTGAAGCTTCAGCGGCTTCCCGCCTGCTGGTTGGTCTCCAGGACGGCTTTCCCAACATCCATCCATTTTCTGATCCCTCTCCCTCGTGGGGTCAGGAGGAGCTGCTGCCTGTCCGGCTGCGTTCCGGGCGAGAGGCGGGGTCACCTGGACAGGTCGCCAGTCTGTCGCAGGCTTTCCCAACATTTCTGTCAATGATTAGTTTTGTTCTGATGTTGAGAAAAAGTTGACGCTGAAACACGAATTTCTGAACTGAAACACTAAAATAATTACTAATAAATTTTATTCAGAATCTTGTGTTATGTACAAAACTTAATCATAGTAAATATTAAGATAAAAACAAAGAAATGTAGAGACGACCTCCATGTTGCATCATGTCAGAAACCTGATGAAATTATTTATTTAAAATGTTTCATATGAAAACATCAGAAAGTTTCAACGCAGACATGAGAACAAAGTTAAATCTGGACACTTTGTGCAACAATTTACATGTAAATAAGTGACTCTCCGCCCTGCAGTTCCTACACTGGCCAGCAGGTGATGCTCCATGGAAACATTGAGTTTGTTCCGTCGCCTGCAGCCTCACTTCTTCTTGTTCTCCTTGCAGGCCACCACGTAGCGCTGCGCCACGTTGAGCGGCGGGGAGTATCCGTCGGCGTATGACGTGTCCTCGAACAGAACCGAGTAGTCGTCCTGCGGCTGCAACAGACACGCTGACGTCAGCCGGCGGCTCAGGGTTTATGAAATCTGCAGAAAAACGTTTCACACCTGGAGCTGCTTGCACCTGGAGGTCATTTAAAGGGCCAGCGCCAGGTTTTGAGGCACCTGACGGCAGTTTAGAGTACTATGTGGTAATTATGTTACCTTCAGTTGGTAGAAACATACAATATTTTTATATATGTGTATATACACACATCTAATACAACGTTAGAGAAATTTGACATCCTAATTGAATGTGCTGAAATTGGTCGTCTGTCTCTTTAAGAAGCTCCTGCTCTTTGCCGTGGAGATTAAAGGATTCCTCAAACATTCTGATGTTCTAACTTCATAACAAGATCAGAAACATTTGGGTGACGCTGGCCCTTTAACAGCCATTAACTGGTGTGACTGGTTTCCAGGGCGTGGTGCTGGAGGCTCACCCTGTGCGGCGGCGTGTGGATCAGGGCGCGGTAGAAGCAGGTGGTCTGTGGATAGAGGGCCAGAACCAGCTGGTCCTTGCTGAACAGCGCCTCCGGGTCGGTCTCCGGGTTGGCCTTCCACTGAGGCAGGGGGATGATCCTGCGGCGGCTCAGCGTGTGCCTCCTGCTGGGAACCAGAGCCGCCGTCAGGGAAAAGTCAACAGGAATTTCACATTTACACTGATTCTAAAATCTGCAGACAGAAGAAAAAGAAGCAGATTGTAGATTTCCTTCAGTGCTCCAGTTCATTACTGCAACATGTGCTAAATAACTCCCAAAGCTGCAGTGATGCATGATGGGAAACATGACTACATGCTGCTCTCCACAGACCTGGGACCTCACGTTAAAGCGCCGTGCGCACAAAAAATGTGCGGCGCCATATCTTACGCTCAAGTGTTTAAAGATGAACTTTTGTCAAAGTTTGTTTAAATATGTGCATTTTTTCTCTGGCGCGAAAACAATGAACTACAGAGTCAAAACTCACCTGAACAAACCGAAAGCTGAACATTTACACCAGGAAGCATCATGAGCTCTGACTCTAATATTTCACTGTTTAAATGATGAAACTGAACCGATTGATCCTCAGACAATCAGCAACACAAAACAAAGAAAATAACATCAAGATGTGAAAACATCACAACATGGAAATAAGAATTGAGCTCAGTTTGTCTCATAAAGACAAAACGATTCGTCTGAATGAATCAATAGGTTTGATTACTGACGGTGATCAATAATCTCAGGTATAGCTGCTACCTGAGGGTCTGTGGCTCTGATGGAGAACATGGAGCCATTGATCAGAGATCATATTGATCAGAGATCATATTGATCTGCTGGTTTATTGGCGTTTAGATTGATCCAGAGTGATCATCCTGGGGCTATGAGCAGAACATGAAGCAGGTTCCGGTTCCGGTCTGAGTCCCGGTTCCGGTTCTGGTCCCAGTCCCGGTGCTGGGTCCCGGTCCGGTCCCGGTTCCGGTCTGGTCCCGGTCCGGTTCTGGTCCCAGTCCCGGTGCTGGTTCCGGTTCTGGTCCCGGTTCCGGTCCCAGTCCTGCAGGTTCTGCTGCTCCGTCTGGCTGCAGATTTTATTATTTATTCTTTCATTTGGAGTTTTTGTCTTTAACATGTGTTATTATTTTTGTGAGGTGACCTTATGTTACCTGAAAGCACCTTTTAAATAAAATATAAACTTATTATAAATACTATTCTGCTACAAAGACGTTGCCATGGTTACTGCTTTAGGTGGCGGGAGACGTCCGGGTATTTCTACTAATTCACATTAAGATGTTTTTCTGGAGGCGACGGGCGGAGCAGCAGCTGCTTCCTGTAAGTTAGGATGAATCAAGGAAAGGTGTGCAGGTCTGACCAGGCCGACGGTTTTATACATCCAGAGTTTTCTTTTCTAAATTTGTCCAAACGCCTCGTTTTAGAGTGAAAACTGCTCAGTGTTTGATAATGACGCCTCAGGACATCAAGCCAGGTAGAGGAGCAGAAACACTGCCTCCTGCAGGTGGGAGTCAGCATCACAAACCCGACGTTCAATTTGTTAGAAACTCACAGTGAAGCGTTAGCGTGAAAATGATGGGATCTGATGACATGACATTCATTTCCCTGAAAACTGGAGCGACTGCAGAGATCTGCTCTCTGATTGGATGATTCCATCTTGCAGCAGTTCCTCTCAGCTTCCAGAGATTCTGGCCCGGTTTGAACCCGGACCAGAACCAAAAACCAACTCACTCTTTTCCTTCTTCATCGATGTCGTCCACTTCATACCTGCAGAGAGAGCAGAGCAGGAGAAGCTGAGCTGCTTGCAGAGCAACATGGTGTCTGAATGAACCCGACCCGACCCGACCCGACCCGACTGAAGCTCACTTGTTGGTGGAGTGGTTGTAGCTGACCACCTCGGCCAGGATCCACTGCTCATCTCCATCCACGGCCTTGACCCGCGCCGCCACCTTATCGCCCTGCTTGGCCACGTAGTCACTGCTGGCCGGGATCGCGCCACACAGAGGAGGAGGGCTGGGGAGGCCCAAGAGCCAGGAGGTCAGAGGTCAAATCAGCCACCGTTAGTTGAACAATCAACTTTGAGAAACATTTCATTCAGATGTAAAATAAGAAGGTGGAAACACTGGAGGCTGCAGTTAGCTTGTATTTTCATCACAGGCTAACTGAAGTTAGCATCAGGGTCAAAACATTTTCTGACAGATCAGAACCTCAACCCAGAACTGATTGTTACAAAGCAGCAGCAGGGGAAATTCTGGATCCAGATCCACCAGGCGGTACCTCTCTCCAGGTTTGCCAATCCACAGTGGGAGCGTCATGGCTGACTGCTGCAGCAGCGTCATCAGGACGCCGCGCCTCATGGTCTTCCTGGGGGGGTCGCTGTCGCTGTAAACTCCAGCCATCTTAGCAGCTGAGGAGCAAAAACACGCAGCGCTGCTGAGGATGAGCTCTGGCACCAGGAGATCCATCCTCACTGGAAGAGGAATTGGACCTACCGATCCGCCGCTCCTCCAGCAGAGACTTGATCTCAGCGATCTTATCCAGAGCGTGGCGCAGGATGCTGCAGCAGGGAGACGGAGAACAGCTGCATCAGCAGGAGATTCACCAGATTCACCAAACTACAGGAAGTGTTTCACCTGCACTCAGCCTCTGCATCGGCCTTCGCTGTGGTGTACAGGCCCCTCAGCTTGGTGCGGTAGTATGGAGACGCTGCAGGAGACAGAGGACAGGTTAGCAACACCTGACGTTCCCATGGAAACCAATCACAGCCAGTCAGGCTCCTCTTTTCAGGCTGCAACGCTTCTCAAGAGAAGTGGAGAGAAGGCTGGAGGCATTGTGAAGTCAGGATGAGCTAAATGAGAGATCCTCAGGAACAGCTTCAGATGGCCAGCAGTGACCTCTGACCCATCAAAAGGAAGGGTCAGAGGTCCGAGGAAAAACTTTCTTGGACAGCGTTGCAGCCTGAAACGTGAGTGGAAGGACCGCAGCTCCGGTTAACGGTGGACTGCTGGCCTCCGTCCTGCTCCCACATGAAGCCTGAGTCAACATGGCGGCGGCAGCCGGACTGACTCTTGTTCTCCGTCTGCATCCTCTCGTGGGTCTTCTGGATGTTCAGCAGATTGTGTTCGCTGCGCGACCGCTCCTCCTGAAACAGCAAACAGGAGCTTCATTCGCCCTGCTCCTCCGGGCTCCGGCCAGGTGAGCAGGCCCAACTCACCTGAGTCTGTTTGATGAGCTGGTGGAGCTCAGTGAGCAGCTCAGCGATCTTCGTGTCCGCTGACATGTTGCTGCAGCTCCTGCTGCAGCTCCTGCTGCTGCAGCTCCTGATGGAAAAACTGCTCGTTTTGGGACAGAAACAGGCAGCAGATGAGTTTCTCTCTTCGTTTATGACATGAAAACTTACACTTTTCCATTTTTAGTTTGAACGCATTGACTTCAGCACGGAGGGACTGAGGTCACAGGAGGTCAGAGGTCAGAGGTCTTTCATCGCCTGGACGAGCTGCACATTTTATTAATATTACATTATTTATACTCTTAACTGACCTCTAGTTATGACCAATGTTTCAGTTCTTTGCAGAATGATTAAACCGCCTCTGGAACCGGATCGGGTCAAACTGGATCTGAGGTTCTGCTGCTCTGACGGGATTTAAAGGCCGAATAAAATCTGAATGTTTAAACTTAACGAGCCGTTATGCGATTAGCAGCAGCTGCTCGTGTTTAATCATATAATGACCCCAAATGCGCAGATTCTACATAAATATAATCTGAAACATCAGTAACATTGATACATTTTCAGATTATTTCTTAGAAAGCTTCTAAAACACTCACCAAGCAGCTTGTTTATGTGTTTCCGAGCCCAGAGCTAACCTCGGATTAGCATCGACTTCTTCTTTTGGGGTGTTGGGTTCAAAACGGCAACAGCGCCACCACTCCTGCGTCAGGTCAGAGTTGGTAAATATTTTAATTTCATGTCAGCGCCGTTTCCTCTGTGCACACAACTATATTATATTATAAAGGCAGTATTGTACTTTTTAATTTTTTACATATTCAGGTGCATATTGAAGGTTTATAACGCAAAACATCAAATTAGTTTGATAGACATAAAGTCTCTGGTTTTATTATGTTTCAGGAATATTTATTTATTCATGTAATTCCAGAGATCCCTTTCCCTACCTAGAGATTTCCTCTGGTCACTTTATACAAAATATAACTGATAATTGACACAAACAAAGCAAAACAGAAACTATGATCCAATTAAAATCCTTTAATAATAAAACTGTATCTCATAAAAACAAGCATTACAAGCATCTCCAAGCTGCAACGCCGCGGTGCCGGTCCGGACTCTGCAGCACGCCGACCGAAAGGTCAGCCTCAGCAGCTGCAGGGGTCAGTGAGTCAACGGCTCCGCAGGGTCAACCAGGTGGAGCGCCAGCAAACTCCTGCCATCCAAACATCTCAATCCGTCGCCAAGGAGACCGTGGTCAGTTACCAGGAAGATCCATCCGACCGGCCCTGGGTTCACACACACACACACACACCTTAGTGGTGCACTGCTGATTGGAACAATCAAAGCCTAAAATCTTTTGGATTTTAGAAATATTTTGTGACAAAGATTTTTCATATTTCAGGTCAGCAAGTTGTGAGGATCTGAGCATTTCAGAAACTCTTTCTGGGAAACATCAAGAGTTTTAGTGAGTGCAGCTGCAGGACAGGAAACAAGGACTGGAGCTCTGAAACGCTTTTCCAGATCTCATCAATAATTTGTTCAGTTAAATTTTCAAAGACATAATCAACAAATGAAATGACTAAATGAACATCCAGTTTCCCAAAATAAAACAGGCTTTCTAAATCGGCAGATGTTTGTGTTTGCATTGATAAAAATTTCCTCGTATGAGAGGAGAACTTTGACAGTAGAGGTCAAAGGTTAAAGTTAAATGAGATTTCTGACCGAAGCCAGAGGTGACATTTCACCACAGACGCATCCAGATCCACAGATTCAATGTTGACTTTGTACTTGGAAAAAAGCCACAGACAACCTGCCATGCTGAGGCTCAAGGGGCGGAGCTTAGAACACCTGCAGTGTGCAGGTAGAGAGAGAGACAGAGAGACAGACAGAGAGACAGAGAGAGAGACAGAGACAGAGAGACAGAGAAGAGAGAGAAGAGAGAGAGAGAGAAAGAGAGAGAGAGACAGAGAGAGAGAGAGAGACAGAGACAGAGAGAGAGAGACAGGCAGGTTGTTTCCTGACCCCATTTTATAAACTAACTTGTTGTTTGTGGTTCATCTTTCAATCCAAAACTACAGTTTCCTCAAATAAGATTTAAACAGCAAGTTTGGTTTGGATCAACTGGTTCTGGTTCTGGTTCTGGTTCGATCTGAACAGGAATTACAGACCTTAACGTTTCTACACAACTTTAAACCAAGACAGAAAAATCAAACATCGCCTCAGATGTTCAGCATAAAAGCATCAAATTAAAGTTTTGAATCTTTTCAGTTTATTGAACTTCTGACGTCATAAGAATGACGCAATGCAGACCCTCGGTGTTCAGCAGCTGCTACCTCAGCTTTCACTCTTTGGCCTTTTTCTCGCTGTTCTGCAGTTTCTCCACGATCTTCCTCTCGTGTCCTGCAGGGTTCTGGCGGTTCGTGTTGTCGCTGGCCTCCTTCTTGGTTCTGCCTTTGCGGGCCGAACCCTCTGCGCCGCAAACAGAACCGTTAGTTTGAACCCGCGTGAAGCGCAGAGCAGCAGAACCTCACCTGAGTATTTGTCCGTCAGGTTGTAGCGGTCATACTCATCGTAATGCTCCTCCTCGAACTGGGTCAGCTTCAGGTTCTTCACGTCGACGTGGCTCATGTTCGCTGTTCTGGACCGGTTCGGTTCGGTTCGGTGCTGGTTTTGCTGCTGCTTTGTTGTTCTGCTTCGTCCGGGTGAGTTTTTATAAGTTCCTCCTCCTGGTTCCTCCTCCTGGTTCCTCCTCCTCTTCCTCCTCCTCTTCCTCCTCCTCTTCCTCCTCCTCTTCCTCCTCCTGTTGCGTCAGAAACGCGTCCGGCTCGTTTCCACACCAACATGGACAAAATAGGTGAATTTATCTCCTGCAGTGGAAAACAAAGCAAAGTTTCTCCGACTTATAAAAACCAGCAGATTATCAACAAGATGCATCAAAATAAAATCCAGGAATAAATCATGAAGAGAAACAGCTGAGGAAACTCTTTGTTTTATTCCACAAATAAATTCAGTTTAAAATCAAGTTTTCAATTTTTGTTTTTCACCAAATTTCTACCAAAATGGTCATTTAATTTTTGCTGCACTTAGAAATAGAAACATTTATCTTCATTAATTATTTTTACAGCTCTGAATCTCCAAGCTGCCGCTTTGCTTTTGCTCTTTACACATTTATGAATTTATTTTCTCAGTTACTCTCTTAACTGAGAGTTAAAGTTTTATTATCCACAGAAACACAAAGCAGCAGATAATCAATGCATCATTTATCAATACATTTATTGGATTCAGAAACATTTGAATGTTTTTCTCCAGCTGTTTGTGAACATGAAACTGGTTTCTATGAACTGCTGTCCAACCAGAAACAACTGCAGGTTTCTCACAGCCCTGACCTCTGACCTCTGACCTCCTGACCTCCTGACCCTGACCGCCTTCACAGCTGCTGCTTGAGCATCGACTGAGGAAGCTGCCGATTCTGAGGCCGGGTCATTTTCATCACAGCAGAGCAACGTGCTGCAGCAGGAAACATGAACCTGTTAATGTGCTGCAGCAGGTCAAACATGAATCTGTTAATGTGCTGCAGCAGGTCAAACATGAATCTGCTAATGTGCTGCAGCAGGTCAAACATGAATCTGTTAATGTGCTGCAGCAGGTCAAACATGAATCTGCTAATGTGCTGCAGCAGGAAACATGAACCTGTTAATGTGCTGCAGCAGGTCAAACATGAATCTGTTAATGTGCTGCAGCAGGAAACATGAACCTGTTAATGTGCTGCAGCAGGTCAAACATGAATCTGTTAATGTGCTGCAGCAGGTCAAACATGAATCTGTTAATGTGCTGCAGCAGGTCAAACATGAATCTGTTAATGTGCTGCAGCAGGTCAAACATGAATCTGTTAATGTGCTGCAGCAGGAAACATGAACCTGTTAATGTGCTGCAGCAGGTCAAACATGAATCTGTTAATGTGCTGCAGCAGGTCAAACATGAAATCTGCTAATGTGCTGCAGCAGGTCAAACATGAACCTGTCAATGTGCTGCAGCAGGTCAAACATGAATCTGTTAATGTGCTGCAGCAGGTCAAACATGAATCTGTTAATGTGCTGCAGCAGGTCAAACATGAATCTGTTAATGTGCTGCAGCAGGTCAAACATGAATCTGTTAATGTGCTGCAGCAGGTCAAACATGAATCTGTTAATGTGCTGCAGCAGGTCAAACATAAATCTGTTAATGTGCTGCAGCAGGAAACATGAACCTGTTAATGTGCTGCAGCAGGTCAAACATGAATCTGTTAATGTGCTGCAGCAGGTCAAACATGAACCTGTTAATGTGCTGCAGCAGGTCAAACATGAATCTGTTAATGTGCTGCAGCAGGAAACATGAACCTGTTAATGTGCTGCAGCAGGTCAAACATAAATCTGTTAATGTGCTGCAGCAGGTCAAACATGAATCTGTTAATGTGCTGCAGCAGGTCAAACATAAATCTGTTAATGTGCTGCAGCAGGTCAAACATGAATCTGTTAATGTGCTGCAGCAGGTCAAACATAAATCTGTTAATGTGCTGCAGCAGGTCAAACATGAATCTGTTAATGTGCTGCAGCAGGTCAAACATAAATCTGTTAATGTGCTGCAGCAGGTCAAACATGAATCTGTTAATGTGCTGCAGCAGGTCAAACATAAATCTGTTAATGTGATGCAGCAGGAAACATGAACCTGTTAATGTGCTGCAGCAGGTCAAACATGAATCTGTTAATGTGCTGCAGCAGGTCAAACATAAATCTGTTAATGTGCTGCAGCAGGTCAAACATGAATCTGTTAATGTGCTGCAGCAGGTCAAACATAAATCTGTTAATGTGCTGCAGCAGGTCAAACATGAATCTGTTAATGTGCTGCAGCAGGTCAGGAGGTTAAATTCAACAGATGCTTCAGATGGTCAGCTGATCAGGCCACCGCAGCCGGCCAATCATAACCCAGAGAAAATTCTGCTTTTAAAAAAACCAACCAATCGCAAAAAGGTGCAACCAGAACTTGTTCTTCTTCCTCCTCGGCCAGCGGTGATGAAGGCGCTCAAACATCTCAGGGATTTTTACGAGTTGGTTCAGATCTGCCTGCAGGGCCCGGTTCTGCTGCTGTGCTGCTTCACATCGTGTTCTGGTAAAGTTGGAGTGAACACTGGGTCAGCAGCAGAACCACCAACAGAACTAACAGAACCAGTAGCTTATCTAGAACCCAGAGCTCTGAGTTTGTGCTGAGGAGTCGTTACCAGAGGTTCTCCTGAGGTTCTGGTTCTGTTGGACCTGAAGCTGGACTTTTATGCTGTGAGGAATCAAATAAACTTTTTCACATCATTTTCCATGAAGCCGAAGGTCTGGAAAACCTTCACAAGCTAGCTACAAAGCTAGCTACAAAGCTAGCTACAAAGCTAGCTACAAAGCTAGCTACAAAGCTAGCTACAAAGCTTTTAGCAGATTAAAGTATGTTGATACCCACCAGGAAAGAACATGAGGATCTCAAAACTATTCATGTGGGTTTTTACATGTTTTTGTTTTAAACCAAGCTGTTTGTTCATGTAAGTGTTTAATGTTTTATTAAGGTATTTCAGTAAAAAGCAAAAATATCCAGAAATAGAAATTTTGTCCAAAATATCTTGTATATTTAATGTACATACTAATTTCCTTCTCAACAGAATATTTGGAATAGAACAAAACATGTTTTACTGTCTGAAGCCTCCAGCAGGTGGCGGTAATGAACACTAACATCTTGCCAAGCGCTAATAAAGATCAAGAAGAAGAAAAGAGCCTAATGAACTCTTTAGAATTTATTTGTAAAAATTAACTTAGAGGAAGCTAAATTCGCTGAATGTTTTTAAAGTTAGCAGAAGGAGCTAAAGGAAAAATGAGCTAAATTACTAGGAGAGAACATGCCTGCTCACATAGCTGCTTCTACTCTGACACCCCGAAATAAACAGGAGTCAGTTGGAAAGCAGCGAGCAAAGCAACAGGAAACTCTTCCATCTGGTTTCACATGAGGCTCCTGATGAGGCCGAGCTGCTGCTGAGGGGCGGATGGAGAGCAGGAGGAAGACCCTTCACCCCAGGGACAGCGCTGAGGAAGAGGAGGACACGTCTTCCTCACCCTTCCTGTGTGATGGTGTGTTGGATCACACATGTATCATTAGGCATCATTAAACTCAAATTATACAGAGGAGCAGAAAGACAGATGCTGCTGTTGGCACATTGTTGTACTC
This sequence comes from Poeciliopsis turneri, assembly GCA_922788865.1. Classification (NCBI taxonomy): domain Eukaryota; kingdom Metazoa; phylum Chordata; class Actinopteri; order Cyprinodontiformes; family Poeciliidae; genus Poeciliopsis; species Poeciliopsis turneri. Next base: position 223,547 of record CAKLNU010000846.1, read on the forward strand.
TGCTGCCCCCCCACTGGAGGAGGGGGAGGGGGGAGGGGGGCAATACATGTGATTAAAGGAAGAGCTTCATCGTTGTTGACTTGCAGATGAACGTGAAGCTGAGCGACGAAATATTAGAAATATCAGAATCTGGAGCAGCGAGGCGAAAACAGGAGGGGATCACTCAGGGAGTCCTCCTCTTCCTCTTTACCTCTTCTTCCTCTTCCTCCTTTACCTCTTCCTCCTCTTCCTCCTTTACCTCTTCTTCCTCTTCCTCCTCTTCCTCCTTTCCCCTCTTCCTCCTTTACCTCTTCCTCCTCCTCCTCCTCCTCGCTGCCCGTCTCTCCACCTGTTAGTGCAGAGCCTCCGTCTTGTTGCGCAGGAATCTCCTCCTTTCCCTACTAAAGGTAAGCAGCTCCTCTCTGCTCTGCCGCTTTGGATTTAACTTCTCTGAACATTGTTGCTTTTTTCTGTTCAGCTTTAGAAAGTGACACATGCAGGGAGATCTGCAGGACTTTTCTCACTGTTGCCCTGCAGGAGCCTCTGCTGAGATACATTAAATTTACAGTAGATTTGTATCAGTGCTGCATGGGAACAAAAGAGCTGCTGGGTTTATATAACTTCATCTGCTTCAAAGGGAAAACGACGATCGGTTTACATAAAACTGAGCTGATGCATTCAATGAAAACAGGATTCCAGGTAAATTCCTGGATGTGTTAAGTGAAGGTTGGAGGATAACGCACTGCAGTTATCCTCCAGTGCGTTGGATAACTGCTGTAATATTTCATTTGAACTGTAAAATGTGCTGAATATGGCTGGCTGCTGTAATATTTCCTCTATCCAGAAAATGAAAATGCTCCAGCACCAGGATGAGGCTCAGTTTCTTGAAAACGTTTGTGTTCTGGTTCTGGTTGGCGCTCTGCAGGAACTAGAACTAAAACATAAAATCTGCCTGGAAGCTGCAAAGCGCCACCTACAGGCCCAGACAGGCAACAGCTTATTTAATCATCAAAACCTCTGATTTACCAGCAACATGCACCAAGAAACACCTTCCTCCGTGCAGATAGGGGGCGATAGAGTAGATATTAGTCACATTCAGGAAGAACAGCCTGCATGGCTAAAGTAGTGCTAGCCTAGCAGCTCTGCTGTTGTTGACAGTTGATCAGAGACTCAGTCTGGATTATCATGGCAACTTTTTCATAGTTAGCGTCCAGCGCTAGCCTGGCTATTGTTACGTACTGATGGGCAAATTTAAACGCAGGCCACGCCTCCAGGAAGTAATGTTTCCAGAGACGAAATGTTCGGTTTGGGTTTAACAGCCTCCAGTGTTTCACTGGCGAGTCGAGGGTTTCTGAATCCGATCAATCACAAATATCAAGCAGAGGGTCCAGAGGCAGCACAGTAGAATCAGATGATTACGCCATCTGATTGGATGTTCCTGTCTGGCATCAGACAGGAACATCAGTCTGACATTTTTGTTAAAATGTGAATAGTTTGTGGCGTCAGACTCTCATGTATTTATTTAATTCCAGCAGCTTATGAAGTTCAGATCTGGTGCTGCGCTTTGCATCTGTTCCTGAAACAGATGCAAGAGAAGAAACTTCTGGATCCTCAGCAGATTTACAATGAAGGCAGGAAGTGGTGGTGTGTTCAGGGACATCCGGACTTCCTGCTTGCTGGGACAGAATTAGGAAACGTTAAAACCTTCCTGGAGTCTGAACTGGATTTGTTTTTTGAAGCTTTTCCCTTCATGTTAAATATGAATAAGCTGTATTTTCTGCTCATCTGTCCATAAATGTGAGGGATGGATTCTGCGGTCCTCCTCGGTGGATCAGCTTCCAGCGTTGATGTGCAGCGGCTGGTTGGACTGAATGATGATGTGGGAGGAGGATTTGAATCCCAAGGAGACGCAGGCAGGAAGTTTGCAGTGAATCCTCTTCTTTCCAGCAGCGTGTTGGAAAGAAGAGGATTGCCCACAGATCTTAGAATCTGTGGGCAGATCGCCTTCGCCGTTCCAGAAACATCAAACCTGAAGCCATTTTCTAAAAGACTCGGTTCAAAGCGAAGCTTTAAATTCCCCCAGCAGATGTTGGTGCGTCGTTAACTCTCACGCTGACTGAACAGAAAGATGCTGAAACGTGGAGACACGTGAGGAAAATCTAGAAATGAATCATAAACAGAAACATTCAGTCAGAAAACTCTGAATTCTGTCATTATTTATAGTTTGTCCACAACGAAACATTTTTCTGTGCTGAGGGAAGAAAATCTAATGCATGAATCAATGAATTTATTGAACAGAAGAAATTATGTTTTTATGTATTTTATGCGTTTGGTCAATTTCTTAGGGCTCCTGAACGCATCGCGGCAGGTTGTTGGGGCTCCTGAACGCATCGCGGCAGGTTGTTGGGGCTCCTGAACGCATCGCGGCAGGTTGTTGGGGCTCCTGAACGCATCGCGGCAGGTTGTTGGAGTAGAGACTCAGAACCAGCTCATCAGCCACCAGAATATTTTTCCAGAAGTCTTGCGGATGTTTTGGGTTATTTTGGGTCAGCTGTGGTTCTGGTCTTGGATCTGTCCTGTCCCATTGAGGCTATTGTCTCTCTGATTGTTGACCTTTGACCTTTAGGCAGTGATCTGGTCTTTGTTGTACCTGGAACTGGAAGGTTCTGGTCCAGGTGAGAGTCATGGTTCCTCTGGAGTCCAAAGCCTCAACATTAGTTTGCTAACGGTAGATTGTAAAGCTATGTTGTTTCCGTCCTCCTGTCCCTCCCCCTGTCTGTCCTCTGTGTCTCCAGACTCTATGACGGTGCAGAGAGGAAAGAAGCTCAGCATCTCCATCCAGGAACACATGGCCATAGATGTCTGTCCTGGTCCCATCAGACCCATCCAGCAGATCTCCGCCTTCTTCCCCCGCCTTTCCCCCTCGTCCCCCTCGTCCCCCAACCCCTCCTCCTTCCCGGTGGCCCTCAGCCCCCCCACTGCGGCGGTGGCGGTGGGCGGGGCCAACCTGCTGTCCCCGTTGCGGGCCCGGTGGGGGCGGGGCGGGTCGCCGTCCCAGAACAGCAGCGTGGAAACATCGGTGGACATCAACAGCGAGGACAGCGACGACAGCAGTGAGCCGCCGCCTGGTGGTCTGTGAATGCATGAAACGCTGTAGCAGTCAGTGTTCACACGTCTCATGTGGCTCCTGCATGACCTCCTGCATGGTGCGTTCATGAACATCTCACCAGTCTTCACTCATTGGACCGGCAGTCGTCCTGCCAACACCAAGATGGCCGTTTGTGTGAAAACATCAGGATGAGCCGCGCGGCGGCGAAGTGATGTCACTGTGACCTTGTGACCTTGTGGTGCTTTAATGACTGTAACATGTCATGTTGTCCCATAAAAGTCGCTACGTTTGCGACAGAGCGTCCTCCTGACCAAAATAAATCTTAGATTTTTGAATTTGAGGTGAAACGTATCAAACATTCAACAAGTGCTCCATTCATTTTAACATTTTCAGGCACAGAAAACCAAACAGAACTGAGATGTAAATTCTCAAAAATCTGTTGTGTGGCTCATTTCATTGCTTCTAAAGAAAATAATCAATAAAAAATACATTTTGTTCCAACAGTTGGTTAGCTGTTACTTTGTTTAGGACCTGAAGCGTTCCTGATCTGTGAATCTGAGAACTTCATGTAGCACTGGTATCACACCACTAACTGCCACTGGACCAGTTCCAGGCTCTAAGGAGCAAGAATAACAACACCAGAGACCGCTGCTTTCAGTGAAACAGGCCGGCAATTTACTGAATGCAAAACACACACATAAGATGCAATACATAAACAAAATAAAATACTCTGCAGGTTCTTAATAAGGAGGTAAATAAAAAATGAAAGGGAAAGAAAATAAATAAAGAGTATATCACTCTTTCTTTTTGACCTTTAGTTTACCTAGTTTATTTTAATAAGTCTAATCTAATTTAATTAGACTGATCTCCGTTCTCCTAGGTTATTTTAGACAGACTAATTAGACCAGTCTCTTTTATTCCCTAGGTTGCACCTATGTTAAGATTCCTATTTTTTTCTGGAGTTAACTCATTTCTTTTCTTTTACAGGTAAGAAAATACCTTCAACAAAATTAAACCAAAACGGACCACAATTATTCAAATCACATTCGAAGACATAACATATGAAAATTAAAGTATGGCACTTTAAATTCGAGTTCAAGTCCAAATATGAATTCAGTTCAATAAAAAGTTTCAGTTCGACTCAGTCCAAAAAAACCCCAAAAAACAATTCAAATAGTTCTCAGTTCTGTTCAGTTCAGTTGGAACTAGTTCCCGATGCTCCTACCGCCCTGGCAGCGAATTACCACATGCAGGAGAGTCCAATGCGGTGGAGAAGATGAACTGAAGGTCCGGCTCGCCATCTTGAATCCCGTCTGCGCCGCACAAGGCAGACCGAACTCCCGACCAAGCCAAAAACCTGACCTGTATAGCAGGTCACAAACACAACAAAACTCTTTTTAAATCCTCAAATTATACAAATAAATTCTTCTTAAACCCAATATATAAACCAGGTAACATTTTCTTTGTAACGGCTACTTTTTTAGCATTAGCTCTCCGCCAAAAGAAAAAGTACAACACGGTGAAAGTGCGGAGCAGCGACGTTATTTTCTGTCTACAGACTTTTAATCAACTATTTATTCCTATTTATGTCAGATTTTAACGTGGGTTACATCCAGGTTGCTGCTGGATGTTTCTGGGTTGCCTGGTTGCAGATGTTGCTGTTGCTCTGTTATCTTCCTCATCCTCCTCATCCTCCTCTTCTTCTCTGTCTCCAGCCGCTCTGGGAACGCTGGAGTTCGAGCTGCGCTACGACGTGAGCTGCAGCGAGCTGCGCTGCACCGTGCTGCGGGCCAAGGTGAGGAACCGACACCATCACGCCGGCTCCGCCTGAACGGACGCCAGGCCTCCACAGCTGCTGTTACAGAGCAGAACTCCACCATCTGCTCCACCTGCAGCTGCTGTGGCTCTGAGTCAAACCAGCCGGTTCCTCTCCTGGCCTGTGGGGGCGCTGCACCAACAACTACTGCAAGAAAGGACACAAAAACCTCTGAAGACACTGAGAGCAACTTCCTGTTTCACCAGATGAAACAAGATGGAGGCGTCAGAGTTTAGTTGGAGGATTTCTCTTTAGTCTTTGGCTGAAGACCAGGAGCCATTTCTGCTGCTAGCGCTAGGCTAGCATGTTAGCTCTGTGTGTTTGTACCCAGAATGCCATGTGCTTTAGTCCACCTCCTGTTTTCAGAGCGGTCTCTGGTCCGCTTGGTGTTAAGATTCAAACCGAACCCAGACCGAGGTTTGGAGGACCAGAGGTCAGAGGTCAACTAGCGTTCAGACCTCACCAGCTGGACCGATTCGTCCTCGACAGCGAACCGCCTGCAGCCACAGCCACACAGCCGAGACGCTGCCAATCAACGCCAGCTGCTCCACCTCCTGACTCACCAACAGGGGGCGCATCTGAGCGAGACGGTTTCAGACCAAATATTACAAAATTTAAAATATCTCATGAAAATGTCACAAATTGAACAAAACCATGATGATAGAACCAGAAAGAGCAATTTCTACAGATTATCGGCTAAAAGCAGTTGATCCCTAATAGAGCGATGCCTTCACGAACAGTAAAAGTTCAGGAGAAAACAGTTCTCTGATCTCCAGGTTCCTGAGCTCTTCAAGCTTTTATAAATTAAACTATTTTAATTTCCAAGGATCATAATTAGTATCTTAATCATCACAATTTATCCTGATTCTGATTTAATTCTCTTGATTAAAATGGAAAATCTGCAGGGAAAAATGAATCAATCAATTATTTAATTCCTGATCAGCCTGGAAGTCATTTTCCCATGAGAAAAGATTTATTTATTAACTGTAACTCTGCTGCTGCAGCGCCGCCTGCTGGCTGGAGGGACAGCTGGCTTTGGTTCTGTGGGTCCAGAACCTCCCATGGTCCGAATGGGATGTGAGGACAGAGTTAGCAGGGATTAGCGCTGTTTGTTATGAACCAGATAATCTGATCAATCTCCTCCTGCTTCCCGATTGGCTAGTGCTGTCTGAAGAAATGAAACGCTCCCGACCAAAAACAGTCAATCAGAGGCAGGGGGAGGGGCTTAATGATGTCAATCAACCTCATGACAAACGCACCATTGGCAGAAAAAACTTACCAGGAAAACTGTTTTTCTGCCGTTATCGGTGGCTATGCTAATTAGCCTTAGCGTTCACAACAGTCACTCTTAAATGAGCAGGATGATTGACAGCATTAAGCCCCGCCTCCTATCTCTGATTGGTGGTTTCTCTCTACTACAGGGAGCAGGAAGCGCTCTGTCTTCACTCAGGCCCATTAAAGGACAGATGGAACCAAACTCACAATCTCACCAGAACCTGAAAGTTTCAGCTTAGAGCTTCAGGAATGAAGCCGAGTTCTGGTTCGTTCTCTCCCAGGAAACCAGAAGGGTGCGTAGAATGGGTCAGAACCGGGCCAGCTCGATGCCTCCAGGCCTCGCTGCCCTCACAGCTGTGAGAGGTCATCAGGTGAGACAGGAAGCAGCAGCGCCTGGGCAGGTGTGAAGAGCAGCTGGTCTCAGCTTCCTGTCCTCACTGGTGGACACGGACCTCTGCTGGGTCCCAAACCAGACCTACCAGAACTGAAGTTCTGACCCATTTTAGAAAAGGGTCGGTATCAGAATTGGTTCTGATGCCATTTAACCCACTGAAGGAATCTGGCTCAGTCTCTGCTGAAAGTCTCACTCCCAGTTAACTAGACCGTTTAACCAGTTTAATCAGTTCAACCAGTGGCTCAGTCCATCGCCGTTAGACCCCCCGCCGTCTCCGTCCCTCGGCTCCTTCTGGTGTTTGCTGGGTTTTTACTCTTCGGCTGATTCCCGGCGTTGCTCCGTCTCCAGGTGAAGGTGGAGGTTCCTTACTGGTTCCTTACTGGTTGAAACGCTTACTGGAAGAGAAACAGTTTCCATGGTTTACTGGTGATTTATTCCGGAGCAGATGGACACAACATACGGCTAAAATTATTTTGAAAAGTTTTATTTCAGACAGGCATCTCCAAAAAACGGGGAAAAAGTAAATCTGACGAATTTTTTATTGAATCTTTGAGCTAACTTTTGGCAAACGGCATGCTAATGACTAGCAAGTTGTTCGGTAACCGTTAGAATGCTGCAAGCTAACGGTTAAAAATCCATTAGCAAAGGACCAATAGCTCCACATCCATGCCTGTTTTATTTATAAAATAAAACATTTTACAAACTGATGTAACTGATTAAGAGAATCAATCCATTGAAAAGTCAGAGCGATTTGTAGAAAGACGTGTAGCACAGATTCCTCATGGATTCCTCAGGAAACTCAGCTCAGTCACGCTGTGGCCCCGTCAGGCTTTGGGCCCCGTCAGGCTTTGGGCCCCGTCAGGCTTTGGGCCCCGCCAGGCTGTGGGCCCCGTCAGGCTTTGGGCCCCGTCAGGCTGTGGGCCCCGTCAGGCTGTGGCCCCGTCAGGCTTTGGGCCCCGTCAGGCTGTGGGCCCCGTCAGGCTGTGGGCCCCGTCAGGCTGTGGGCCCCGTCAGGCTGTGGGCCCCGTCAAGCTGTGGGCCCCGTCAGGCTTTGGGCCCCGTCAGGCTTGGGCCCCGTCAGCTTTGGGCCCCGTCAGGCTGTGGGCCCCGGCCCCCAGTGGAGTCGATCCGTCTCTAGGAACTTACTCGGCTGATGATGTTTTGTTTCAGGGTCTGAAGCCCATGGACTTCAACGGTTTAGCTGATCCCTACGTCAAGCTGCACCTGCTGCCTGGAGCCAGCAAGGTGAGTCGCTCCTGGCCTCACTAGTGGTCTGTGTGAAGATCACAGGTCAAAGGTCAAACATCCTGCTCCCCTTTGACTGATAGGAATCCTGCTGCTAGGGATCAGTGTGAGGCAGGGGGTAGCTGATATCATGCTATTGGCATGTTACTGGCTAAACTTTAGCACACTACAGGCTAACATTTAGCATGCTGTAGGGTAACCATTAGCACACCTCAAGTTTGTATGCCACAAGGTCAGCATTGGCATGCTGCAAGATAGTCATTAACATACTACAGGCTAGGCTTTACATGCTACAGGCTAACCATTAGCATACTGCAAGATAAACCTTAGTACACTCCGAGGTAATTGTAAGCACTCTGCAAGCTGACCTTTAACCTTTCTCATGTTTTATAATTTGCTGCTGGAGCTCAATGAATTTGTCTCCATCTGAAGATGGAAGGTAAATAATTTCCAGATTGTAGATGGTTCTGCTTCTCAGACCCGGTGGATCAGAACATGAAGGATATCCTGATGCTAGCTTGATGCTAGCTTGATGCTAGCTTGATGCTAGCTTGATGCTGCCACAAACAGTTTCAGACACAAAGAATCAAACTAAAGAAGTGAGCAATAAAGGTTTTAGTCAATGTGGACAAATAGTTTAAGAAGACTTGTCCTGAATGTCCCTTCTGTCTCTGTTTCAGGCCAACAAGCTGAAGACAAAGACGATCAGAAACACGTTGAATCCCTTCTGGAACGAGACGCTCACCTACTGTGGGATCACAGAGGAGGATATGCACAGGAAGACGCTCAGGTGTGTCAGGAATATTTAATGGACGCCCACAAACGGAGCTCGTCTTTTATGATGGTCCAGGAGTGATTCTTCCAGCAGGATCACCATAGCAACTGGTGTTGCTGCTGTAAACTGGTTTCTGTGGGCTTTACTGGTTTTCCTGCTTCATTCCTCATTGGCTCATTTTCTTTCCTGTTTTTCTTCCTGGTTCTGTTCTGGAAAACGTTCTGGTCCAGTTCCAACAATCAGAACCTTTGCTGCTTCTCAGCCGATTTAAAGTTGCAGCAATAATTTCATCATTCAGCCGGTCATAAATAAATGCTCTTTCAATTTTCAGTCAAATATAAATGTCTCAGTTTTAAATTAAATTTACTTGGAAGCAAAATATTTAGTTTGCAAACTAAATATTTTGCTTCCAGCTAAACTAAAAGTTTAGTTAGTAAGTTAAATATTTAGCTTGTTAATTTAATATTTAGTTTAAAACTGTAACATTTATATCAGAATGAATAACATAATGAAAATGTCATTTTGTTACTCAAACTAAATAAACCAAATTATTCATTTAGTCATTTTACACAAACTCTCATGCCTGACCTGCTTCATGTCTCTTTGTCTCTATGTCTTTGTGTCTCTTTGTCTTATGTCTCTATGTTTCTTTGTCTCTTTGTCTCTATGTCTTTGTGTCTCTATGTCTCTATGTCTCTTTGTCTCTATGTCTTTGTGTCTCTTTGTCTTTGTTCTCTATGTCTCTTTGTCTCTTTGTCTCTATGTCTTTGTGTCTCTATGTCTTTGTGTCTCAGGTTGACCGTCTGTGATGAGGACAAGTTGACTCATAATGAGTTGATTGGAGAATCCCGGGTTCCCCTGAAGCGGGTCAAACCGGACCAGTCCAAACATTTCCACACATGCCTGGAGCATCCGCCGCCGGTAAAACTTGAATCCGACTGATTTTCATAAACATCCAGTGAAGGTTCTGATGGACCAGAACCGAGCCACTAGCCGCTAGCCGCTAGCTGCAGCTGCTTCCTGTTTCCTGTGAAGCCAGACGAGACAAACGTCGTTCTGCGACTTTAAACCAAATAGATTTCTGCTGACAGAACCGCCAATCTGGATCCTTTAGAACCGGGCTCAGAAGGAAAGTAGACGGTTCTGGACGGGTCCGTCTGGACCAAACATCGTCACCTTGTTTCTCTGTTTCCTTCAGCTGCCGTCCCCCACCGCCATGGGAGAAGCTCTGAGAGGAATATCCTGCTACCTGAGAGAGGTGAGCGGGATCAAACTGGGATTAAACTGGGATTAAACTGGGATTAAACTGGGATTAAACTGGGATTAAACTGGGATTAAACTGGGATTAAACTGGGATTGAACTGGGATTAAACTGGGATTAAACTGGGATTAAACTGGGATTAAACTGGGATTAAACTGGAATTAAACTGGGATTAAACTGGGAACAAAAATGTGTGGCGCCATAATTTACATTTTTTCATTTTTTTAAAATCTATAATCATCAGCAGCCAACTTGTTCTAGAGGTTGAATAAATATTATTAGGGCTTAATTAGTAAAATGGCAGCAAATTTGCTTATTTCATAACTTCATAACCTTTGACCTTGTCTCCTCTGGCCTGTTTAACAGCTACAGTCTCGGATCAGATCAGCCTCCATCTGTCAGCAGCAGAAACAGAAACTTTATTCCTATTGGGGAAAACATTTGCTTTGCATCGTCCTGCATGATGGAAATGATATAGTAGCGTCTCAGTTCTATTCTTGATTAATATGTTGCTGTTCGGTGTTTTTGTTCAATGTGCCCCTTGTAACTTTGAGCCCCTGCCCCTCCAAAGGTCTCTGCACGGCCCTGACATTCACTTATTTAGACCAGGAAACATCAGAACAAACCTCACTGCAATGGAAATGGAATTTTCTCTCAGTTTTTGTCTGATTTGAGCAACTTTATGCATCCGATTTACAGAAACAATCATAAAAATCAAAACAGCACAATAGTGATAGATTAATAATAAAATAATATTCAGTGCAAAGAAGCCTACAAATTTTTTGAAGGGGGCGCTGGAATCACTGATCTAGAATAACGCAAAGATGTAAATCTGTCATTTTCAGCAATATTGTCTTCAGTTTTAGTTCTTAAACAAAAGTAGAGAATCCTTTTGGGCCTGACGCCCGGATTGTAACGATCTGGACTTTGTTCAGATCGTTACAATCTGTCTCTAATCTGGACTGCAGCTGCTTCTGTTTCCTCCTCGTCTCGTTCCCTAAAGGCTCTTTGGTTCCTTCGGGTTCCTGCTGATTCAGGGTTTGAGCAAATAGAAAACGGTCAGACCAACTGTAAGCTCTCGCTACACCGGCCTACGGCTCACAGCCCCCGAAGTCTAAGGGCTCTCCTCTCATTTAACCCCAGGGGGATTTTGTACCCAGTCTGGCAACCCAAAGCAGGGCTGCGTTTTATTCTCTGGCCCCTGGTCCAGGTAGGATTCTCTCTAGGACCCTGACCACAGTTGGGCCCCAGCTCAGCAATGCGTGTGGCTTCCTCACTGTTCTCTGACAAACATCTCGTTCCTGAAAAACCAGCCGGGCCAGCATTGTGTTTACCGTGTGGCCCACAAATCTGGTTCTGCAAACCCGGCATGTCATGAAATAAACATAATTCTGTGCTTGTGGCTCCCGCCAGGCAGGATTAAATAAACTTTGTGGTTCAATTATTCAGCATTGTCCTTGCCGACTGCTGGCTCAAACATCTCTCAGTTCTGGTGGCGACGCTGCCGTCCACACACAGCTTCACTCAGTCACTCAGTCACGGCTCTGATGTCATCACCATGAGGCTGGCAGAGAGCAATCCAATCAGTTGCTTCAAAACAGCTCAGCAGGGTTTCTCCTGCTTCCTTCCTCCCAGGTTCTCCAGAGGTTCATGTCCAGAGCAGAGACAAACGAGGCTGCGATCTGATCAACCCAGAGAAGGTTTTGGTTTGGAGACGTGAGGCTCCCTGATATTCGTCTAAATCAAACCCAGTGGTTTGTTTTCTCTGGGAATGAACTGTTGAAACATTGGCAGCTTAGCAGAGAGTGAGGCGTGATCAAAATGTCATCAACGCATCGGGATGTTCTTCCTCTCAGACGCCGTCTGTCTTCCTTCCAGCAGCGCCACAACTTCCTGTTTCTGGGATTCTGTGCAGCCTCCATGGTTTCCCTTTCAAACATTCATTTGGTCTTATGTGCTAAAGAAGCAGAATGTCTCTTTGATTTTTGTGTGTTGAGCTTGTTGGCTGGCAGCTTTCACCTAAGGAACGGTCCAGGTGCGAAGCAGCAGAGCCGGTTTCACTGGACGCATTTTCAGTCAATTTGACCTCAGCATGGACACAAACAGCAGCTTTACCTGCTGACGCACCTTTCAGTTCAGCGTGTGCAGCAGAAGCTTCTGCAGTTTCCTGCTGATTCTCAGAAGTCTGAGCTGAAATCTAACAGAGCAACGCAACGTTTCGCTCGTTTGCAGGAGTTTATATCTAATTAAACCAATTCAATCTTTAGTGCAGAACAAAACGTGTCTCATTGGGAACCTGAGTATAATTTATACGAGTGACTCAATGAACCCAGAACAACAAACACTTCTGTGACACATTCATTCATTCATTCATTCATTCATTCATTCATTCATTCATTCATCGGTTTCAGTTACATAGATCTGGATGCTCTGAGGCTCAGAGCTCCACTCTGAACACAGATGTCTCACTCTGATGGGAAATCAGAGCCATCTACCTGAAGTTGCTGAACTGAACTTCCTTCAGACACAAAGAGCTTCTGCCTCCTTCTGGAGACCGAAACCAGCTGAAGCCGCAGGACGGATCCGACCCGACGCTGCTGCACGTCAGGAAGGACGAAGACGGCGGATCAAATGCTGATCTGATCGGATCGACGCAGAGACGAGCTTCAATCGACCCCAGCAGAGAAGAAGACGCTCCCCAGTTGACCTTCAGTTGACCTTCTGTCTGGTTTAACTGGTTGGACTCATTTTCAGTCCTGGAGTTTCAAATCGGCTACAGGGAAATGTCCCAGTGCTCCCAGTTAGACTGGGCTCTTTTTAACTGGATCTGGTTTAGATGAACTGGTTTAAATGAACTGGTTTAAATGAACTGGTTTCACTGGTGCTGTCTGCAGTGGGAGAATGAGCAGCTGCACAGCCTGGAGGAGCGAGGCCGCCTGCTGCTGTCCCTGCAGTTCCTGCCCTCCGTCCGTCCTGATGGAGCTGATGGAGGTGAAGGCCGGCTCAGTGGCGCCCTCTGTGTCGGCGTGAGGCGCTGCGCTCACCTGGCGGCCATGGACGTCAACGGATTCTCTGACCCTTACGTCAAAATGTGAGTGGGCGGGGTTTCCCGGTGAAGGCAAAGGGCAGAGGTCATCTGGGTGCCGTATGAACACTGTAAAAAATGAAAAGTATTAATTTGGTTTATTCAGCCTGACAGAATAAACGTGGTTCATTTTAAAGTTTTAAAAATGATTCCTACATTTATAAATGACAAAGATCCAAAGTTAATATTTTACAGTGTTCCTTTACGAACAGCGCCCCCTAAGGTCGGAGATGATGGAGGCTGCTCAAGACGGACAGACCCGGTTCTGGTTCTGGTAGTTTTCTGTCTGTTTTTTTCAGATGTGCGGTTCTAGACAAAAATCAGAACCGACCCGTTTCCCTGCAGAATCTCCTGCTCAGCGCTCCAACCCGACCCGACTGAGCCCAGGAGACGAGCGGAGAACCCAGGTTCTGGTTCAGAAGCAAGGTCCAGCATATAAATGTCAGCTGGACCAGAACCAGAACCGGGTCTGTGGTCCCCAAACTCCTTAGGACTTGATGGGAACCTCTGGTCACGCCGTTCGTTTGGTTAACGACAAAAACCTTCATCCTTTCAAAATAAAAGACGATTTTCTCCATCAGATACCTGAAGCCCGACATCCTGAAGAAATCCAAACACAAAACCGCCGTGATGAAGAAAACCCTGAACCCAGAGTTCAACCAGGTCAGCTCCGACACACACACACACACACACACACAGAGACAACACACACACACACACACACACACACACACACACACACACAGACACACACACACACAACACACACACACACACACACACACACACACACACACACACACACACACACACACACACACACACACACAGAGACACACACACACACACACAGAGACACACACACAGAGAGAGACACACACACACACAGAAAAAAGTCTCTGTTTCCTGATCTCTTCACAATAAAAGCCTCTAATGTTTCCTGCTCTGTGTGTTTCTGTTCGCTGCAGGAGTTTTCCTATGACGTGTCGCTGTCAGAGTTGGCCAAGAAGACTCTGGAGGTGACGGTGTGGGACCATGACCTGGGGCGGTCCAACGACTTCATCGGTGAGATGATCAGGGATCCCAGTGGATCTCAATGGATCCCAGTGGATCTCAGTGGATCTCAATGGATCCCAGTGGATCACATGCGTGAACAACCACGCAGAACAAAGCACAGCTTCGCTGTCTGCAGGTATTCAGTCTCCAGAAGGAACTTCCTGTCGTTCCTGTGTCCAGGTGGCGTGTTCCTGAGCTGCCGCTCTCAGGGCGACGCCCTTCGCCACTGGATGGACTGCCTGAAGAACAAAGGTCAGCGGGTGGAGCGCTGGCACATCCTGACCAATGAGCTGCCACGCAACTCCAGTCACGACTAACGCTGCCGCCTGCGGTTGCCATGACGCCACCTGCGGTCGGCGCGCCTTCGTCTCTAACCATCTGGAAACGTTTCAGCATGTTTCCAGGATCCGGGCGATCTGCCCCGTCTTCACTCTCTGCATGAAGCCGTTATTATTATTATTATTATTATTGATTATTGGTCGTATGCTTTGTGAAGTCTTGCATTTTGGAGCATTTAAAGTCCCACAGCAGCGTTAGACACTGTCAGTGGAGGCCGGCGACCTCTGATCTTTGCCCTGGTGACGGAGCCGCCTTCAGCTGGTCCTTCAGGCTCCGCCCCCTTATGGAGGAGAGGCTCCTCCAACCGTCTGACGGTCCAGTTCCAGGAGCTTCCAGAACCAGAGTTGTGAAAAACTTGATGAAATCTGAGTACACGTTTGCAACTGGAGATTACTGATAATCCAGATTACTGATAAATTTATTGATAATCCAGATTACTGATAATCCTTTATATTATTGATAATCCAGATTACTGATAATCCAGATTACTGATAATCCAGATTATAATAAGTTTATTGATAATCCAGATTACTGATAATCCATATTATTGATAATCCAGATTACTGATCATTCAGGTGGCTCTTCAGGGTTCTTGTTTGCTCCAGACAATGTTTTTTTGTCAGGATGGTGTCAAAGGTCAGCTGTTGCCTGGAATCCAGAAAGAAAGACGATCCGGTGGACCAGAAACACTCGGCTCCATCAGGATGACGGGAACTGCGGGGAAACAGGCATCAAAGTTTGGCTCATCGATCCGTCACAGAGCCAAACATGTTGACGTTACTTCCTGTAGTTCTGAAGGTTCTGGTCGTTCACATGAAAACTCAACATCAGATTATTAAATCAGATTTTTTTCCAGAAATATCAATTTCTTTCTCAGAATTACTGCATTAATGCAGCGTAGAATGGAGACCGGCCTGAGGTTCTGATGAGGTTCTGGAGGTCCAGGTTGCTTTGGTAGCAGCCTTCATCGTTGGTTCTGCCTCCTCTTCCTGACAGAACCTTTTGGATCGTCTCTGACGCTGCTTGACTGAAGGGCTCAGAAAACCCAGTGGACCCGAACCAGAACCAGGAGATGGAACCACATCATGACCGGCTGAGGAAACCTCCTGCAAACTGGTTCTGGTTCCGGTTCTGATTCTGGTTCATGGCTGCTCTCATCGCTGGTACTGATGCAATTTTTTCCTTGCAGTCAACTTTCTGAATCAGTGAATGTTGGTTTTCATTCTGATCCAGAATCATCAAACGGCTCAGAACTGCATTTCCTCTTGATTCATTTCCAGATTAACCTTCATTAATCTGGATTTTGAGATTCTAGATAATCTAGTAATCTAACAATTATCTTAATTTAATGATTATTTCTTGATTTTAATTAGTTTCTTTATTTTATCTGTTTTCTGATTTAATATATTTCAATCTAAATTGTATGTTTTAATCTGGGTTCCATTATATTAATCTGGATTATATGCTGTTTTAATCTCAGTCTTCTGATCTAATCTCCTTCCTGAAACGTTTTTCTCCTCTTGATGATGAAGACGATGGTATAAATTAATCTAAGTGGTTCTTCCTCGTCGCTGCATGGATTATGTTGCTGTCCTGACTCTGTTTCTATGGTAACAGAAACTTCCATGTCGGACCGCGGCTCCGGATGGGATGGTGTTTACATTTCTATCTGTGTTTTTTTCTGAAACAATAAATCCTGGCTGCAGCTCTGCCTCTGGACTGAGTGAGTTTGTTTGCACAGCGCCCCCTGCAGGCGGCTGGGTCATGTTCAGGTCAGCAGAGCAACATGGAGGCTGAAGCTCCAGATGTTTTGTCATAAATCTGAGACGATGTGGAAACATTTTTATGATTTAATGGAGCATCAAAGATCAGGATGGTTTCAAAGGGTCAGAAAATCTGTTTCAGTTGCTTTTTAATCCATAAACATTCAGGATCTCCAGGTTAAAGTTTCTCCATTTTGTTTTCTTCATGTCTGATGCTCAGCAGAAAGTGTGTCATGGAAAACACATTTCAACATCAGGTTTGAAACATTTTATTGAATCTTTTTCTCATAAAACCAAAATTTTTCACCAAACTTCCATTTTTTTCTCTGGGAAGTTTAAAGGTTCTTCCAGTCCAACCAGTCAGCATGAAGATGGCGTGTAATGGTTGTCACGGGCAGTTGCTATGGTAACCCCAGGGCGCTGCAGACCTCCAGTGCTTTCGCTGACCGTCCTCACTGGATCCATTTTAGACCCACTGGATGTTTATTAGAGATCTAACTAAATGTGGCCTAATTAAAGGCTGGGTTTGTCTAACGTCGATGGTTCTGCTTTACTTCCAGGCTGTTGACGGTCTCCTTCTTCAGAATCTCCGGTCCAACTCTTGACATGTTGGTTCAGCAGAGCATCAGCAGATCCAGGAGCTGATCTGGTTCTGGAGAGGTCCAAACAGCTTTCTCAGCTAACCTTTAGGAGGTTCTGGTTCCTGCCGAGTGTCCAGCAGCGGGTCGGACCTGGTTCTGACTCCTGACTCCTTCCTGGGTTCACACCGGTTGCATCTGAGATTCGTGTAAACCGGTTCTGTCCAGTTCTGGTCTGATGTCTCCTAAATATCTGAGGCAGCAAACGCTGCAGCCGGAACATTTCCAGAACCCGTTTAGTAGTGCTGCTTCTGATCCGAACAGGATTTGGATCTGTTGCTGGTTAGTGAACCTGTGGATGTTTGGACCCAGACCTCTGGGTCAGGTTCTGTTCTGACTAGATCCAAAATGTTCTTTTCACATCTCATTATTAATTCTGAAACTCCCTGAACCGTGAAGACCTGCGGTCCGCAAGGTTCTGCTCCAAAGGTTCTGCTTTAAAGGTTCTGCTCTGCAAGGTTCTGCTCCAAAGGTTCTGCTCCAAAGGTTCTGCTCTAAAGGTTCTGCTCTGCAAGGTTCTGCTCCACAGGTTCTGAGCGGTTCCTCCAGGCCCTGTCCGTTCAGGCGCTGGCTCCGTAGCACAGGTCCTTCCTGAGGTGCAGCTGCAGGCCGCTGGCGCTGGTGAAGGTCTTGGCGCAGCGTCCGCAGCGGTACGGTTTCTCTCCAGAGTGCGTCCGTTTGTGCTTCTTCATGGTGTCTCCGTCGCTGAAGGTGCGGCAGCAGAACGGGCAGCTGTACGGACGCTCGCCGGTGTGGATCCGCAGGTGGCTTCCTCTCTGGCTGAAGCTCTTGGAGCAGAAGGTGCAGCGGTGCGGGCGAGGGCGGGCCGCTCCCCCGTGTGCGTGCGCAGGTGGCGCCGCAGATCGGCCGACTGGGCGAAGGACTTGCAGCACCAGTCGCAGGCGTAGGTCTTCCTCTTCTGCTCCAGATGGAGGCGGAGCCCCGCGCTGTGACTGAACGCCTCGCCGCAGCGGGGGCAGCGGTGGACGAGCTCAGGGATGAGCGCTGTGACCGCGGCGTCTTCAGGCGGCCGGGTCTCCTGAGAGGTCGGCCCGGTTCTGGAGGCGTCCTGCTGGTCCACCGGCAGCTGCTCCTCCTCAGACGTGTAGTCAAAGCCCGACTCAACGTGAGCGTTCACTGATTCAGCTGGACTCTCTCTGCTTGCTTCGTCGGGTTCGGCTTTGACCCGTGCAGTGGGCGGGGCCTGTGGCTCCTCCCTGGGCGTCGGCCCGTCAGCCTGGATCCTGGGAGGATTCAGGCGCAGATGAGTCGGGAGAGGAGACGTCCTCTGGAACGCCTCCTGCAGCGGCTCAGGTTTTGGTGTCTGATCCCAGAGTTCTGTGGGCCGGAGCTGGGTCGGTGCCGATGGCGCATCTTTCGGAACCGACAGAAGTTGGACTGACGCCGGAGGAGGCCTGGACTGGGTCAGGGTGGAGTCTGGCTCCTCTAGGAGGGCTCTGGGTTTCAGGTCACCAGGCTGCTGCTCTGCAGGTACGAAACCCAAACCGGCCTGGGTCGACCCTGAAACAGAAACAGAACCCGTTCACCTCACCGCAGACAAGCCAACCGGTCACAACATCAAAACCAGGAATCTCAGGTTCCAAGTGGCAGGACCTGGGATTGGAGCTAAAGACAACATCACCGATTCGGGCCCACAGAACCGAGATGAGCGTTAAGGAGATTGTTGCACATTATGGAGTCCTAGTAGTCAGAGCAGATAATTGAGGTGATTTTCACCTCAATTATCTGCAGGTGTTCCACAAGGACCTGTCCTCAGACCCCTGCTGCTCCTCACTGCAGCAGCTGCACAGACCCACGGCCCAATCACAGGACTGTCCAATAGATGGATGGCCCCAAAATACAAAAGGCGCCATGACGTCACAAACACGTCACAGCGCTGGATGACAGGTTGAACATTTCTGTTAAAATGTTCAACAGAAATGTTGAACATTTTCATTTATCTGGTTTTACTGGGAGCCAGAATCAACAAACTGAAACCTCAAGTCGCTCTGAGGGAATCAATCAATCAATCAATCAATCAATCAATCAATCAACAGTGTTTGAAGTGATTTAGTAAAATGAACCTTCCGATGATATTATCATTGAATGAGCTGTATCTGTATGATTCTGCTCATATTAAGGCACAGACTAAGGCTGAACGTCCGTTAAAGCTTTTCTAAAATGATCATTTTGTGTTTACATATCAACATAAACTAATAAATGTGTTCAGTGGGACTCATTTAGATCCAACATCAATTATACAATAACTCGCGGTGATTTCCAAAAGGACAGTCTGTTAGTTTCTAATGAAAGTCACCATCAGCTGATTCTCCGTCAGGCTTCAGGGGAAGAGGAAGTGGCGATCAAAACCTGAAAAAGTCCCTTTTGTTTTAATAAATCGACAGAAATGATCCTATAAGCTGAAGCCGAATATTTAACGCGGTTCTGGTCTGCCCGAAATAAGTTTTAAAAATGTGATTTGGTCAATATTTAACCTTAAAATTGGCAGTAAGTTTTAAAACCAGAGATTTTCCGGCGGGGTTTGGAACGACCCTCACTCAGCCACTCGGTCTCGGCCTCCAGCAGCAGGATGTCCCGCAGCTGCCTCCGCAGGCTCTCGTTCTCCCGCCGGGTTCTGGCCGTCTCCTCCCGGTACTGGGCCACCGTGTCCTCCACCACGTCCAGAACCTCCTTCACCACGGCGGTGAGCCGCTCCGTCAGGTAGGCGCTGAGCAGCTGCAGTTTGGTCATTTTGATCCTGAAAACACCGACAGCCGAACCTGAACCGAATGTTACCGAGCAAACAGGAAGCGGCTGGGCGAGCCTTCAAAATAAGACTCCGTCTAAGAGTCCAGCTTCGCTGAGAATCAGATTGTGTTTAGAACCGAGGAGGAGATCCAGAAAAGAGGAAACTGGTTCGGATGTTCAGGAACAACCCGGAACCGCGAAAGGTCAGCCCGCCATGAACTGGACCCCCGGTGAGACGGCCCAGTGAAACCAGTTCACTGGTAAAGCTGCTGCTGCCATGATGGGGGAGGAGCCTGGCGTGGTGGTGGCAGCATGTTGCTGTGGGCTCTCACTCAGTGAATGGAGGAGCTTTGGACCCAGTCGGGACGTCTGACTGGACAGCGATCCAAACTGGTTCTGGACCTGCAGAACTTTTAACTCAAACCCACCCAGTCTTCCAGTAGTATTATGAAAACCAAGTCCCATAGAAAAAATGTGCGTTGCTATGGTGGCGTTGCTATGGCAATGACCTGCATCTCTATTCATCGAAATGTTTCTGGTTGTTTCTGGAGACAAATAAAAACCTGCAGCCTGATTTCCTCCTTTGATTCCAACAAATAAAAACGGCCTTTTCTATGAACCTTCAAATTAAAATAAATTCATTGAAACATTCTTACGTTTTTACTGTAATCAAAACTTTTCCATATAAGTTAAAAAGGTTACTGAGAAATAAATGTAAAACATGAGATGAAGAAGAACTAAGACAAAAATATATTCATATATATTTGGGATTTGTTCTCATTAAACAAAAATAAAATGTAGTTTTTTCCCAAAACGTTGAACAATGGGTCTGGTCCTGGTTCTGGTTCAGCATGGGTCCAAGCGTCTCTAGTCTGGTAGTTAGTTAGTTAGTTAGTTAGTTAGTTAGTTAGTTAGTTAGTTAGTTAGTTAGTTAGTTAGTTAGTTAGTTCTGCTGGTTTAACTAACTGACATCTGACTGGACGTGAATCAAACATCAAATGTTTCTGCTCTCCGTGTCAGTTCCCCCAGCGGCCGCTGGGAGGCGGTGACGGTTCACTAATACCACGATCACCGCTTCCTGTAGAATACCAAAATAAGAGCCCAGGCTAATCAGAGCTCAGAGTCAAACTGCTTCATGGTACCGTTGGAACCTCAACTCTCCCCGGTTCGGTTCGGTCCCGGCTCGGCCACAGTTCTCCAGGCATTTACTGGATCCAGACAAACTGTGTGAAATTGGATCAGGGTTCTGGAAGTCCAGGCCGACCCGGAGCTTCCGGATGGAGAAAAACTGGACCGTTAGAGCGTCACTGGCTGGTCATTAGTTCGGAAGTCTATCGGGCTTGTTTTGAACCGGTCCGGTCCGGTCCGGTCCGGTCCGGTCCAACACGGGTCTCCAGTGCGTTTCCCGGGGACCTCGAGTCCAGAGGGCAGAACTTGGAGGGAATAAAATAATTAGTGGCTTTGAAAAGTTAAAACAACAATCTGAAAAGTGTGGTGTGCTTTATTGGCTCAGAACTCTGGAGAACCTCCTCTCACTGACGCGAGGGATGGATGGAGAACATCAGCTTTGACTAGGCCATTCTACTGACCTAAACCGACCCATAACCTCCACCAGTCTCAGGTTGGACTCCAACTGGACTCAGAGACGTGGAGGATATGAGGGACAGTGGACAGGCTGAGGAAGACTCTGATGAAGAACAGGGCCCTCACAGGCTTTTATTTTGAAAGGTCTTTCCATCATGTATTTGGGTAAACTTGATACTCAGAGAATGAAAGAAAGCAGCTACTGTACACACACACACACACACACACACACTCACACTCACCACACACACACACACACACACACACACACACACACACACACACACACACACACACACACACACACACACACACACACACTCTCTCTCTCTCTCTCTCTCTCTCCTGCAGTGTTGATCTGATGCAGATTCTCTGCATCGTCAGAAACCCGAGAGGAGCTCAGATCCTCCGTCCTGCTGCTTTTCTCCACATTTACTTTATTTTCCAAACCCGCTGCTGGAGCCGAACCTGTCGGAACCACCCGAACCTGCCGGACCCTCTGGACCCCCTGCAGAGCCACAGTGAGCCTCAGCCTGCTGCTGGCTGTGCAGTGAACCAGGTGAGCCTCTGGAGGTGAGAACCTGCGGCTGGTCCCGGTCCCGGTTGGGTGTCACGCTTTTGTCTCAGCCTGCGGCTCTCGGCGGCTGAACGCCTGAAAGGTTCTGACTCTCTTATGAAATATTGGCCCGGAGCTCAGCTGCTCTCCTCCGGTTCCGCTGGTTCCGTTCAAATCGAACTGGACCTCAATGCTCGGTTCTGGACGGGTTCTAGAACGTGCTGCAAGCGGCCGGCGGTCTGGCGCCGGTCCAGTTGGTCCTGCTGGAACCTGGAGATAAATGTATTGAGACTCGTTTTGAAATGGCGCCTCATTATTTATATCATTTAATATTTCAATATTTTATTCATCCTGTTGAAACAACAAAATCAAATGCAACAATTTTGATTCAGTAAAAAAATATATTTTTCTATTTTCAAATTTGAGAATATAAAGTTTAACTGCAGATTAAAATGCAGATGAAAGAATGGAAGGAACACAAACAGGATTCAGTGTGAACATCTGGATCTGGTTTCTGTCTGCAGGCTTTAGGGCAGCCGCCCAGGGGGGCAACTGTTGGGGGCGCCCAAAGTTTTACTTTTCTTTTTTAATACATTTTTCAGAAACACTTTAGGAAGTTATGCTAACTTTTTGCTAGCATCTCCCTGCTAACGGGATTGGACCGGGCCGGGTCAGCAGAGGCCAGGTCCGACTCAAACCACAGCTATTCACACCCAGAACCGGTCCAGTTTTAACTCCCAAATGGACCCCAGCTTATTGATTCAGACCAAACAGAACCGGCTCTGGTCCAGTTCTCTGCTGGTCCAGACACCAGTTCTGTTCGTCTCCCTCAGTTCCGATAAGTCCGGTACTTTAATCCTCGGTCCAAAGCTGAACAGAACCAGTAGGTTAATTGCTGTGGGAGTCGGTTCCGGTACCAACCGGGCCACCGGCAGGCCACTGGTCTTTCTGGACCGCTGAGTGTCCGGATGGAAAATCCTAAAATCATTAAAGGATCATAAAAAGAAATCCTCACATTTACTGCAGCTGCAGCAGCTTCAGTGGGTGAAATAATGAAAGTTGCTCTTTATGTTTGGAAGCACATAGCAAAGTTCAAACTTTTCATTGTTTTCCTGATACCAGTCCATGCTGGTCCAGTACCAGTCCCTATATTTATGGACCTCCAGTACTTCCTGTCTTCCTTAGAAAAAGAAACAAGATTAAACAAACAAAATAAATAAAATCAACAGTTATTAACCTACAAATAACATCTGTTAATAATAATAACAACAACAACAAAAAAAGGAACTAAGAATAAACTAACAAAATTCAAATTGTTGAAGAAATAAAGAATAAGTGGCTCCAAAACATGGGACTGCTGCAGAGTTTAGGTCAGAAACCTCATTTATTCATTCCCAAGTGACGCCGTCATGGCAACGTCATGGCAACGTTGTCACCACGTCATGGCAACGTGGTGACATCACCACATGGTGACATCACCACGTGGTGACGTCACTACACGGTGACATCACCACATGGTGACATCACCACGTGGTGACATCACCACATGGTGATGTCACCACGTGGTGATGTCACGTTGCTGGTTCTTCAGTAACCAGAGGAGGAAACAACTTGAATTTTTTGACAGTGAGGTCAGAGTCATGCTCCCCATTCTGACTGGTGTGTGTCAACTGGGATCACTGGTGTGGAAGTCACAGCGTTCTGCTGCATCAGGACCGGGTGTGTTTTCTGTCAAAGCAGCAACTGCTCAGAAAAACACTCCAACACGCTAAGACTGCCCCCTAGTGGTCACATAATTACCAGCTGAGTTCATCTGGGAGTAAATTATGGCTACATTTCAGATGAAAGGAGCAAACTGCAGAGATTCATGTTATTTCTGATTCAGCAGAGATCAACAGAACAGCATCGGCCCGGAGAGCCGCTGAGATTTTTCTCCTCCTGTTTTGCTGTAATTTGCTTCTGCCTCCATTTTTCAATCTATAATTAACGTTGTTGCTATGAAATGTAATTTCTGCTTTTTCTACCAATGGCAGCACTGGCTAACGGTAAATAAATCTGTTTCACTCATCTCCTGTTTGTGTCCATCAGTTCTATCCCAAAGCTTTACATTTGTGAGTTTTCTAGGCATGACCACTGACTCCTTCAATCCTTTCCAGAACAATCCCTGCCTTCGGCTCCTCCTCAGCAGACCGCTGCTTGACCAGTTCCATGGCCACCAGTCTCAGTGGCGCCCCAGAAACCTGCACGGGGGCCCGGCAGCAGCCGGAGGAGCCAACGAGCTCACAGCCAGACGGAGAGGCCGCCGCCCCTCAGCCGGCCGCCGCCCCTCAGCCGGCCGCCGCCCCTCAGCCGGCCGCTGAAGAGCAGCAGATGTCAGATGCTCCAGATGACCGGCCAATAGAAAGAGAGAAATCAGTCGACCACCTGACAGTAATCAGTGAGATCACAGAGACCAGTAAGTTCATTTCTCATCATAAGCTGTTGGTAAAAATGAAACCTCAGACTGAGACACTTTGCTGAGTTTGTCAGTCAGACGTTAGAGGGATGAGACGGGCAGCTAATCACTTAAAGGCCACAAGGATGAACTCTTACTGTTCAGAGCTATGCTATGAAACTATGAACATGAGAGATGTAAACAATTTTTCTGATTTGTTTTAATCTATAGCATACGAGCTTGCGCTAGATGTATTTGGGGGCTTGTCCGGGAGTTTTAGAACTTTTAAAACTCCCAGAGTTTTAAAAGCACTTCTATATTTTTTGAGTTTGTGACAATCAATGTTGACACTACACCATTTGTTTTAAAAGGTGCCTTTAGACCAGGGGTGTCAAACTCCAGTCCTCGAGGGCCGCTGGCTGTCCTGCAGTTTTTCGATGTGCCACAGGTACAAAACACAGGAATGAAAAGGCTTCATTACCTCCTCCTTGTGTAGAACAGAGCCTTGCTAATGACCTAATTATTCTATTCAGGTGGTGCAGCAGAGCCTCATCTAAACGTTGCAGGACACCGGCCCTCCAGGACTGGATGTTGACACCCCTGCTTTAGACAATGTTTGTTGTCAAATAAAAAATGACACTTTTTACCTGCGAGTTCTAAATCTTTTCCAAGTAGGAATGAGACAAGCAAACAGGACGAGACTCAAACAATCGTGGGAATCACATTTTGTTATTTTCAAGGAGTAAAGATTATGCAGGTTCAGTTCAGACACTACTGCAGGTTTTAACTAAAGATGTCCTAATAATATATTTAAAAACCAGTCTAGTTTAGCCCTGATCCGATTATAGCTTTAGCATCGCTAGCAGCTAGGGGACAGCCATCCCTTAGCATCGGTCAACCCGAGGAGACATCTTTGTCCAACGGTCAACACAGAAAGATAAACCGGCCGTTTCCTTTCTTATTTCAAAATAAGAATCTCAAGCATGTTTACGACATGCTGATGAAAGTGAGGAGTTAAATATTTTACTTTCACCGCCATAAAAATACGTTTCTTTAGTTTGTTTCCTTTTAGCAGATGTAAACATTCATGTTGCTATGGAAATGATCATTGAGTACGAAAGTTACGGCATTATTCTGATTCTCACCGCTCCATTCAGTTCTGCTATAACAAATAATGAAGAACAATAAATATCTGAGCTTGTTTCTATCAGACCAGCAGTCATTAATATTTACTTCCATAGTTGAGGCGTTGGCGGCGTTGGCGGCGTTGGCGGCGTTGGCCTCTCAGGCTTGTTTTTCGGCGTATTTGTTCACGAGTCTCAGAGTTCTGCGCTGGTCTGTTGCCCTCCAGGTAACGGCGTTGCTCCTGTCATGGCTCAAACGTCGCCCACAGTGTCCTCTGTGTCGCCCAAGTTTCACGCTAAGCCAGGCAGCCACATCAATGGCCGGCCTCACTTGGGCAGCCGGTCCGGCTCGTTGGCGGCGGGCTCGCCGAGGCCCTCGCTCACCCGCCGGCCCAGCGCCATCACAGAGGTCACTGGGGACGGATCCAAACCCAGAGACTACCTGATCCTGGCCATCCTGTCCTGCTTCTGCCCCTTGGTGCCCATCAACATCGTCGCCCTCACTTTCTCCGTGATGGTAAGACTTTTCCCAAAGGAAGGGCTGATGAATCTCAGGGTTCACAGCCAAAAATGCTTTGCAGACAGTTGGTCATATCGGTTCTTCTGTGAACCTGGTTCATGTTTCCCTTCAGTCTCGGAACAGTCTGCAGCAGGGCAACGTGGACGGAGCCCGCCGTTTGGGTCGCAACGCCTTGGTGCTGTCCGTCGTCTCCATTTTAGGGGGAATCGCCATCATCGCTGCAGCCATCGCCTTCAACTGGGGACGTAAGTATGGAACCTGACCTTCCCACAGTGAGCCTCCTTTCTGCCCAGAACGCAACCCAGACTCCCTCTGGAAGCATCATCGTCGGCTCTTCTGTTCATTTTTGCAGGGATTTTAAAATCCTGATGACGTCTTCAGGACCAGATGCAGACCAACGTGGCACTGTCTTGTCTCTGAAGCACTATCGTTCCCATCCACCTTCACCAGATGGAAAACCTATCGTACTTCTGTTCCAGCTTGTGGTTTTATTTCTGCACGATGATGAGCATGATCTGCCTGACGCTCTACCTCCAACACAACCAGCCAACTCTGTCCCAACGCTGACCGCCGGACAGACCCCCTGCTTCGCTCCCTCCACCCTGGAATCAGACGTTTGTCTCTGTGGGAGAGAGACTGTTGGTGTTGAAGCTGGACCTACTGAACCTACTGGACCTGCTGGACCTGCTGGACCTGCTGGACCTCTGGACCTGCTGGACCTGCTGGACCTGCTGGACCTCTGGACCTGCTGGACCTGCTGGACCTGCTGGACCTCTGGACCTGCTGGACCTCATGTTCTGATGCTAAAATGGTCTAAGCTGTTGTAAAACTGTTGTAATGCTGCTGCTATGAAACTCTGAACTTGGGATGAATCAAGACTTTCACTGTTAAGGCAGGAAAGAAACGGACAACAAGGTCATAGGGAGCAAAATTTTCCACCTTCCTGTGACCCAAACGTCGGTTTTCTTCAGCCACTGCGTCCAGAACCGACTCATGATTCAGTTCTGGACTTCATCAGGCAGAGTTTGATTATCAGAGTCCATTTTAAATCAGAAGCACCTCTAAGTTTACAGCCAGTCATGAGTCAGAGGACGAATGAAATCAGCTGAATTTAAGATGTCAACTTGTCATTGAAGTTCAGAGGTCATAAGGTCTCCCTGCTAGACTCCGCCTTCAGGCTCCCACATACTTCATCAAAGCTGAGCAGTCAATGCGCCGCCGCCACGCAGCTGCAGGTCGTTCATAGTTACACACACCTGAGGAAAACCCTCCCGCTTCAGTAAACGTCCTGCAGTTAGGATGAAGTCTGTGGGATCCTGAGAGGAGCTGCAGGTTCCTCTGACCAGGACGCCTTCAGCTGCAGGTTCCTCTGACCAGGACGCCTTCAGCTGCAGGTTCCAGGCCTCCGTGGCCGCAGCCAGGAGGACCAGGGTGTCCCAGGTCAGTCCTCTGGCCGGCGCCCTGTAAGCTCTTCCTCTGGTCCAACACACCTGGATGGTTCTTCAGCAGAACTTTGTCATGCCAGGATGTTGAACCGGGAAGAGAACTAAACATGCAGGAACTGGACCAAGAAGACTGGCTCTGCTGTGGAGCGACTAGATTTACCATCTGGAGGAAATCCTCCAGCGACTAGAACTGCTCTTATAGGTGAGAGGAAGAGGAAGGCTCTTCATCAGTAATCAGAAAAGTTCAGCTGGAAAGTTTGATTGAATCCTGCGAAAGCAGCAGATGTCAGAGGGTGAAACTGAGAAAACCCGAGAAGGCCTGGTGTTCTGACGTCAGACCTCAGGTTCACTCCAGTCTGACTGGTGAAGGTCGACCTCTTAAACCGATCCCGGGTCGGCCCCTCAGCCATTCTTAATGATCCTGTCTGATCTGACCGCAGCGTCTCCGCTTACTGGACCTGAACCGATGCCTCGGATCACATTATTCCCAGTCATTCCCGGGACTTCTATTCATTTGGGAGCTAAGGTTACGTTTACTCGGCACCTCTGGCTCTGACCAGAGTGGATCGGATTTTCCTCCTGAGGGAAGCAGTCGGTCTCTGAGCTTCAGCTCGTCTCAGAAACCCTGAGCTGTTTCCTCATGAAGCTAACTGGACCAGAACCAGGAGACCTGCAGCTCAGTCCAAACCCGTCCTTTGTGGTTTTCATTTCTGTTTGAATCATCACAATTTAGTAAAAAAAATTAAATAAAATGTAAAGTTTCTGTTTAGTCAGCTCCTACTCCCCAATTAAGAGTTTAAAGTTTATTTTACAGGTGGAAAAATGAATCACTAGTTACACTTTATGAGGATTTTTAATTCAAATCATTTCTATAAAAACTGGTCATTTAGAGTCATGGAGTTCATATCAGTGGAGGGAACATTTATGCTAATGTGCTAATAGCAGAGCTAATTCTTTGTTTAGCACTTTAGCGTTTTTCTAAACTTGACACACTGACATGCTTTAGCTGTGCTAACGTTTAGCATTAGTGCTACAACATGTTAGCTATGGGTGCCGACCACTGGCCACTGCATGGACAGGAACGGTGGCTGAACGCTGGACGTTTGGGTCCTGAAGGCACATCTTCAGGTTTTCTGCTCCCTCCCGGGTTGGCAGCTGTTAGCGGTTGCAGCTGTTAGCGGTTGGCAGCTGTTAGCGGTTGCAGCTGTTAGCGGTTGGCAGCTGTTAGCGGTTGCAGCTGTTAGCGGTTGGCAGCTGTTAGCTGTTCTTCTGAAAGGTTCTGATGATGATGCAGCCCTGCAGGGCTTCTGGTGCCAAACTCTGAAGAAAAATCTGTTCATTTAATAATTCTGCATGATCACTACTGTGACTGGATTCATGTTATTCACTGTAAATTGTTCTTGCACACCAACGTTGCCACGTTGCTAATGGGCTCCTGTTTGGACTAAACCCAGATGAACTTCGCTGTAACAGAACCAGAATCTCATATCAGCTGTGCATGTTTACACTTATTCCTGAACGTTTTCACCTTCAGCTGAAGCTTCGCTCAGCTCAGGCTGTTCTGGTTTCTTTGCTCCTTCCCAGGAACCTGCAGGTTTAGTCCATTAGACCAGAACCTTCTGCTGGTCCAATCTGAAGATGATCAGAACCATCATGTCACATTTGGACGTCTCCAGTCTCCTTGTTCATGGCTCGACCCGCTCCGCTCCGGTTCTGATTGTAGCATGCCTCTTTATTAACCACATTATGCAAGTGAGATGTAGAAAGTGAAGCGGCCTCGGTGTGAATGCTTTGGGTTCTGGGTTCTGTTTTGGTTCCTCAGTTTGGAACCTGACTGTTGGAACTCTTGTGTTTCTCTTTGCTGCTTGTATGCTAACATTGTGCTAACATTAAGCTAACATTGTGCTAACATTAAGCTAACATTGTGACTGTAACATGAACACCTCCCATCTGCTGGCACAAGACGTGTAAATAGAGAAACTGTTTTTATTTGAACAGAAAAGTTTCTTCCATCAGATGTTTTTATTTCTGGGAATGAAAAGTCCAGGAGAATCTAACTTTTTAACTAGCCTGCTGTCTGTCAGTTATCATTTGGTAAGGTCTCAAAACAGTTTGGCCTTGAACTAGGCCATTGCTAATTAGCTTTGGCTCTGATTGGTTGGTAACTTGCCTACAGTCTAACTGACTCTGTTAGAGTTCTGCAGTCAGTCCTGGTTCTGAAAGCTGATGAATTCCAACCACAACAAACTAATCTAGTGGAAAAATGTGGGGGGTTGAAATGAACCGACAGGCGAAGCTGAGCTGAGTGAAACTAAAAGTTCTGTTTCGATACTGAACTAAAGGTCCAAACCTGCTGAAGGACTTTTCATTTCTGTCGATTGATGCTGAATCGATCCTGTTTTTTTGAGTTGAATCTGTTTTTCAGTATTTCTATCCTTTTTGTATTTAATCTTCTGCTTTCGGTTCCAGCATGAAGCTCCATCACCGACGCTGTCTGAGTCTCTGCATGCCTTAAACTGACGGATGAATGAGTGAATGATGCTGATGTCTTCACTCTGATGACGTCTGAGGAGAATAAATCCTTCAGCCTCGTTCATCAGAAACAGAATCATTTATTAACATCTTTTCTATCAGCTCAGATTGTTATTATTAATGTCTAATAATCTGTAGAAAATAACATGAAACAAGAAGCTGCTTGACCTCAATCTGATTGGAAGTTGGTGGTTTCAACCATCCAATCAGAGGACAGCTGGTATATGAACCTGCTCATATAAAATTCATACCCGATGTTGATAACAAACTGGGAGGAATGTGGGAAGGAGGCAGAGCTTAAGGCCGACTCCAGTCCGTCTGCCTAGTCAAAGTCCGGTTCCGTTGGTGACGTGTGAATGCTAATCTAACTCTGGTCCTCCAAACCTCCACCTGGGTCCGGCGGACCGGAGACTCCAAAAGCAGGAAGTGGACTACGCCGCAGGGCATTCTGGGTAAATAAAACCAAAGCTAACATGCTAGCCTAGCACTAGCAGGACAAATGGCTCCTGGTGTTTAACCAACACAACCATCAAACTGTATAGATTTACATCATAAACTTAAAGAACTGTTTGAAATCTTGAATGTTTTCTGAATAAATATTTTAAATCAGCTTCATCTGTCCTGATCAAAACCTCTGATCTTCACCTCAGTTTATAGTTTTTGTTTCAAACGATTTTCTCCAAACGTTGGAGATTCTCCGGTTTTCACCAAATGAACGAGTCAGTAAAGAACCTCAGGCTCTGAACGGAGATCTGGTTTGTTTTAGTCTCAGACGGAACATCAAGAGACAGAAGACATCAGGACTCACATCTTGTTTCTGGGGCGAGAGAGCCTGTTGTCATGGCAACCGCTGGCAAGAGAGGAGGAGGAGGAGGAGGAAGGAGCGGAGGAGCCGAGCCTCCGACCCGATAACAGAGCCGGAGACACGATGAACACATGAATAATTCAGAGGAAGAGCAGAAACGAGCTTCTTCACTCAAATCCTAAAATCTGAAAGAATCATTTCAACAAAAGCATTAAAACTCATAAAGTCACCACCAGAACCAGAACCAACAGAACCACCAGAACCAGAACCACCAGAACCAGAACCAACAGAACCACCAGAACCAACAGAACCAAGAGTATTTCATGTACATATTTATTGCAATGTCTGGATTCAAACTCACTATTTGGCTTTAGAGTTAAATATTCAGTGACTTTAATAAAATGGAAACTGCAATTTTAATAACTGGAATCGTTTCAATCCACTGCAGAGAAGCATCATGAAGTCCAACATGGACACAGGAAGTGATGCTGAACCAAAACGCTCAGAACTTCCGGTGGCGCCGAGTCAGGAGGGGGCGGAGCTACGCTGCAGCACAGCTGCTCAGCTGGAAGTTTGGTGGTCAGTTTTCCTACAGTCCTTGAAGTAGGCATGAAGAACCGATTTTCACCCGAATCCTCGGAACCAGGAGTCCGAACCAGAGAGGCTGGACGGATAGCTGGTTCTGATCCAGAAGAGCTGAGTTAGAACCGAACCGCCCGTCCGGTTCTGGTGATGGAACGGGTTCGCCCGGTACTATCAGCTCATGAAGACTTCAGGGAATAAATTCATTTAGCAGAAAAACAGAAACCAGAATCATTTATATTATAAACTAATAAACATTTTATATGATAATCAAACCTGAACCTTCAGATGAAACTGAAATATGAAAAATAATCCAGGTAGATTTTGTCATATTTAAGGATTAATAAACATTTAACAGTTCATCACCATCACCATCATCATCACCATCATCATCACATCATCATCATCATCATCATCATCATCACCATCATCATCATCATCATCATCATCATCATCATCATCATCATCATCACCATCATCATCATCACCATCATCATCATCATCATCACCATCATCATGATCATCACCACCATCATCATCATCATCATCACCACCCCTAACCCTAACCCTAACCCCAACCCTAGCCACAAACCTGAAAGCTGAAAGGTACGGGGTGCCATTACTGCCAAATACCAACAGCAATGATTAACTATTTATCCTCTTATTATTATTCAAAGTTGCATTTTCAGATGCATTCAAATGTCAGTTTTGAACTAAATATTTATTGAGCTAGCTAAATATTTATTGAGCTAGCTAAATATTTATTGAGCTAGCTAAATGTTTAATGAGCTAGCTAAATATTTAATGAGCTAGCTAAATATTTAATGAGCTAGCTAAATGTTTATTGAGCTAGCTAAATATTTAATGAGCTAGCTAAATATTTAATGAGCTAGCTAAATATTTATTGAGCTAGCTAAATATTTATTGAGCTAGCTAAATATTTAATGAGCTAGCTAAATGTTTATTGAGCTAGCTAAATGTTTATTGAGCTAGCTAAATATTTTGTTAGCTCAGAGCTGTGGAAGCCAGTGAAACTGCCTGGTTCTCCATCAAAACCCAGTAAAACAGACAAAACCAGTCCAGTTCAAACATGTCAGTTCTTTATTTCTTCAGAGCAGCGACGGCTCGCTGTAAGGCAGAACATCATCAGAACACCTTTGGTTCTGGTTCTGATGCAGGAGGCCCACCAACAGTTCTGGTGGGTTTCTTCAGGATGAAGAAGACTGTCGGTCCAATCACCTCACCTGGAAAACAGAACCAGGAAGAAGTTACCGATTCATTCATCAGAACCGGTTCTGCTGGTTCTACTGCTCAGAGCAGGAACCTCTGACCCAACCTGGGACCGGTTTGGTCCAGAACATCTCCAGGACTTACCAACAGTCTGAGCGGACGGTACCTGGGCTCACGGGGCCGGGCCCGGTCCGGGCAGCGCCCCCAGCAGGCCGTTAGCGGTGGTGAACAGGTTGATGGGCGACGAGCCGTCCGTGATCAGAGTCGACTTCAAACCCAGAGACTGCAGCATCTTCACCTGCAGAGGAACACGGCGCCTCGGGTCAGAACCGCACCGCGACCCGATCGCTTCCCGACCCGCCTGCAGCTTAACATCCTGCAGTTCCGGCCCGGCCCGGGCGATCTCCTTCAGCGTATCGCTGCCCAGACTCTCCATCATCTGCCTGAAGCGCTGACTGTCCAGCTGAGCCAGACGCTCCTGCTTCTCCACCTCCAGATGGTCCAACTCCTTCTTATAGCTCAGCTCCTGTTCCCGCGCCTTCGCCAACCGCTGGAGCTCCGCCTCCTGAGGAGCAGCAAGACGGGAAGAGAGCAAGAAGAGAGCAAGACAGACAGGAAGACATTCACTGTTGGAGCCTCTTCCAATGAGCAGAGCATTGAAGCCATTTTCAACCTTTGGAGCCGATTATCCCAAGATCAGAAACGGAGAGTGGGCTGAACTGAAACAGGAAATGGTGTGACAGGAAGTGGTGTCATGGTGAGAAACAGGAAGCGCGACGGCCACCAGAAACCAGAGGTGTGAGCGTACCGCCTCGATGCGCTGGGCTTCGGCTTTCAGTTTGGCCTCGTTGACGGCGGCCTCACCCCGGATCCGCGCCGCCTCGGCCTGCGACTGGGCCTCGGCTTTGGCCGCGCCCGTGCTCTCCACCGAGGCGCTGAAACACAGCGGGGAGCGGGTCAGAGGAGAACCTCAACCATCTGGATCGGTTCTGCCCGTTCGGACCCTGCTGACCCACCTCAGCGCCTCCAGCTCCAGCAGCTCCTTGCGGGCCCGTTCGGCCTCGGCCTGGTCGGTGATCTTCTGCCTCTCCAGCTTGCCCCGGGCCTCCTGCTCCAGGCGCTCCGCCTCGTGTCTGCAGGGACAAACGGAACCCGATGAGCGGGACCGACCCGTCGCGACGGGTTCTGATGACGTGGCGCGTGTCGGACCGGGCCGCCGCCTCCTGGGAGTTGGTGGTGATCTCGATGGCCAGCTGAACGCTCTTCTGCAGCGCGTCTCTGGTCCTCTGGTCCACGGGTTCCACGGACTGGATGTCCACGCTGCTGATCACCAGGTTGTTCTGGGCGAAGCGCAGGTTGCTACGCACCGCCAGCTTCTCATCGAAGCCGAACACGGCCGAGCAGATGATCCGGTTCGAGTTCTGGACACACAAAGCTAATGATAGCCAATCCGCTAGCAGTGGAGCTAATGATAGCCAATCCGCTAGCAGTGGAGCTAATGATAGCCAATCCGCTAGCAGTGGAGCTAATGATAGCCAATCCGCTAGCAGTGGAGCTAATGATAGCCAATCCGCTAGCAGTGGAGCTAATGATAGCCAATCCGCTAGCAGTGGAGCTAATGATAGCCAACTTTTCTCGTCTCTTTTGTAAATTATCAGTTGAATAAACATTCGGTTATAAACTTCAAGTAGACATTTACATTCATGCTCTTATTTTGAAATGACTTCAAAATAATTTTATTCCATTTCCTCACCTAAAAACTACAGATTTGGACCTGGACCCGCTTGGACTGGTTGGATCGGGCCTGACTGGGAGAAGCCCCGCCCCCTGATCGAGCATGAGGCGACAGTGGGAAGGAACACTTCCTTTCAATAGGAATAAATCGCCAGTAGAACCAGAACCTGTCTGTTGATTAATCTCTGGTTCTGACCCAGTTAAAAAGGATTCTAGGTGGGATGAGGTTCTGACCTTGTGGAAGTCGTCGAACTGGACCGAGGCGACGGCGCCTCGGATTTTAGAGGCGACGGCTTTACAGGCGTCGCCCACGAAGTCCGGGACGGAGAACAGCGCCGCGGCAACGGCCGGTTCTGCTGGGATCTTCACGTCAAAGTGCCTGAAAGATTGAGATGGACTTCAGAACCAGAACTTGGACAAATGTCCTATGATCGGTGCCTGGTTACCAGTTGTAGGACAGCTGCAGCTGCAGGCGGGCGTGGTCGGCCGTTTCTATGGTGATGATGTCGGTGCAGAAGTCGGGCCCCAGCAGCAGGCAGATGGCCTTGATGACGTTGGCCCGTTTGGGTTTGTCCCCGGACAGCGACAGGACGGTGAACTGCTCGTCCGGCCCCAGCATCACCATCTCGGGTCCGAACACGACCCTGCGGAGAAACGCCGCCACCGTCAGCCGATTCCTCGCCAAACGCCGCCGCCACAGGCCCCGAGGGCGGCGCCTCACCTGGCCTTCTTCTCCCGGTAGTCGTAGACCTGCACGGCGGCGTTGTGGGGGACCCTAAAGGTCACCACGCGCGTCTTGTCCCTCGGCCGGCCGTCCTCGCCGCCGTGGTGACTGGAGCGGTCGGCCAGCGGGTCGCGGCGGGTCGCCAGCAGCGCCTCCACGTTGGCAGGAAGTTCCTTGTCCCACAGCTCCTCGTCCTGGTTCAGCATGTAGGTGTGTCCGATCACCGCCCGCACCTGAGGTCAGGACGGGGTTATCACCATGGCAACAAGGAAACTGCAGAGGGTTTCAATGTGTAGTTACAGTCAACAATGTAGACAAGGTCAAAGGCCAAAGGTAACCCAGCCGGGGGCGGAGAGGCAGGGCGATACGGAAAGGCCCAGGGGGGAAACCTTTGACCTGATTTCATTTTCTCAGCTTCATTAATCATGTGAAGAAAAATAAAAATATTTTAGTTTGTTCATTTTGTTCCCAGAAGGAGATAAACATTGACTTTAGGAACGATTCCTCCAATGATCACTAAAATAATCGTCTATAAAAGCCCTGATTAACAGCAACGTTTTTGCAAGTCTTCATTTACTTGCTTTAGAAACTTTTCTGTGAGCTCAACGACTTAGACTTTGGGTGACGTGATGCCAACTCCCACCAGCAGGTGGCAGCATTTCTCAGCTCCAGCTGCTTCTGCCTCAGTCCACAGAAATGCAGCCATTTAAGTTCGTTCAAGAATAAAAATGATTTTGTTCTCTATGTAGATTTTGGAAGAAAACTGAATAAGCATCAGAGTGAGAAGAGGACAAACCGACGATGTGAAATATTCAGATCCTCTGGGAATCTGCAGTAATCTGGATTATTATATTCTTTCACAAAAAGTTGCTTGGAAACTGGCCTGAACTTTGAAAGCTGCGTCTAGAACTGAATATCTGAGCTTAATTATCATTTGACCTGCAGCATGTCTTAGCCCCGCCCCTCCCTGCTCACCTTTCCGGTCTTGATGTCCCGGACGTAGATGCCCTCGTTCTCATCCAATGGGATGGCGCGCTGCGTCAGCAGGACCTCCACGCTGGCGGGGGGGACGTACTCCAGGGGGCCGCGCAGCATCCAGCGGTCCCCGGGGCGACGTAGGATGCCGCTGCGCCGCGAGCGCTTGGTGCTCTCCTGCATCAGCTCCTCTTCCTCGTCCTCCACTGCTTCCTCATACTGACAGAGAGAAGGGGAGCGGGGCAGGATGGAGAGAAGGGTTAATGCAGCGATGCATCAGAGAGGGGGGCAGGGCGAGCGAGGGGCGAGTGAGGGAGAGGGGGCGAGCGAGGGGGCGAGCGAGGGAGAGGGGGCGAGCGAGGGAGAGGGGGCGAGGAGGGAGAGGGGGGGAGGGAGAGGGGGGCGAGGGGGGGCGAGTTTTGCATATGAAACCAGGACTGGAAATGAAATGGTTGAGACAAGAAGAGCAACAGGAGCATTATGGAGACATTTTGTTCTGATCTAATGATTTTCAGTTTATGGAGATGAAAAGCAATGAAAGTCCTGAACAAGCATGGTGGTGGTGGTGTCATGCTGTGGGCCTGGTGCAAAAACTGGGTGGAACATCAGCCAGAAAGGGGTGTATGAATATATATGAACCTGGATATGGATTTATAAAAATGGCTTAAACAAATCCTATTTGTTTATGCTGAGTCATTTTAATGCAGTCAGCTTCATTAAACAGGTTCTGGTTTAGTGAACTGCTGTTGGATAACCAGATCAGCCGGCGGCCCGGTCAGGATTCCTACCAGGAACCACGCCCCCGACGCTTCCTACCAGGAACCACGCCCCCGACGCTTCCTACCAGGAACCACGCCCCCGGGCTTCCTACCAGGAACCACGCCCCCGGGGCTTCCTACCAGGAACCACGCCCCCGGCGCTTCCTGGCGTTTCTCCACCCAGATGATTCAGAGCCTGATCCGTCTCCAGTCAGAACCGACTTCTTGCCGTTTTTTGGATCCGTTTTTCTGCTTCAGCAGCTTCACATTTAAACTTGTTCTCAGGAGCAGGTCAGCAACAAAGTTCTGGTGTAAAAACAGAACTGACCCAAACTATTTCATTGAAGGTCTGAAGGTGAAAACGCAGCTAAAGCCAACAGTAGAGAAAAACTGGTCTGGATGGCAGAAACTAAGAATGTGTTGGTTTCAGCTCTAATCCAGAATAATAATCTGCGCTGCTCCTCACCTCCGTGTCATGAAAAGCCTCCACGGCCCGCAGAACCAGGCCTTCCTCCTCCGACAGCACGTACACGCTCTGGATGCCGCTTTCCAGCTCCTCTCCGGGCTGCAGGAAAAATGAGCGCTCCCCCTGCAGGACGGAACAGGAACAGCAGGTGGACTGAAGCAAACCGCTGGGAGATTCATTCATTCATTCATTTATAGATTTCATTAATTCATTTATAGATTCATTCATTCATTTATGATTCATTCATTATTTATAGATTCATTTCATTCATTCATTTATAGATTCATTCATTCATTCATTCAATAGATTCATTCATTCATAGATTCATTCATTCATAGATTCATTCATTCATAGCCTTCTTAAACCTTTCAGAGAAACATTTTAAACGTTGACATGTGTTTGAAGTTGGTGTCAGGCTGATGCTGTCTCACCTTCACCACCTTCTTCTGGCCCAGCTGAGGCTTCCCGTCGGCGCCGACCGGGTCCAGGATCACACAGTACTGCCTGCTGCTCAGGGTGGTGACGTTCACCACGCCCACCACCTCCTCGGACACAGAGGGGATGTGCGCCTCCCTGTCGGCCATGGTGACCAGCCACTCCTCGCCCGTTCGCCGCTCTCGCCCGCCGGCGTCCTTGAAGGGCCGCAGGGCGCGAACATGCAGCGCTTTCTGGAAACGAGACGCAGACCTGAGTCTGGTGAAACTCATCATGTCTCACAGACTTTACTCTGTCCATCATCACCGCCGCATGCAGGACTTTGTGATGTCACAGGAACAGTTTCCTTTGCACTGAGGGTTTAAACAGGCTCCGCCCCCTCTGCTGTAAGCCCCGCCCACCAGCTCTGAACATGGAAACTGATTTTGTTCTTACAGAAATTCAAAATTGAAGGACTTTTGGGTGTAACTGGATTTTATTGCTGGATTTTAGATCTGATGATCTGTAAAACAGATGTTACTTATGAATAACAGCTGCGTTTAACCCCAGTCTCCCCAGTTCTCCCAGTCTGCCTGTTACTGGACATTCAGGTGAAGACAGGCTGGTTCATCAGTTCACCAGCTGCTGCATCTAGAAACCACAGCTCTGGTTTCACTGCCTGAGGGAATAAACCCGCCCGAGTCTTAAACAAGCACATAGATCTCCGTCGCATAGATCTAAAGACGTTTCAGGAAATGTTTACATTTCTGTTAAAACTGCAGATTTTTTGTGTGGAGAATTGCAACAATCTGAATCTGAGGCTCCTTGGGCTCGGCAGCGGCGCCCTCCGCTGGTCGGAGCCCGTCGATGTCGGAAATGCTGAGGCAGCGACCTTTGACCTATCCTTGCCGTTTAAAAGCTGCAGATAAATTAATAATGGATAGCAGACGGAGAATCAGAAGATCCAGATATAAAATAAGAGTCATGCAGCGGAAAACGGTCTGAACACGTGGAGGTTCAAAGGTCGCTGGCTGCTGAGTTTTAGGTTCTGCTGAGGGTCTGAGGAGCAACCAGAACCTGAGGTCCGCAGCGGGTCACGGATCAGAGGGAGGGGACACAGTGGAGGCGGAGTCACCTTGTCGGTCAGGATGAAGGCGTTGACGACGTCGATGACCTCTTCGTGAGCGCCCGGCAGGTACGCCCCCACCTTGCTGACCAGCCACTCCTCACCTGGACAACAGCAGGACAGGTCGTCCTTCAGAAGCGTCTCCTGAAGGCCGCTTCCGTCCAGCTGGACGGTTTGGACCGTTACCTGTGACTCTCTGGACGCCGCCGCGGTCTTTGCCCTCCTTTCGCGCCCTGAGCCGGATGGCCTGGTTCTCTCGGATCACCGTGGCCTTGATGGTCTCCAGAACCACCACCTCCTTCCGGGGGATGTAGGTCCCTGAACCGCCACAAAAACCCTTCAGGTTCTAACACTTCCCTGACCTGTCAAAGCGGATGACCCTTGACCCGACCGCACCCACCTGGACCTTCGAACAGCCACTCGTCTCCAGCCACCCGCTTCACTCGTCCCTCGTCCTCAAAGTCCAGCAGCGCCTGCAGACGGAGCGCCGTGTCCGGATAAACGATCTGCAGCGGCGTCACATCCTGCAGGAAAACACGGAGCGTCACACACCCAGGACCGGACCGGACCAGAACCAGAACGGGACCGGACCGGACCAGGACCAGACCAGGACCAGGCCAGAACCAGGACCAGAACCAGAACCAGAACCAGACCAGGACCAGAACCAGGACCAGAACCAGACAGGTCCAGCCATGCGACGTTCCCACCTGCTGGATCTCCTCTCCAGGGTAGAGTGGGAACGGGTCCCGGGTCAGCCGGATCTCCAGGTCGGCATGGCGCAGCTTGGCCTGACCCGATTGGTCGAAGAGGACCTCATTATCGTCGTCCCGGGCAACAGGATTGGACACCACGCAGTAATGGCGAGGCGGGACCATGATCATCCGGACCGGCGGGAACAGAACCCTGAGAGAGCAGATCCAATTTCAGGAATACTTTACTGACCCCAGTAGGAAGTCCAACAACCAGATTCTGGAGAATCGTTTCAGCCGGTCCGTCCCAACGCGGCCAGGCTTGGCGTCGGGTTTCCGTGATGCGTGTAGGGGAACCCTGAGCCGGACTCGCCTCTCGTTGTCCTGGCGGATGTACGTGAGCGGTCCGATCTCCACGCGGGCGATGTTGGTGTTCTGGTCCAGGACGTGGATGTAGTGATGCGGCGGGATCCGGATGATGGACGAATCCACCTGCATCTCCATCTCTGGGCCGCGGTTTCCTGCTTTTCTGGCCATGAAGACGGTCGAGTTCTGCAGAGGACAAACGAGTCCGGTTCATTCGGATCCAAACTGAAACCAAATCTGATTTCATAGTTGGACAAAAATCGACACATAAATCAGTTTAACAGATGAAATTCATTTGACCTACTGGATCCTTTACCGGCCAAAGGTCAGCAGGACAGTTCAGTTCAACAGTTCAGTTCAGTTCAAGTAAATAAAATATGTAATTTTCAGTTTTTAGTTCAATAATTAAATTGCTAAAATCTTTATGTTTGAAAATAACTAATTTGATTGTTTTTTCCTTAAGTTAGTTTGGGCTGAAATTTGAAATATTTTAAGTTTCAGTCTGGCCCGTTCTTGATTTAGAAAAGTTACATTTATTCATTTCATGTCTCGAGTCTGTTTCAGACAGTCAGTTTATATTTCAAATATATTTTTAGATTTAGCAGAAATTGACTGGAAAACTGATTTTTAAAGTTAATTTCTCTCTAATTCATCATCTTCAGAATCACGATGGAGAACCAACAGAACCTCCAGAACCAACAGAACCTCCAGAACCTCAGCATGTCAACATGTTCATCATTTTCCTCAGTTAAAGTTCGTCTCCAATCTTCACTGATTTCTGAAATTAAACTGTTCAAGGATTCAACTTGAATCATTTCCACTGAAATATGAAACATGTCTCCTGATTGGTGCTTCGGTCTGGGTCAAACAGGAAGTCGTTCCAGAATCAGTTCCTGGTTCTGATTCTGAAGGGATGAAGATCGTTTCCATCAAACATCTGCATCTTCATAACATCAGTAATAATAAAAACAGAGAAAATGTTTTCCAGTCATAAACTTTAATATTTCAGCCTCTGAACCAATAAACCAGATGCTGCGTTCAAGATCAGCTGGGAAATTAGAATCCCTTCCTGTAAACCTGCCTGATACTTCCCGTCAGGACGTTTAATAGAGATTAATACGTCAGCTGTATGGCAGAACTTTGTCAGCCTGCTGCGGTTCTGCTGCGGTTCTGCTGTGAAGGGTTCAGGAACCGCTCAAACTCGGGTCCAAAGGTCCGGCAGAACCAGGTCCTGCCAGGTTTGTTCACCTCAGCTGGATGCTGGAACCAACAACCATCCGGTTCTTTGCACCAGGAATTGGGCTCATTAGAACCCGTGGAGGTTTCAACGTGATAGAAACATGTCAGCGTTTTGGCCAGCCTGAGAAGGTTGAAGGTCAACTGCTAGGCTGATGAGGAGACAATGGCAGGAGGAGGAACTCGTCAAGAAGACCAAACACGACTGGAATCCCAGGTATGAGCGCCATCTTGTGAAGCCATAAGCATAACCGACAAAACGACTGTCTCACAAATATTTTTAATTTTTGAATGCAAGTTACTTCAAATTATTTAGCAATGGTTGGAACTTGCTGCGTTATTGGATGTAATGTCTGATCACACGACTGAAACGGTAAAAAGATGTAAAACAGACTTTGGTTTCACCGCTTTCCTGCCTGGAAACAACACGAGGGGGCTAAGCTAACAGAGCTAAGCTAATAATGCTAAGCTATCAGAGCTAAGCTAATAGAGCTCAGCTAATGAAGCTCAGCTAGTGTGCTTCATGTATACAGTAGAACGATTTCACACTGATTTTGAGTTAATGGGGCCACGATTTGGAAGCTATTGAAGAAAACATTTAATATTAAAATGATTTAAAATATTGAATATGACTTCAAATTTTAAAAGTGTACCTTGCGTAATAGCATGAATGACCACTGTTTGTATCAGTTGGTCACAAGGCAAGGCGTTCATTTACAGGAGTGTTTGGCTGGGAGACGGACGGCCCCCAGTGAACCGCCGAGCGCTGAGGAGGGAGAGAACAGCTGGCCGCGATCAGCGTTCATAATCGGGTCAACGCCCCGGCTACACGCCCCGTACTCCGTGGAGCGCGGATATCCAACATCCATCTTCTAAACAACTTCACTGCAGTGGGCAACAATGAAACGCCGGAATAAAGTTTGTTTTGGTCTGTGGTCTCAAAAGATGGCGGCGAGGGACGTAAACGTCACATGCAGTGACGTCAGCTCCAAAGCTCTATTGGCCTGTTTCTCCGGCCGCCATCGGCCTGTTTCTCCTGGCGGCTAACGCTAACTTCTATCGGCCTGTTTCTCCTGCCGGCTAACGCTAACTGCTATCGGCCTGTTTCTCCTGCCGGCTAACGCTAACTGCTATCGGCCTGTTTCTCCTGCTGGCTAACCTTACGCCATCGGCCTGTTTCTTCTGGTGCATAATACTAATGGCTTTCAACTAGTTTCTGCTGGAAGCTAACACTAACGGCGAGGTAACGCTAAATGAGGTTCAGGACACCAAATAAACCTGATTCTGTCTTCCTCTATGGGAAAATATTAAAGCTGCAACATTTAAAAAAATAAAGAGCATGAACTTAACAAGTTATATGGACAATTGAAACCAAATGTTTTTATTATTATTATTTTTTTTTTTACAGATAAAAGCAGAATATTAAAATGTTTTCTGTAGCTCATAGAACTAAAGTAAAATTCAGTTTTCATATATAATAAAGTGATAGTGTCATTATGGACCAAGCATGTGTTTGAATGAAAAGGCTTGTGTGATTGAGTTAATCTAATCATTTTACTGTAATTTACCAGAATTAGGTGTGAATTAAAGCCGTTATTGTCTAATTAAACTGTTTATTATTCTTTAAGTGATAATTTATGCATTTTATTTTTAAAAAAGAGGCAGAATCCCCTTTCTGAAATA
Source organism: Poeciliopsis turneri (assembly GCA_922788865.1). Classification (NCBI taxonomy): domain Eukaryota; kingdom Metazoa; phylum Chordata; class Actinopteri; order Cyprinodontiformes; family Poeciliidae; genus Poeciliopsis; species Poeciliopsis turneri. The sequence continues at coordinate 266,013 of CAKLNU010000846.1, forward strand.
ACGCCTGATAGTGATGCTGTGGTTCGTATGGTGACGAACTGTTGGCACCTTCGGACTTCCATATCTCCGCAGTCTAATCAAAGCCACCTGCTTCTTAAAGTAGAGAAGAGAAATCTGCCAAGTCTCGTTTTTTCTCACAGATCAAAATGAAATTGTCCTTAAATTGTTAAATTAAGACTTTGATCCTAAAGATGAAGCAGAGCCGCGTTTTAACTCAGATCAAGAGTTTTAACGGAGTTAAATAAAGTCTGAAATAAAGGAGGAAGTAAAACTGGTTTAATGCGGTGGACGCAGCGGGTTCCGGACGGGCCCAGTGTTCCGGTACAGGACAGGTTCGGTTAGAATACACCGAGCACCGAGTATACTTTCCAGAGAAATGCGGAAGTGTAAAAGTCGTTTCCTCTTTTCTTCCGCGGCGGCTCTTACCGACTCAGGGCGCAGCGCGGCGACCAGACAGCAGATAAGGCTCCGGACCGGAGGACCTGGACGAACCTTCAAGGCGAACCGGGACTGAGACCAGAACTTGTTCGGTTCTGGGAAGGGACGGAGTGGGCGTGGCAACTGCGGAACGGGATGGTCACGTGGTTTACGGTCCGCAGCGCCTGCTGCGTCACCAGGTCAGGTTGAAGCGCACTGCAAAAAATAAACCTGGAAAAGTGACCGATCCAGTAATCGCACGAAGAGAAGGCCAAGACTGAAACATTTCAATAAAATCCTCTCGATAACAGTGTGGGCGTGGCTTAAAGCCTGAATACAACCTGAGGCGCGACTCTGCAGGAAGAACGTTCTTTCCTTCTGCTTAGTTACGGAAAAACACACTATTATGATTAACATGAATTGTAATGTTTGGTTTCCTGTAATAAGTCTTTATTCTGAAAGGGACAGAGTTCATTTCCGCTCAGGCTGATCTGTGTTAGTCTATTTAACCGCAGATGAAAACGTCTCATCATAAAAATAAAGCAAAACGGCGATTTTAATGCCGCCATAAAAACAAGAGAACACAGCAGCAAATCATTATCTCCGACAGAGCGCCCTCTGTTGGACAACAACATGAACAACACCTCTGTCCTCTAACTTTATTTTTATCCCGTTTCAACAAAAACAGTAAATATAATATAAACAGAGTAATGAGTTTAAGTTAAAATTCAGACAATATGACAACACTGGCTGGTGACTTCCTGTGACTATTTCACAATAAAAGCCTTTTAACGTAGCGCGGTAGGAGACAAACTTTTTAAAACCACTCCTTCCTGTGATGATGACGATGATGATGATGATGAGGAGGAGGAGCAGGAGGAAGAGGAGGAGGAGGAGGAAGGTGATCGTGGTGGTGATCCGGACCAGAACCAGAACCAGAGGGGTGGCAGCATGCCGGACATGTGAGGAACAACAACAGTGAAATATAAACTAAGCTTTGGTTCGTTTGGCTGATGGTTAATAAACATATTTAGATTTAAATAGTTTTCAAATCCAACAATAATTCTGATGGCCCCGGCTCGGTTCTGTGGGAGTAGAGCTGCATCCGGGTCAGATCAGAAAGACAAGACGGTTCGGGGAGCGGATGAGTCCAGAACGTCCTGGTTCCGGTCCAGTAACCCGGCGGCCCATGGCAGCTGCACCGCGTCTCAGCGCCACCAGAGGGCAGCTGAACCAGAACCAGATCCGGTGCTGAAGGTCCGAACGAGTCACTGATACCGAACCGCTTCACCGAACCGGGAAATGAAGGCAGGATCCGAACCCAAGGAAAACCTTCAAACCATCAACTTCATCACGTTTTGGCATTTGAACAGTCAGTAACTTAGAAACAGAAATCACAACTTCAGCAGCGTTGCTGAGCAACAGTCCATGATAGGATGCTAAGCTAATGCTAAGCTAATTCTTCCAATGATCTTTTTACAAAGTTAAAAGAAAATCCAGAAAGAACAGTTTGACTCCAGCCAGAACCCCGTCCGGTTCTGGACCTTCATTCTGCTCCAGATCTGTTCATTTCACCTTTCACCTTTCACCTGTGCACCTTTCTCCAGCTCGGGTTTAAGAAAGTTCTCCAGAACTCGGCTGGGTTTTACCGGGTCAAGGCCGGTTCTGGATCGTTGCACATTTGATAAAACATGATGTGAAGTTCTGGACCAGGAACCAGAACCGGGAGCTTATAGAACCCGACGGAGCTGCAGAGCCACGACATGACTTCCGTTTTAAATGTTGGTGCAATACCAGCGGTGGCCACCAGATGGCGCCGCAGAGCCTTCTTAAAAAAAAACAACATAACTTTCACGTTTGTTACTAAAACGTGATGAGCTTTTTTTGCCAATGGATCCCAGCAGAGCCGTTCTGGACCTCATCATACATCTAAAGAGACTGAAGGCTTTCTGGCTGCAGAATTATAAAGACATTAAACTTCCGGGTTAAATATCTGAAGTATTCATGGCTCCGGCTGAAAGGCGCTGCTGCAGCAGGTCCAGTTCAGTGCTGCTGTTCTCCGACTGCAGTCTGAAGAGGCGGAGCGGCAATCCTGATGTTAAACGTTTAATCCAACATGGCGTCCAGCTGGTCGGCCAGGTCGTCAAACATGTTGCCGATGTCGTCCAGGATGGTCCCCGCTGACCTCACAGAGCTCCCCCTGCTGGTGAAACCACAGACAGACGGTTAAAGCAGCAGAGAGAAGCGTCCAGAGGAAAAAGGAAGAATGAATATTCACCCCTCACTGCCGTCCTGGTTCAGCTTCGTCTCTACGGCCTTAAGAGCCGCCGCTAGAGAGCTGCTGGTCTGGTCCAGTCTCTGCTGGACCTCTTCTGTCTCAGAAGACGACTCAGAGGACAGAGGACTCCCCACGGGTCTGCTGGCGGTTAGAGAGGGGCTGCGGTGAGCCGGAGGACCCGGAGGTGTCGGCCCAGGGGATGCTGAGGAGGCGAACGCCACGCTTTGGACCACACTGACTGTCAACGTGGGAGAGGACCGTCCTCCTGAAGAACACGATACGAGAACAAGTTTCACACCGACGGCTGTCAATGTTTGGGTTAAAGAAGACCAGCAAGTGCTAACCCAGTCTGGTCCAGACCAACAAGTCTTCTACTGCAAGTCACAAGTTAACTCTCAAGTCCTTCAATAGACCAGGAAGGCTTGACCACGCCTCACAACTTCCTCTACAAAACCGTTCAGTTCCAACAAAATTTGAAAGTCAGAGACAGAAAATCCCAGCCAAGCCCAGTTCAAGACCCTAAATAAAGATCAAGTCTCCAGCCGAGTTCTAACCAACAAATGAAAAAGGTAAGTCACATTAAGAAATCCCAAGAGTCCAGTAAAATCCAGGTAGTCTCAAGACAAAATAAGTCAGGAAAGACAAGTCATAAACCAGGACCAAAACAACAAGTCAAGAGAATCCAGACAGAGGCTGCTATGAACTACAAGTTAAGACTGAGGAATTAGAAAACGCAAACCAGCAATAGCAAGGCTGGGAATATCTCAAATGAAGACTGTGTTGTCTGCAGACTGGACAGGTAACCAAAATCGTAAAGCCTGAAGTTCAGAGAGAAGTCAAGTCCAAGAAAGACCTGGTGGGCTCTAACCCGGAATCCTGTCCGACAGGGACTGGTGAATGTACCAACACCTCATTAGGTTCCACCTGAAGAGACAAGCAGCAGAAGCTTGAACCCTGCTGGTTGCCTCTTTGAACCGTGGAGTTCTGCAGGTACCTGGAGTACCGCCAACCAGAAAACCGAATGGACACGTTCCTCAGAGGAGCTCGGAGGGTTCTTTAACCTTCAGAGGTTTCAAAATGCATGGATGTGATGAAGGTGTTGGTGTCTCACCCTGAGCGGCCAGCAGACTGTGGCGAACAGGTTTCGGGGTGATGGCGGGTTTTGGTGAGAGAGATTTCAGAGGAGACCCTGTCGCTGGGCTGCTGGACCTCTCCAGACTGACCTCGCTGATTCTCAGGTCCAGCTGGTCCAGGTTCCTGGATGGGGGCCTGCTGCCACCAGACTCGGACCCTGAAGCTCCAGATCTGCCAGGGGAACCCTCGCCCTGCTCCTTGTCCTTCGGTTTGTGGCGCCGCTTCACTGTGTCAGACTCCTTCAGGTTGAACTTGGGAGCCTCCAGAGCTTTGGCCCCTGGTTTGTCTGGTGGCTCCAGCACAGCCTCAGCTCTGGGGGGGCCTGGAGTTTTGGGTCTTTGTTTGATGGTCAGGTTGCCTTCTTCAGCGAAAGGGATGCACTCGCTGGAGCTGTTCTGGGGAGACGAAGATTCCTCCTCCTCAGAGTCGGACTTCAACCCTCGATCGACGTCTGCGGTGCTGCTGGTTTGACTGGGAAGACATTCGCTGTGGACCTTCCTCCTGAGTTCTGCGGTCTCCCTGGCCTCTGACGCAGCACCGTTTCTGGGTCCTGGGCTGCTCTCCAGAGAAGCAGTGATGCTCCTGACACTCCCTGGGCTGTCGGTGACCACGCCCCCAGAGGATGAGGTGGGGCTGCTGTCGCTCAGCTCGCTGCTGGTCGTGCTGCTCACTGAGCTCAGCCTCTTTGGCGGCGGAGGAGGGGGACCCTTTTTGCGGGCACGCACTGCAAACGACTGACTGCGGCCCACATTGCCATTCCTGTCTGAGCCGGACTGCGACCGGCCTGGCTGGCTGCGGCCAGGCTTCCGGGTCAGCGTGGCGTAAGACGGAACATCAACCGGCGGAACAGTGTAGTCGTCGTCATCCTCGTCTGGCTCTCCGTCCGACAGAGCGTAGCGGGTCTTGGTCTGGGTACGCCGGTTTGGGGGCGTCAGGGTCCGCTGGTTGGTGGAGCCGCACTGGGAATGCAGGTAGCTGAAGCCTTTCAAAGCCGGGGAGGCACCATGCGGCAGTTTGGGTTTGGCTGGTATGGCTGGGTACTTGAAGACGGTGGCCGTCCCCAGAGGCACCTGCTTGGGCAGCGGCTGATGCTGCAGCGGCCGCTGGTCCCAGCCCTCCGGCAGGTTCCTCTCCCGGGCCGGGCTTCCCTCCAGGCTCTCCTGGGACCAGCCACGGGAGCCAATTGAGGCAGTGGGAGGCTCATGAGACCGGCCGGAGCCTCTGGACCGAGTGTCAATGTTCTCCTGGCTCTGCGACATCCCCACGACGTTCTTGATGGCCAGGCCTTCGTCGCAGCCCCCATAGTGACTTGCCATGGCGGTCTGCAGCTCTGCGCTCAGCTCGCTGTCCTGGAAGGTCACCATGATGGGGGTGTGAGGAGAGGAACACTCGCTGCTGGCGTCTGGAGACTCAATGGCGACCAGGTGGAGCGCTGCGGGTGCTTTACGCCGCAGCGTTCCTGTGCCGGCGTCCGCCTGCAAGAAGGCCCTTTGGATGTCGCTCAGCTTCTTCACCGCCAACATCAGCTTCTTCTGGTGACCTGCAGAGGAAACGGAGCGTCAGAAAAAGTTCTGATCCGGGTGGCGCGCGGCGCTGCGGCTCCAGACCGAGCTTGGTGATGCCGATCTCCTGCAGGTCCTCCCACGTCAGGTCTTTGACGATGCTGATGGAGTCGTAGCCATTCTCTGATAGCTTCTTGTGGTACTGCGGGAGGCCGATGGCGCTGAGCCACTCGCCAAGGTCCGTCTGGAAGGACAAGACGAAACAGATCAGAACACAACAGCGGCGGATGGGCTCCTGCGGGTCAACACTCACAGGGATGTACTCCGGCAGCCACTCTGGGATGTTCAGGTTGTTGATCTCCATGGAGATCTTCTTCCGGTGCCCTGGTTTAGTGACGCCGATGGCGGTCAGGTCCTGAACAGAAAACGCATCAGAAACAGGAAGTTGGTGGGGTTGATGGTGTGAGCCACCGGGTCAAGCCTTTATCGGGCTCCTGGTGGATTCACCTCAGGAGTCATCCGGCTGATGGTGGGAACGTCGTAGCCAGCGCTCAGGAAGTTCCCGGTGTACTGCTGCAGCTGGAAGTCGCTCAGCCACTGGAAGATGGCATCTGCATCCTGGGAGACAAGCAGTCCAAACGCGGTTCTGATCCAAACGCGGTTCTGATCCAAACGCGGTTCTGATCCAAACCCGGTTCTGATCCAAACGCGGTTCTGATCCAAACCCGGTTCTGATCCAAGCTGGTCCGAAACCGGTTTTGATCCCAATTACACTAACAATTCAGTTATTTCACTCTTTAATGAAAAATAACATTAATATTAATGTTTAATTTTTAATGATTTTATATGTGAAACTTATTAGCACTGAAATTATCCACAAGTCAACTTGATCACACAGAAATATTTTCAATAATTATCCAAATCAAAATGTAATGGCATTAAATAAATTATACATTATTTCATCTAAATCTTGAAAAAAAAAATTCAATATATTGATATATTATTTTTGGGCAAATTTCTACAGAAAATATTCTTCAAAAAGTACAAACGATGAAAAACTCTGCAGATGAAACTTATTTAATGTTTCTGATCATCATCACTTTTGAGTTTTTATGTAACAATAATAATTTATTCAGGACGCCCCCTGCGATGTCTCCCTGGAGGACAGCCAGGACAGACAGGTCCAGTCCTGATCCTCCTACCTTCCCCTCCAGCAGCTGCTGCGGACGAACAAACTGCTGCGTGAAGCTGGGCTCTGGCAGGCGCTGCACCGTCACCGTCTGCCTGCGAGGGGCGCCACCTGCAGGACAGGACAGGCGTCTGAGCAGGGACACCTCACTGCTGAGTTGAGGACGCAGAGAAACCCACCTGCAGGACTCTCCGCCTGTTTGCTGGGGTCAGCAGAGGCTCCTGGATCAGCAGCAGGGGGCGCCAGCTGCACAGCAACAAAAACAAGCTCAGACTCGGCAGAGCTCAGCGGCAGATCAGAGAATCTGACATTTATGACGTCATTACAGAGACATGAAAACCACTGATTTATTTATTGGATTTAATCTTTTAAATGATTGATGAGAAACGGGCTGTTCGGACATTCCGGATCAGTCTGACGCTACCTTGTTGTCATGGTGACCGGTAGGGTGCTGCTGCCCGTTGGGAGCGCTGTTGCTCTCGGTGCTCTGGCCGCTGCCAGCGCTGCGGGTGCTGCCCACGCTGCCGGTGCTGCCCACGCTGTTCCTGTCCCCGGCTGCAAACACAACAACAGACCCGGTGAAGGTGGGCGGGGCTTCAGGTGCAGCTGTCTACAGATGCAGGGCAGCGCAGCTGCAGCGGTGCAAGCGGCCAGACGTCTCGGTGAAGGCGTCTCCAGGTCTTCCTCACCTCAACTGAAACCCTCTGAGATCGACATGCAGCAGCTTCTGTAGTGCAGCTAAATCGCAGGACGACCTGCTGTCGCCCCCTGTGGCAGCCGTGAGGATTGCTGTTAGCATGAGGCTCTGATTTCAGCGTGCAGCAGCGCGTTTTGCACCCGACACACCAAGACGACCAGCGCGTCTCCTGACCAGGGGCTTCCACTAGGTTGGTTCGGTCTGCTGGACTCAGCAGACGGAGACCTCTCATTGGTGGAGTGTTGACCAGTTACCATGGTTACCCAACTTCATGATGCTGAAAAGCCTTTAACTCATGAAGGTACTGATTCTACCTCATCATGGAGGAAGCTCTGTTCCCGAAGCTGAAGAAGTCCAAGAACAGAACCCTGAGGAACGCCTGCAGTCAGCGCCAACACACAGGCTTAAGATGAGCTGAATCTGGAGGCATTTACTCCAAATATGCTCCAGTTTGGAGAAAAAATCTTTTAAAATCAGAGTGGTAGAAGTATGGAACGGAGGCCTGCAGGGGACATGGGAAGGTTTTCCTTTTTCCTTTTTGTGTTCCCTCGCAATAATCTACTGATTAGAATGAAACAGTGTGAGCCTTTCTTACGGCCGCTGTACTTTCTGCTTTAATAAAAGGTTATGTGAGGTTTTTCCATGAATGTTTCTATCTCTTTGTGAAATGTCTAAAATGTAATATCTGTTTCTTTAGGATAGAAAGGCACCATAAACCTAAGATAGAAACAGAAAAGTATTTGGATTATTTCTGAGTTATTATCGCGGGTAATGAGTGAGCAGTCTCCTTCTCAGTTAACGCTGCTGGCTTATCATTAACCAGATCATTAGCTGGCTGCGGACTGGGAGCTTCCAGCAACAAAAGCACCGCTAGATGTGAAACAGTCTTAATTTGCTCCAAACACTGGAAGTATAGAAAAACCAGAGTCAACCATCTTTAAATGTCTGGGTTTCTATGAAATGCTGAAACATCCAACAAGCTTTGGAGAAGTTTAAAATTAAGAAATTGCTCTTCACAGTAGATGAGGTCAGAACTGATGTCGAGAAACCAGAACATTGGTGCTTCTGGAGGTTGGATAACCTTTGTGCAATCTTCCCTTGAAAGGTCATAGGTTACCACAACATGGGCCAGCGGCGCTAATGTCTCATTATCAGGGCTCTGCTCTGATTGGCTGAGGAGGCGGGCGCTGGCGTCTCGGTGCGTGGGGTCCGGGCTCAGCGGGGCAGAAGCTCTGGTTCAGGGGGCTTACCGTGAAACGAGTCCCTGAGGACCCAGACGTCCTCAAAGGGACACCCAGACTGAGACAGGAGGCTCGAAGACGAACCTATCAGACACAGAGACGGACCGGGTTCTGTTTGGGCCTGAGGCGGTACCACACAGCCAGCAGCTTCTGGGCCTTAATGAAGCTTTGGCTCCAAACAACGGAAGCGAGACGAACTAAAGTCCAAATTTGGGTCAGCGATCAGAACCGGCCCGAATGAAGACGACTGGGGACGCTCGCTGGGCGCAAAACCAGAACCAGAACCGTTCCCGGTGTGTCTTGAGTGTGTGCAGTACCTGCGCAGGTCGCCAGGCCGTTGGGCAGAACCAGGTGGGTGGGCGGGGCATACACACTGTGGGAGTCGTCGGTGTGGGGGGCGGAGCTTAGGCTGGAGGAGAGGGGGGGTCTAGATGGGTGCTGCTGGCGCTGGGTGGGCAGTGAGGCGTGCCGGGACAGGGCGCCCCCTACAGGACGACAGAGGAACAGGAGGAGGAAGAGGAGGAAGGGCAGGTTGGTTAGAGGGAGGAGTCAGACTGGATGGAGGAGCAGGAAGGGAAGAAGCATGAGATGGAGCAAGCAGCTGATTGGTTCCTGCAGACCTGACAGCCAGAGCCCACCAGCGGGCCCGGCTCGCTGCGGGCCCGCAGCGCTTCCAGAACCCAGCCGCAGTCAGAACACGCCGGGTCTCGATGTTCTGGTACCAGAAGCTACACTGAAACGGCTCTGAGTTAAAATGATCCGGAAAATAAAACCGACTGATCAGTAAGAACTTCAGAACCACCAAACACCAGCAGGATTAAACCAGATTAAAACAGGATTAGACCCGGTTTAAACCAGAATAAACCCTGGATGAAACAAACAACATAAAGCTGAGAGTATTTCCAGTTAAAACCAGAATAAAACAGAACCGAGTCAGAACACAGACCAGGAGGAAACGCTGAGCTGGCATTGATCATGTGATCAGCTGATTACACAGAGCCACCATCTTGGCGTCTCACTGACCGTTTCGCCTGCTGATCACCTCCACGATGGACGGAGGGAAGAAGCCGACCCGGTCCGTTCCTCGCTGGCTGTCGTGGATGTGGCCCTTCCAGCGCCCGTCCAGATGCTGCTCCAACACCTGCAGGGGGCGACACCGAGCAGGCTGGGTTTCTAACCACCTTCTTCCTCAGCTGAGTCCATCAGATCAGAACCAGAGACGTGGTTCTGGTAGCACAGCTCTGGAACCAGTGTTGGTACCACAGCATCTCACCGTGATCACGTCTCCGGCCCGGATGTTGAGGGCAGTTGGGTCGTGGAGGTTCCAGTGGTCCTTCAGAGCTCTGACCTGCAGGATCCCCGTCGCGTCTATAGAGGAAACAGAACCGGATCAGAACTGAATCCGGCCATCAGAACCTCATCTGATCAGAACATGCAAAACTCTGGTAGAAGCTTTTGGTTTGGTCTGAATGAAGAACCAGTGAAGCATCAGAAACAGTTTCACTGACAACAGACTCATTAATAATTCATGCAGCAATGTGGTCGCCGAGCGTGCAGGTGGTGAAAGTACAAATCTTGTTCAAGTTTGTAAAGATGTGGTTTGAACAAACATGGTGACGGAGTGCGAAACCCTGAGAACTGCAGGGCTCCTGTCAGCTGATGTGTGACCTCTGACCTCTCAGCAGTTGCTTGATGTCCTTGCTGGCGTGGGACGTGGTGAACTGGTTGACGATGTCCAGCGCCGTCTGATTGTAGGTATTTCTGATGTTCACGTCCACGCCGGCCTGGACAGAAAGAAACATGGCTGCTGAGAGCTGATCCAACACAAGGGGGCGCCAAACTGTTCCCCACAATTAAACCAGCTTATCATGATGAGGAACAGATCTACCGTTACAGATCTACCGTTACAGATGTACAGTTACAGATGTACAGTTACAGATCTACCGTTACAGATCTACAGTTCTATTTCATCTCTACTGACCGCCACAGGCGGTGCTTAAAGCACTGAATGATCACTCTTGCGCATGCACAGGTCGAGTATCTTATGGTCCTGGACCTGGTGACGCCGGTAAGGATGGGCATGTTGTCAGGGTTGTTTCTCTTCTGTGTTCTCAGGGCTCTGTAGGTCATCGTCATCCAGCGCTTCAAGCACCAACAGTAGGGATGAAATGGAACTAAAGTCACGACTGCAACTAAGGTTCTATGAATAGAACCACAGAACTGTAGTTGCAGAAGTAACTTTCATTATAGGTCTACAGTTACATCTAGAGTTATAAGTCTACAGTTAAAGATGTGGAGTAATAGATCTATAATTACAGATCTAGAGATATAGATCCAGATATGTAGAAGAACCACATAAAGACGGTTCAAAGTCGGCCTTCTGTCAGCTGAAGGACATTTCCAGAAACATTAAAGATCTGTTCTGGAACAAACTTCCAGAAAACTGCAACTGATTGATGTGGTTGAACTGACTGAACTGATTGATAAGGAAGGAATCATTCAGTGTGGCGGAAACGCCTGCAGTGACTCACGTCCAGCAGCAGTCGCACTGCCTCCGTCTTGCCATACAGCGCAGCTTCATGCAGCGCCGTTCCAGACTTGCTGGTCTTGTTGATATCGATGCCGGCCTTCAGCAGCAGCCTGACCAAACACAGAGCTGCTTGTTAACAGTTCAGAGGTCACAGTGTGACTTTCCTATACTAGCTTCAGCAGCTAAACGAGTGTGAGAACCAATGAACCCGCAAGGCTGCAGACCTTCAGGCTAACGCTGCGCTAACCCTTAAGATCGTTGTTATGATGCAAAACCATGAACGACGGCTTTGGTTTTTATGACCAGGAGATGAGATAAGACCTGAACTTTGACCCTGAATCCCAGAAGAGTTGGATCCCTATTATCCCGAACTAACCTCTCCACCCATATGGAGATTAAAGAGGAGCAGCAAAAGCAAAGGATCCAAATCAGCAGCTGACGATGTCATGACAACATGTTGCTGCTCCCAACCTCGGCGGTTGGCATGAAAGCATCAAGAGGCCTTTTCAGACTCGCTGTAACACTGACTGCTACTGCAGATCAACTGAAGCCATTTCATTTCTCTTTGGGATGAAAAAAGTATTAATGAATTTGAAATGAAGGTGTCAGCCAATAGGAACTCAGCTAGGGCTGCAGCTCCTACTGAGGAGGTCAGAGGTAATGGGAAGCATTAATATCATCTGGAGCAAAGGAAGTGCAGACCTCTTGAAGGTCCTTCATCAGTTTGTGGTTTTAAACATTTATTTATGTCAAGACAGCATCAACTGACATCAAACCTCAGAGGGGCGTTCAGGCTGCAGCAGGGCTGCATTTGCTGCAGTTGTGTCGATTCTGAAGCGGCTTCAGTCACATTAAACTGTTGTTCTTCAGCGCTGCTGTCAGTTATCTTCACATCCTCACAGCCAGAGCTGCGGCTGGCAGCCAGGAAAGGAACTAGCCTGGTCCGGTCCAGGTCGGTCCGGTCCAGTCCAGGCAGCCGGTCCGGTCCAGTCCAGGTCCAGTCCAGGTCCAGTCCAGGTCAGTCCAGGTCCAGTCCAGTCCAGTCCGGTCCAGTCCAGGTCAGTCCGGTCCGTCCAGTCCAGTCCAGCCGGTCCAGGCTCAGAAGCTGCAGATCTTCAGTGGATCCAGGAAGTCCTGCAGGCTGCAGACTGACTGACTTCCTGTTGACACAGCAGCCCATAGCAACCATTGCCATAGCAACCAGCAGTTTGCGTGGTTTCTGATCAGCCCTGTGAGATTGTTCCTCTGCACAGGAAACAGGTGAGAGCACCTGTCCAGTCTGTGGCCCTCAGCCTTCATCCTGTAGCATCATCTTCCTCCAACCAGCTGATCCGGTTCACATCCATATTATGGGATGTCGTTTCCATCGTTCATTCAGAAGAGTCAGCGTTTACAAACTAAATAAGTAGCTCAATATTTATCTAGCTAACAAGTTAAACAGTCAGCCTGGTCATATTTGGATCCAATGACCTGCAGCTTCATGTTTTAAGCCTGAGACATGAAGCCTGACTCGGTTCTGTTCTGACTGACACTCCATAATCGCCTGGTTTTCATCTGAACGCTGATAAAAGTTTGAAACTGCGACTGAAGCTGAACCAAGGACCGAGTCTGGGACATCAGAACCGGACTCGGTCGGGTTTCATCAGCTGGACTCTCGTTTTCTTCATTTCTTTCTACTTTTTCACTTCATGCCTGCTGCTGGTATATATTTGATTTCTGCTCTTTGGACCCCAGACTGGACTCTGATTCTGACCCAGTTTCCTCACCGTATGACATCTTTGTGTCCGTTGCGAGCTGCCAGGTGCAGCGGCGTGGTGTAGGCGGAGTCTGTCGGCTCCTTCCTCTCATCCTCCAACAGCGCCGCCACCATGTTGCTGCTCAGGAGCAGCTGCACCACCTGGAGGGTCAGGAGGACAGAGAGACAGGAGGACACGTCCTCTGATTCAGTCCAACCTGTCAGGAATAAAACTGCTTCCTGTTTATTAGGAAATGTTGGATCCTGAACAAACGGGGCCAAACACGCGGCGCTGAGGCCGCCATGGAGCAGGAAGTGAGACGGGATCGTTCAGGATTTTGCTGGAATTTTCAGCCAGTTCAGGAATCCAGAAGTGACTTTAATATCACCTCCCAGAACCCGACCTCCCAGAACCGCTCGCTCACCTTGGCCCGTCCGAACTCACAGGCCAGGTCCAGAGGCGTCTTCTTGGCCCGGTTGAGCAGACACGGGTTGGACTGGTGCTGCAGCAGCATCTCCGACTGAAAGAACAAACAGAACCAGATCAAGTTCTGCCAGTGACCCGGAACTAGAGGTTCTCTTGGTTCTGGGAAGCCGCTGATGGATCCTGCGGTTCTGACCCGATTCTTGCTCTCTGCAATAGAATCAGCTCATCCTGCTGAGTCACTTTTCTACCAGGATCTTCAGGAGTGGATGAAAGCAGCCCACCAGAACCAGAACCCCTGTTCCCTGTAATTCAGCCGGAATCACCAGAATCTCTGGGATTATTAATCCATATTCAAACTAGTTCCTGCAGCGGGCCAGAACCGGGTCAGATCCAGAATCCTCATCTGTCATTATGGGATGAAGAAACCTCAGCAGGCGTCGTCATGGAAACCATGACAATATCCAAACAGTACAGCAGAACCTCAGGTCCAGAGCCGGGTCTGAACAGAACCAGAACCCAACTAATCACCCGGGTCTGCAGAGGAGAACCTGATTGTAGGAGCTATTTAGATTATTTAGTTCTGTTTTATTTTTGCTTGTCTTCAGATTAATTTACAATTAGAATTTTTGTTTAATTTGTTATTTAAAGTTCTTTGGTTACTAATTCACTCAATTACTTAATGGATTTCAGCTTGGAACATCAGTGTTTCAGTATAAATACGTAGGTTAGGGTACGAACACAGCATGTGGTGGTCAGATGGTTTTTTACCAGTCAGTCTATCCAGTCAGTCAGTCAGTCAGTCAGTCAGTCTATCCAGTCAGTCATCAGAATCCTGTAACTCGTTGGCCTGAATATGGAATAAAACAAAGATTCATTTTGACTCTTGATCCTTTTGGTTGCATGAGCCAAAATCCACGGTGCATCGACTATTTGAGTTGAATTCACCTTTAAGTCTTAAGTTTAGTTATTTTTGAGTTTGAGTTTTGGACAAATCGTCATTACATGCGTGGTTCTGGTTCTGTGGACTCACCACCTCGTAGTGCCCGTATTGGGCCGCCAGATGCAGCGGGATGTGTCCGTCCATGGAGGCGCCGTTGACCGATGCTCCGGACCGGAGCAGCGTCAGGACGGAGGGCCCCCCGGGGTAATGCAGCGGTCGCATTCCTGCAACCATAGCAACCACAGCATGCGGTCAGAACAGAACCAGAACCGCCCAAACGGGCCCAGCAGAACGTTACCGTTGGTGTCTTTAATGTCGACGGCGGCCTGAGCCTCCAGCAGCGCTGCCAGCAGCTCCGTGGTTCCGGTGAGGGCAGCATGGTGCAGCGCCGAGAAGCTGCAGGTCAAAGGTCACATAGAGACCCCAGGTCAAAGGTCAGTTCATTAAAGGCAGGAGAAGCAGACATTTTCTCAGCCATAAATGTTGCTCACAGTGAATCAGGAAGATGAACGTTTGGCTTAAAGCTAAAATCATTTTAACTTTTTACCACACAAATATAATTTTATTCCATTTTTAACTAATTTAAAAACATTTTTTATATTGGCTCGACAACAAGCGAAAGTTGCCAGATTTTACATTAAACAATATGGGGGTGGCAACCCCAGGAGGGTCAGGAGATACTGTGGAGGGGTCATGAGATTTCTGATTAAAAATAGTTTTTAAAAATTGAAAGTTACATCTTTTAATGAGCATTATTATGAATCCAAGCTGTAAGAAATTAATATAAAATAAAGATGATGTGATGGACCAGAACCGGTTCAGAACCAAATCTAACAGAACTCAGCATGTCTCCGTCTCCCCACAGCTGAGCGGGTCGCACTGAGAGGAAACGGGCCTGCAGGCTGCATGCCGGTTCTGGCTGCAAAGAGCCGGATAAAAGGAGGGGGGGTCTCTCTTGTGAAACGCCGGTGATGCGTTCATGTCCAGAAAGCGCCGCCGGCAGCGGCAGTAATGGACGGAGCTCAGAGTTTCAGGTTGAGACTCGGTGAAGCGTCAACGCTGAGCTGAAACAGGAAGCTAAAGCAATCTGAGATCTGATGCAAAATCACCAGATTCATCATAAAAACAAAACAGCAGCTTTATGAACCAGACAAGCAGCTGGTCCCAGTTTGACCCCATCAATGGGACTGAGCGCAGATCAGCTTTCACTGCTGCTGGCCATCGAGGAAGAGGAGGAAGACCTCCCTGACGATCAGTCAGCATTCCCACTGATTGTGTCACATTCCTGCTCCGGCATCCACCAATCACAAAGCTGGAAACCTTCTTCTGACCAAACACACGCTCCCACTAAAGGGGCGGGGCCTCCCTGTTTTCATCCTAACTAGGTCCGCCCCCTGACCTCTGGCCCCGGCTGGCAGATCATTTTCAGGTGAACTGTTCATCCAGCAGAGTCTGGATCTCTGGCTGGAAACCGGACCGGATCCCACCTACTGGGATCCTGGAGATCTGCTGGCCCCGTTGCAGCTCAGCCAGTCCAAGCATGCGGCTCAAACAATCTTCCGTCTCCCATTGTTCCCACTGAATGTCTCACAGAAGCACCAGAAAAGACAAACAATGTCCATGACGACTAACCCGACTGCCGCAACCAACAACCACAGCTCTGATTCGCTCTTGAAACCACGCCCCCTAGAGTGCATGTGGAGGGGTGCAGCAGAGGATAGGGGCTAACAGAACCGGAGGACCCCGACAGAAAGGGGAGGAGCCTAACATGGTGGGAGGAGCCTAACATTGTGGGATGAGCCTTCAGAAAGGGGAGGAGCCTAACATGGTGGGAGGAGCCTAACATTGTGGGATGAGCCTTCAGAAAGGGGAGGAGCCTAACATGGTGGGAGGAGCCTGCAGAAAGGGGAGGAGTCTAGTCTTGCAGGATCAGAGCAGCAGAGTCTCAATGGTCCCTCAGCAGTGACGACAGTCAGATGATCACAGCAGCACTGAGACTCTCTTCTTTACTCACACTGTCATGTTGATGGTTGGAGTCTTGCCCCCTGACCTCTGACCTCCCTCCTCGGCCCTCTGAAGGGCCAACCAAGGAGCCGACTCTTAATGGAGTCCGACCGCAGTGTTTCACAGGTTCATGGTCCTGCAGTCACCATAAAACCTGTTTTCCTGACGAGGAGCTTCAGGAGCCGGTGTCACAGCAAAATCTGTGAGCCAACATTTTCTGACCGCAGGTATGTGTTGAAGATCAGTGAGAAGAGTATTTAGTAAACTTGGTAAAAACTGATACAGCTGGGATTGTAAACTTTACGGCTCCTTTACTACCATTGCATTGATGGGAGAAAATATAATGTATTACTTCGTAATTGACTCTGAAAACAATATGGCGGACCGTCGCACTGACAGCCTGTGTGCTGTCGTTAAAATATGTAAACCAACTGCGGCCGTTTCATAAATCGTTCAAGTGCTCTGGTAGTTTTAACACGCTTTTAATGTTTCTGCCACCTCTTCATTATAGTCATATAACACTTAAAATAAAACTTAACCCTCAAACTGCTAAAATCACAGATTATGACGGCCAGGGTCATAATCTGGGCGTCGGCCTGGAAACCTGAAGCTTCAGGAGAAAAAGGGCTGCACTCTGGAATAAATGTGGAAAACATGCAATAAACAACATTACTGACTCTGCAACCTAAATATGTTTAAAAATAATTCAATGGACTTTTGGATAATTTTAATTTAATTATTCAAATCAATGCCTGAAACACAATTAAATTAATGAAATTATTTAAAATTGTTATTCAGTTTAAGAAAATCTTAAGGTTTGTTTTTAGTCATAAAATTTCTTTTTCTAAGTGAAGTTTTAATTATGAGAGAAAAGTGAAAGCGTTTAGAGGAAGAGCAGCAGCAGGAAGCCAGACAGGAACTTCCTGTCTGTGTCTTGGTCACTGACCCGTCGGAGTCCTGGTAGTTGAGGTT
Organism: Poeciliopsis turneri; assembly: GCA_922788865.1. Classification (NCBI taxonomy): domain Eukaryota; kingdom Metazoa; phylum Chordata; class Actinopteri; order Cyprinodontiformes; family Poeciliidae; genus Poeciliopsis; species Poeciliopsis turneri. The sequence goes on from CAKLNU010000846.1 coordinate 283,079, forward strand.
CAGCCTCTTGGTGGAGCCCAGCAGCTCTGCAAGACACAAAACACGGATCTGGATCAGCAGGGCCGCAGAGGGAGCCGGCGACGACTCAATCAGGGTCATTTCAGGCCAACATCACAAATAATCCAAACTACTGACAAAAGCAAGCAACATTTTCTTTTCAAAAACCCTTTCTGCTAAATGATTGAGTAAACATACGAGCTGAAAAACAAAGATATTTATAGTTTTTAATCTTCAGGTTCTTCCTCAGATTGGAGGAAAGTTCATCTTTCCAGAGTTCCTCTGATCATTCATGGACCTTCTGTGGAAATGTGAACGCCAACTTTAGCATTAGCTGCTACATGTTTAGCATTGAGGTGCGATTTTAGGCTAGCATAGCTTTGCTGACAGGCTAACTCCGCTTCGCACAACAACAATCTTTTCCAGCGTCCAATCAGATCGCATAAAAGCAGAAATTAATCCCCAGAAGGCAGAGAGATGCGGCTTCATAGCTGTTAGCGGATGTAGCTAAATCGTCAGATTTACAGGAGGACAAGAAACTGAGTCGGTACTGGATGTTTCTGTGCGTCAGACTTATGGACCTACCAGAAACAAAATACAATTGTTCCTCCTCAGGGCTTTGTGATTAATCACTGAAATATTTAAATTTACAGTGATTAAATTACTGATGAAGCTAACAGGTCAGTGGCGATAACGTTAGCTCCTCTGTCCTCCTGCAAAGTGGCATAGTTAAAGCACCGGGTCTTCCTGCAGACGTGATCACGCTTCCAACAGTTGGAGAGCAGGAAGAGCCGGCGGGATTCCTGCTGGGAATACTCAGCTTGCTGCTTTGATAATGACCTGGATTTTAGGATTCGGGGGAATAAATCAGCAGAAAAACACGAAGCCAGACACAAGGCACAGCAGAAACAGGCGGGGGGCTGAGAGCCGATACTGCAGAAATACATCCATATTTTTACTAAAACTCATCCTGAGCTTCACTCTGAGCTCAGACTCAGACTCAGGCAGTCGCTCAGCTTTGTCGCCTTGCAGCTGCTGAGACTCTCTAACAGGAAGTCACTTTGTGATTGTTTTTCACTTCATATCCAATTAGAGTTTATTAAGAAATTATTGGTTTGGAAGGCTCAAGCATCTTGAATTACCATCGTTCTGAAATCCAAGTGGCTCTTGGGAAATCTGTAAAACATGCAGCCTTAGGGATTAGCATGCTAATGCTAATGCCATGTTAGCATTAGAATGCTAACTGATGTTGTCCTAGAGGACTCTGATGCTACTTTCTGTTTGGACTGAGGCTTGATGTGTGGATCGATGTGTTTCCAGAACCAGAACCTCTGGACCCGGCTGCAGTTATTTCTGCTGCAGCTCTGCTGCCACAAGAATGCGCCGCAGGCAGGAGGAGGTTCTGCTGCCGGCCCATTTGGGCTGAAACAGAATCTGTAGTAAAACGTGTGCAGCCTAAAATTAGACGGCTCTGATTACAGGTCTGCAGAACTTTTGTGTTTCTGGGTTGGACCGGAGACAAAGACGCGGAGCGGTGCGGTTCCGCTGCAGACCAACACCGTGGGTTTGCTTTTCCAGGGTTCGGGCCACGGCCCAATCAAAGCACAGTCAGAACCAGCAGCTGAAGGCTCACAAAGCAGGAGCAGGACATCATGGCCCGGTCCGGCCAGGAAGTTCTGATCAAATGCCTCAATGCAAACGCTGCTTCCGGGTCAGGCGAGTCTGCTTCCTGCTGGACCGGTTCTGGCTAAACGGGTCATAACTTCTTCTGAAGCAGTAGGGGGTGAACTGTACCAGAACCAGGACCAGAACCAGAACCAGAACCAGGAACAGAACCAGGAACAGAACCAGAACCAGGAAAAGAACCAGAACAAGGTACCAGAACCAGAACCAGCTGTGGTTCTGCCCGCGCCTCGCTGCTGTTTGATGGAGTCACTCTGAGGTCCGATTTCAGATGCAGCGGTACCGCCTCCTCCCCTTCCGGGTCGGGCCTTCAGAACCTGGCATAGGAACACTCAGTCGGACCAGAACAACTAGGGGTATCGCCTCCCTGTTGGACTGCAGAAGGGCCGGTTCTGGTCCAACAGAATCATGGACCCGTTCTCTATCATCCTTCAGTCTGAAACAGGAAGCTGCTGAGTGGCAGTGCTCAGCCACTGGTTGCCATTTTTTGAGAGATGACGGGTTGAGCAGAACCTTCAGATCCACTTTCTCCAGAACCAATCAGAAAAGAGAGAGTGGGCGTGTCTCTGCTCTCTGATTAGTCAGAAACCAGGAAGTCCTTCACTAGTGGGAGACCTAGAAGGTTCTGGATGTCCTACCAGTTCAGAACCATCTTCACTCTGCACTGAACAGACCGAGTGATGGTTCTGATGGATCAGCTTGGTCGGATCCGGAGGCTAGATGATGTTCTGGACCAGAACCGGGCCGGTATTCCAGGACAGAGAGAATGATGTGTTCAGGTCCAGACAGCTCCTCTGTGAGCCGCTGCCTGGAGGCGCCGGGGCAGAACAATGCCCCATGCACCCTTACTGCCCCTCTGCCCCGCCCCGCTCTGAGGAACAATCAGTTTGGGAAAGGAAATAGGTGGGGGAGGGAGGTTCTGCTCCCTGGTGTCCAGAGTCACGATCGGGTCACAGAGCGACGCCCTGTGCGCTCAGACGTCCTGGACTCGCTTCCTGATGGGAACGCCCTGAACACGGACCTGGATCAGTGGATCTGGACTCCCAGCTGGTTCTGATCGGTCCAAAACATCCCGGTCCGCTTCAGCTTCTCGCCCTGATATCAGACACTCAGACAGAACCAAGCTCTGACCCGGTTAGAGACGAGGAGGGACATGGCAGGAAGGAGGCCGGATCAGAACCGAACAGACCCAACACGGGAATGTAAACAACATAAAGGTCACCGAGGGGTCACGGCTCACAGGAAGACAGCGATGGGGAGCTAAAGATTTAGCTTGCTAGCCAAATATTTAGGTAGAAATTTAATGAATTTAATTCATTAAATATTCAGTTTGAATCTGTGACATTTTAGATGGATTAATAACACAGTGACTGAAAAATGAACCGCGATCAATAACAACCAGCAGGGGGCGCCGGGGCAACTCCAAACACGGTCCAAATCTTCAGGTTCCCAAACTAAGGTCAGGATTCATCCTGAGCTGCTGTTAGCAGAATCAGAACCAGAACCAGAAGTGAACAAAACCTCTCCGCTGCTGAAGTTCCGTCACCATTTTATGATGAATCTGTTTTTTGCGTTTTCGTTCATTCTGCTAATTAAATGCGACTGTGATGCGTTCACTGACTCCTGGTGCCGTCAGTTCATTGTCAGTGCATTTAGATTTACCGCCAATGATGGCAAACTCGCTCAGATGCTTCAAAAACTCCCAGCTTCAGTTCCACCGGACCGGGTTCCACCGGACCGGACCGGGTTCCACCGGACCGGGCCGGGTTCCACCGGACCGGGTTCCACCGGACCGGGTCGTGCAGCTGTTGTGCTGAGAATTGTCGCCTGTCTGATTCTGGCTGAGATGTTTGGACTCCATGTTGGTTCAGCTTCAGGCCGAGTTCAGCCGTGGGGTCATAGGTCGTCTTCAACTGATGGTGTTTGCGCGCTAAATTCTGCAGTGCTCGCTCTCACCAAGCTGTGAATGGTGGAGGAAAGAAGCTCTGGACCCAAAGTTCTGGTTCTATTTGCTCGTTTGGGTTTATTCTGAAGTTTTAGAGATATTCCTACGGATCCAGATCAGAACCTCAGGTCGGGATCGATCCGACGTTCCTGGTACTGCTGCGTTCAGGAAAGGAACATGTCATCATTCCTCTGCTCCGCACCAGCTGCCATGTTTCCATCCAAACGTCACGCTTGCTTTCAGCTCACGTTTCAAATGTCGCAAAAAAGAAAAAAACGGAAATGTGAATTAGGTGTGTTTCCACTTCCTGTTTGGAGCGAATCAACCAGGCTAGCGTGATGTCGTCAGATGTTGATGCTACGCATGGAAACAGGAAGTAGCAGTCGGTGGCTAGCTTGGAGCAGAGACAGAAGGTTACGTTAGCTAAACTTATTCAGCTAACGTTTCAATCTTTAGCACATTGTCGGTTTTCTGAAAAAACAAAAACCACCTAAAGTTATTGTAAAAACATTATTTAAATTTCTAAAACTTTTCATGGACTTTTTCTAATGCGATATTTAAAAACACTGTGACTAAATGTGTTTCCGTCTGACAGGCGGGCTACTTCTGATGAAATTAGCCATTTTTCCATCAACATTTTTCTGCTGAAAGAAATGGAAAAACTGACACGTCAGCATAAACTTGAGTGCAGTTAAATCTACAGAAATATCTGATGTTCATCTCACATCTATTGTTAAAATATTCAACAAAAAGGTTTTGACATGAATTGATTGATTTATTTCATAGTTTGTCAATAATTACTTTCTGACCCTCAATTAAAAATTTGAATCAAGTCCCAGCACTAATTTTCTCTTTCTGGTTCATTTTTATTTAAATGGAGTCGATCTTCCTCCTCGTCTTCCTCGTCTCAGATGATCTTTTTGCTTTAATTTATTCATTAAAATTGTTGCTGCCACAGAAATGTGTTAAAGATTTAATGAGGAGCTTTTTACTACTAAATAAACTTTTAATGATGTGAGAAACAAACAATAAGGAGAGCGCTGAAGAATCCGACGGGAAGCTGATGAAGATGATGATGATGAAGACCAGGAAGCCCCTCCCCCGACCCGCCCAGCCTTTGTCCGGCTCCTCACTCGGCCGCTGATGTCAACCTGCAGGAATGTTTTTCCATCCCGGCTCCAGGCGGGAATCGGCTTCCCGCGCCGCGCTTTTCCAGAAACAGGAAGTGGAAACTGGAGCTTCACTGGTCACTTCCTCCTCGATTCAGTCACTGTAACCGGTCAGACCCGGATCAGAACGTCCGGATTCACCTCCGTGTTACAGATCAAAACCAGAACCGGCGGAGCAGCCGGGGGTCAAAGGTTGCTCCTTTATTCACTAGGGAGCCTTTTGTTCCCACTGTCACCGTGTGCTTTGTTCAGGATTAGGCAGCAGCCGGCTGGTGGAAGGAATATCCGGATTGATCAATAATAATTTCTGCTTCAGTTTATCGGTGATCAAACGATCGTCTGGAATAAATCCAGACGATCGTTTGATCACGCACACACACAAACACACACACACACACACAAACACACACACACACACACACACACACAACACACACACACACAACACACACACACACAAACACACACAAACACACACACACAAACACACACACACACACCAACAAACACACACAAACTCTCTCAGCCTCTCATTATTTTCCTGTTTTTATTTCAAAGCGTCTATAAAAGGTTTCCAGTGACCAGAACCAGAACCAGAACCTCACCTCACTGACTGCAGCCCTGCTGGTCCAGAACCTGAACAACAACCAGAACTTTTTCCTTCTGAGACGATCAGCACTGAAGCAAAACTACATTTTTAACTTGCTGCATTTTTCATTTATTGCTTATAAGTTAATAAATGCTGTTTCTGCTGTTGCAACAACTAAACAACAACAGCAAACATTTAGTTTGCTAATCAGTTATATTTTAAATATTTAGAATCTAAATATATCGGGTGAAATACTGAAATCAAATAAACGGTTTTCACTCGTCAACATTTTTTGGCTTTCTAAATAAATATTTGGCTTTAAAGTTTAGTTTGACGTTTCTAATGACTGAATAACAGAATGAATACATGAGCATGAATAAATGAACTCGTTTGTTTCCAGCAAACTGCTGCCTGGTTTGCGGTTCTGATAGAACCCTGTCGGTTCTGATCAAACTGGATCAAAGAGCGGCTCCATCACATCCTGATGTGACCCAGTTTCTGCTTCCTGCACATCTTCAGCTCAGCCCCTCCGGCTCACGGGGGCCCTGAGGGGCCCGGGGCCCGCCGCCCTGCGAGCCACTAGCACACAGAGACCCAGCAGAGTTCTGGTTCTGGACCGGAGGAAAAGACTCGTTTATGTTTCTAAGTCTTAATAAAGTGAATTTCTGGGCTATTTTCAGTTTTTATTTGGCTTTGAAAATTACACAGAAAATTAATGATCTGACAACTAAACTTTTAGTCTGTTAACTAAACTTTTAGTCTGTTAACTAAACTTTTAGTCTGTTAACGTGCTCGGTTGATATTGAGGCTAAATAGACAAGAACCATAGTGACCTTTAACCTTTTAATGAGCTTTTTGGCTTCAGACCCGTTACAGACCCGGTACAGAACCAGAACCCGACCCAGAACACAGATGCTCTCTGCGGTTCCTTACATGTGGTTTTGGATTTACAGAACCGGTTTCTGCAGAGAACTGACTGGAAACGCTCCTGATGACCTGGGAGACAAAACGCTGCCTACAATACCCTGGAACACCTGGATTACCCTGGAACACCTGGAGAACCCTGGAACACCTGGACAACCCTGGAACACCTGGAGAACTCTGGAATACCCTGGAGAACCCTGGAACACCTGGAGAACTCTGGAATACCTGGAGAACCCTGTAATACCCGATCCTTGACGGATCTTTCCCAACTGGAAGACGTTTTCTGGTTCTAGAGCCGAAACTACGACAGGAAGTCCAATCAGAACTTCGCATAATTTAAAACCAAACCCCAGAACCAGAACCACAACCCGACCCGTCAGCGCCCGCTTGGACTCACTGTTCCTGCTGGTCCTCAGCCGGGTCAGCAGCTTCTGGGTGGACAGCAGGTCTCCACTCTTCACCGCCTGGAGAAGCTCCTGCTCCTTCCCCATCCTCCTCGGACCGGACCGGATCGGACCGGACCAGCTTCACTGGGATTCCTCCTCTTCTTCCTCCTCTTCCTCAGAGCTTCATCTTGAGCAGCAGCCTCCTCTTCCTCTCCAGGAGGACCTGAGGACCCGAGAGAGGACAGGCAGCAGTGAGGAGGAGGAAGATCAAATCATCAGTCTGATCTTCATCCTCATCTCTGGAGGCGTATGCAACACATACGCGGTGCTGATTGACATCATTAACAAGAACTGCGACAAGATTAAGAAGCCCAGAGGAGACGGGACAGCTCTCCTCTGGGCTTCTCCTCTCCTCATCTGGTTCTGATCAGATCAGAACCAGATGGAAGAGATTTAAACCTGAGCAGTTTAACAGGAAGTTCCTGTTTGTACCGCCATCTTTAAATCCTCCTGATTGGAATCACTGCTAACAGTGACAGTTACTCTGAAAATTAATCAATTATTGGTTCATCAGTTCCTGATGATTAATCAACTACTCTGAAGATTAATAAATTCTAATGATTAATTGATTGTTTGGATGAAATAAATGCAAATGTTGGCTATTTAAACAATATTGCACATTAAAAATGCACATGAACAAATAATTTTCTTATCTATATTAGAAAATCAACATTAATTGCCTGAAAGTCACCAGCAGTTTCCTGTTAGGAAGCGTTTGATTATTCCTGAACCCCTCACAGGGAGCCTGAACGCCTCACAGGGAGCCTGAACCCCTCACAGGGAGCCTGAACGCCTCACAGGGAGCCTGAACGCCTCACAGGGAGCCTGAACGCCTCACAGGGAGCCTGAACGCCTCACAGGGAGCCTGAACCCCTCACAGGGAGCCTGAACGCCTCACAGGGAGCCTGAACCCCAGACCCCAACCGGGCTCAACTGGCTCCTCTCCATGTGGAGGAGCAGCAGCTCTACTCTGATCCCTCCAGGATGACTGAGCTTCTCTCTGTAAGGGAGTCCAGCTCCCTACGGAGGAAACCCATTTCGGCCGCTTGTATCCGAGATCTCGTTCTTTCCGTCATGACCCAAAGCTCATGACCATAGATGAGGGTGGGAACGTAGATCGACCGGTAAATCGAGAGCTTCTCTTTTTGACTCAGCTCTCTCTTCACCACGACACACCGGTACGGCGCCGTTTCACGGCAGGCGCTGCGCCGATCCGCCTGTCGATCTCCTGATCCCTTCTGCCCTCATTCGTGAACCCAGAGATACGTGAACTCCTCCACTTGAGGCAGGACATCCCCCCGACCCGGAGAAGACCCTCTACCCTTTTCCGGCTCGAGACCATGGTGTCGGACTTGGAACCACCGATCCTCATCCCGGCCGCTTCACACTCGGCTGCGAACCGCTCCAGCGAGAGCTGGAGGTCACGACCCGATGGAGCCAACAGGACCACATCATCTCCAAGAAGCAGAGATGGATCCTAAGGCCACCAAATCGGATCCCCTCATCACCTCGGCTGCTCTACAGATTCTGTCCATGAAAGTAATGAACAGAATCGGTGACAAAGGGCAGCCCTGGTGGAGTCCAACCCTCACCGGGAACGAGCCCAACTTATTGCTGGAAATGTGGACCAGACTCTGACACGGTCATACAGGGACCTGACAGCCCGTTTCAAAGGGCCCGGTACCCCATAGTCCCCGAGAACCCCCACAGGGACACGGTCCAACGCCTTCTCCAAGTCCACAAAACACATGTGGACCGGTTGGGAGAACTCCCAGAACCCTCCAGGACCCTGCTGAGCGTGTAGAGCTGGTTCAGTGTTCCACGACCAGAACCAGAACCACACTGCTCTTCCTGAATCTGGTGCCTCTGACCGCAGGCAGCCCCTCTTGAGGAGACTGGTTCCAGAACCAGAGCCATGAGGCCGACTATTTCTAGCCGGAACCTCCTTCCCACCAGAGACCAGCTTCTGCAACCGAGAATCGGACCGCCAGGGCCCCTCCCTCGGCCGCCACCCGTCCCTCACTGCATCTGAACCATTGGCCTCTTCAGGCTGCTTGTGAAGCGATTTCAATGACCCCAGACCAGATCAGCAGCGATTCCAACGAAATGTTTCTGCTTCAGTTCATCTGAATCAAATTCGGAGAGACTGAAAACGTAACGAACCGTTAGAAACGACTGAACAAAAACTCATTTTTTTATACATTTCATCTTTGTATTTTAAAACTTTCTTGGTACTGGTGACCTTTAGTGATTTTATTTTGAAACCCATCCAGCTCTCTTTGATCCGGGTCCAGACCGGTTCTGGATCAGAACCAGGTCTGCTTCTTTAGTACAACAAACTGATCGTCATTATTTATTAAATCAATCAAAAAGTTGATTTATTTAATTTGTTTGGTGTCGACTCATTTATCTATATTCACGTTTCAGATCATTTAAAAATGTTTTTCTATCCAGAAGGTTGTCACAGAGTGAACAGAGAGAAAACTGAGTGGAAGGACCAATTCAGAGCCGCTACGCCGCTCCGATTCTGCAGGACGGAGAAGTTCTACTGGGATGGTTTGGACCTTCAGGTTCTGACTCCAGATCAGGTTCATCTCCTTCAAACTGCTGAAAGGACTTTGCTTCACGATTCCGTCGAGTTTTTGGTTTTGAATGTTTTCGGGATCCACGCTGTTTCAGCTCCTCAGCAGGTTTCACTTTACCAGGTTTTCCTTCCACTCAACGTTCCACCAATTTCTTTGAATACTCCCTCTTGATGAGTCTTGATTCATAGAAATTTCACTTTTTAAGTGAATTAGTGATAAAACTTATTGTCTGTAGAAAAAAAACTGGTCTCCAGAGAATTTGAAGCCTGATGACGTGATTGTTTTAACCCTCAGGGCCTCCGTAGTTTACACAAACACACCTGTGACAGGTGAGGTGACAGGAGGCTTTAATTAGGCCACAGCAGCAGGAGCTGCTCAGGAGGAGGTCGGAGCTTGATCCCGGATCCAGTCTGTTATGTAACGGAGCGGTTCCGTCAGTCCTCCGGGCTCTCTGGATAATCCAGAACCCCCTACCAGGACCGGAACCAGAACCAGAACCCTCTGCGTCTCTTTTTCTCTTACAGAAAATAAAACTTTCACTTTCTGTGACCCAAACGCAGCAGAGATGCTGTAAATCACGACTCGGTTCAGGTTCCTGAACACAGCATGGAGGCTCCAGAACCGACCTTCGGACCGAACTTAGACCCGATTCAGAAAGAACCTTTTTTCCCCTGAAATCAGAACCAGAACCCCCTTTGGGAGCCTGGGAGAAGACTCACCTTCAGGCTGAAACTTTCAATCCACCGAACTCCCGGCGGGAGCCGCGGGAAAAGTCCGACAGCAGCTGGAAAAGTGGAGCCCGGATTCCCAGCGTCCAGAAAAAGGGAATATTCCAGAAAAGTTCCGGTTTTCCCGAGCTTTATCTGGACCCAGAAGGCACCGGCTGCGGGTTCCTCACGGTTCCGGACAGAAGGTCCAGTTCGACTCCTTTAAACGGGTTCGGGTGGTCCCGCTGGTCCAGCTTTCCCTCCTCTCCCTGAATGCCACATTCTGGACTCTCCCGAATTTACTCACGCTGTGAAGTTACCCTGAAGGCAGCAGGAAGCATCCGGCTCAGCCCTTCAAAATAAAACCTCAGCTTTTAAAATCCAACATTCCGACTTAATTATTCATCAATGAAATATTTCATCCATTCTCTGTTCTGACCCATTTACAGCCCGAAGGTCAAAAGGTCAATCATCTCTCAATATTATTAATATTATCAATGTCTTAATATAAATCAGCTTTACCAAGAGTCAGATCAAAAGTATTAACATTCACACTATAAACTGAACAAATTCAACGATGTCACTAAATGAGAATAAATGTATAAAAATAAAAATTAGTATTTAAAAATCATTCATTGGAGTTAAGAAATATTTTTACACTTTTATTCCCACCATAAAATAAAAACAGCTCAAATCAGATGGTTTCTGTTCTTACATTTATTCAATATTGAAGGTAGACTTAGACTTAGACTTAGACTTTATTGATCCCTTGGGAAGACTCCCTCAGGAAATTAAAGTTACCAGCAGCTTACAGGCAAAAAAGTGGCACACAGTGAGCATACACAAAAGAATACAGAAAAATACAAATTAGATACAAAGGAACACAGTAAATGTTATCAGAATATAAGTACAAAACACGGAATATAAGTGCAACACAAAAGAAAATATAGGAATTTGGTGGATAGATTGACCAGTGATATGGTATTGCACTATATGGTTTTCATTTAGATTAAAATACAGTTAAAGCAACACAAAATATTCATCTACACATTAGGGTGATGTAGCATGAAAATAAAATCAGATTTTTTTCCCCCATAATAATAATAAAAAAATATTCTTTTAAATTTGATTTATTTCAATCATTCCTTCTGGGGGTTGACCTGAATTAAAACTTGAAGTAAATAAAAACTGGAAAACGGGACTGGCTGACATCACTGAACTACGGAAGCCCAGAGGGTCAACCCATTTAACAATACATATCAGTTTTACAAAATGTAAATCTGCATAAACAGAAAATAATTTATGAAAATGTTTTATTGCCCAGTCCCAATGTTATGTTCTCACACCAAACATGTAACAACTAGGCTTTTATTTTGAAACCCCAATCGGTCCTCTTCCGGTTGCGTTGTCGCGGCTCCGTCAGAGGAAAATTAAGTTATTCCAGGTTTTTCTGAAATCTCATCCCAGTCCGGAAAAAGTAGTTCAGCAACAGAGAAAATCAACGACAATCCCAGTTCAACACCAAGTCACTGAACTGGAGGAGCAAGAAGATCCTGAACGCAGCCACTGCTCCGATGGAGGAGGAGGTATCATGCTGAGGGTCCAGGCCGTGATGATGAAGGTCTGGCTGAGGAAGAGGAGGGTCCAGCTGCTGCAATGGTCTGTTCCAGTATGAACACTGGGAACAACCCAGAGTGACCAGTTTGAATCAATGTTTCCTCTGCAGCCAGAGCAGGTTGGACAGAAAACCGACCTGCTGCTGCGCAGAATAAAAATCCAACCGAGGTTTAGAAATGTTAATGTTCGATCCCATTTTTATTTTTCTCTTTGAATCGTTTCTGACCGTAGAAATCTGACCATTACAAAACGATGAGTTTATTTTATTATAATGTGAACCAGCATTGGTGGGAACACTTCCGCTAACAGCAGAGCTAATTCTTCATTCAGCCTGATAAGGTTTAGCTTCACCTAAATTCACTTTGCACATAAAATCTAAAGCTATGTTGTTGCTTAGATTATTAACTGTTTTCTTTGGGTAACTAGACGATTAAATATATTCCTGCTCTTATTTTGAAGCAGTGAATACTGTTTTCACTGAGGTTCAGTTTCCTTTTGTTCTTCTTAAATAATACACCACAAATTCAAATATATGGATTGTTTTGAGAGCTTGCTCACATTTCATTTCAACACAATCGACATTAGCGCTTTAGCATTAGCTTTTGCTAAATAGTGTTTTAGCATTAGCTTTTGCTAAATAGCGCTTTAGCATTAGCTTTGGCTAAATAGCGCTGTAGCATTAGTGGGACTAATGTTTAGATTAATGCTTTAAGGTTAACCAAGCTAACTTTAGCTAGTGGTGTGGCCTACGAATAAAAATAAAAAACCATCAGCATTAGTTGAGATGTGGATGAATATTAGGACAGAAATTTAGAATAAAACACCAGTAGATAAAACTTCCCATATTCAGCTAAATGTTTCCAGTTTCCTGAAGGCTTTAGAAGAAGTGGATCCTCAGAGCGCCTCCTCTTCCTCTCTGGAACAACCGCAGCGCCCCCCACAGGCCGCCCTCCATCTGCAGGGAGTGGTTGGCGAAGAAGCGCAGCGGCCTCGCCATCGAGTCGCAGTGAGGATAGAAGTCATCGTAGTTCCAGGTAATGAAGCCGTAAGCCGAAACCTGCAGAACACAGACGGATTCTGACCCAGAAGTTCTGGTTTCTTCATCTGGACCCGATTCTCCATGCAGTTGTCAAGCTAAACGTGTCGGTCATTATAGACCAATGGTTACTATAGTAACTCCATGTAAACTCTGGAGACCGTTACACCTGGAAGCAGCCAGGTTGTTTCTCTCCCTTAGACCGAAACCCGACGCTGCAGCAGGAGGCTCCGCCCTGAGGAGCTCCAGATCCACATCACACTTCCAGCAGAGGTTCTGATTGGTCCAGAGGTTCCTACCAGAACCCTTCATTACCTTGCTATTTATCCTGGTTCTGCTGGTTCTGATGATCCGGCTGAGGTCATCCTGAGCCGTTTCTGTAGTCATGATGCTACTGGCTTCAAAATGAGCTTTTCTTCCTGCTTCTCTCCATTATTGGTTGTTATTTCTACTGTTATCTTTTTGCTTCCTCTGAGTTTTTCCTCTCCACCTGGTCTTGTTCTTATTGGTTGTTCTGTTTTGGAGGCGGGGCATCAGCTGACATGATGCTGCCAATGCCTGATCGTTTTCCTCTCCTGCTGTTAACTTTCCTCTGACATAGAAAGTTCTCCTGGTTCAGTTTTTCTGCTCCGTCTTATCAAACCTCCAGTCGGGTCAGACGGTGGCTCAGACTGAATCCGGTTCTGGTTCTGGTTCACCTGGAGGTTTCTTCCTGTTAAAGGTGAGTTTTTCCTCTCTACTGTCGCCCCCTGCTGCTCAGGAGGAGTGATGCATTTCCTCATTAATTTCTTAACTACTTTGAATAATAAACTGAGCGGATCTTGATTCATTATTAGTGACCTGAGATGATGTCAACTGAAACCAGATCATCTGAATTTAATCTGGAAAACAAACTAATCTCTCTTCTCCTTTCAGGTGATTTCAGTTCTTTGAGCCTCCGCTGGACTAACCAGAGCTGGCTTACCTGGTCAAAGGTGCGCAAGGCCATGAGCAGCATCAGAGCTGCGGTACTCGCCATGTGCAAGTCCTGAGTCAGCAAGTCGGTCATCCAAGGAAGACTTCAAGAGGCTGAACACCAACAGATCAGGTTTAAAAGTCAGAGCAAAGCGCCGATCTGTTCCTGAGCGGCTAGCTACCTGAAAATCTAAACTCACCTGTGCGTCAGGTATGAGATGAACTGTGGGTGGAGGATCCTGAAGGCTTCAGGCAGTTTGTGGCCAAAATACTTCCAGGGTCTGTGGAGGCAACAGGAAGTGGTCAGGATGAGCCGCTGAAGCTCTAATTCTGTTGGATTTATTTAGAAAGTACAATAGAATCATCTTAATTGAAATCAGGAGAAACACTTTGATTTTATTCACAGATCAAATTTAAACAAAAACATTGAAGTAGAAAATATATTTATTTTGTGTTTGGAATAAATGCTCATATTTTCTTTGAAGAATTAGATAATAATAATAATAATAATAATAATAATAATAATAATAATAATATTTTCTTACATATGTTCACCTTAAACCAAATGAGAAAATGTTTACTTGTAGTTATTTAGTATTTCAGCTTCCTGTCTGAAAGCTCTGAGTTTGAAGCACTCCTGCCATCTGATGGTAGACATTGGAACTGCAGGTCCTACAGTAAAAAGAACCGGTTCTTCTGGGCTGTATGGTATAATAATAATAACAGAGTGAATTTAATTGAGACCCAAAACATGGACCGATTCACACCTTAAAAACATTTTAATGGATTAAAATAGTATTTGCAATAAAAGAGAATAAAATACTGAAAAGACTTTTTTCATGTAAAACTGTAAAATAAAGACGGCAAACGAACCTCAGCTATCAAATGGTACATTTGGATAATTTGCTAACGATGTAACTTGGGTTGGCTCAATGGGTTGGTACTTGTAAAGCCTTATCAAGTCCAGAGGACTTCAGTCATTCACACACTTGAAAAGTAGCTGGAGATCATAGGAATAATAAGCTTTGCTGACAAAATGTTACACAATATTCAAACAATAGTTACAATTATTGATGAATAATGTCCAAGGCTCACCATGAGTACAGCCAGAGCATTTCTGCTCAAATTAAATGCACTGAACAATGTTTCAAATTATTTAGAAAGTACAATAGAATAATCTAGACCAGGTTCGACTAGATTTGTTTTCAGTCCCGAATTGGAAGCTGCAGTCAGAAACCAACTTCAGCTTGATGACATGTTTAGGTGCGTCAGGGGCGCCACCAACAGCAACTGCTCCTCCCCACACAGCTGGGCATACTGTATGAAAATAGGTTGCTTAAATGTTTTGTATTGGTTTTAGCTTGCTGAAAAGTCTCTACCCACCAGCAAGATGCAAAATATAGATGAGATAGGGTTAGGATATATGGGTATATGTACATGAATATGCAGCAGGGCCGGAGCTTCAGGGGGGTCAGGACAGGTCATGCAATAATTTGGATCAGCTGTTATCATCTAAAACCTGCAGAGCAGAATTGAGGACTGGAGCTCTGCTGTTGAGGGTTCATTCTGTCAGCCAACATTGAAATATGGCTGTACTCCTCCATCATGTGTTTCGTGTCCTTTTCGGTGTGTTGTTTTTATTTTTTAAAACTTTGCCTTTTATTTTTTATACTTGCTGTAACACCATTTGCCCATTTGGGACACGAATAAATCTGAATCTGAATCTAGCTTCTCAGGCTAGCAGCTGCTAGCATGCTACACATGCTGCCAAATTTAATAAACACAGACAATCATAACACTGTAAAATACAGAAACTTTTATCTTAACCAAATCAACAACTTAATTAGCAAAACTAGTCTTTCACAAGCCTGAAAGAAACGATACAAAACTATGAACAAGACTTAAAGTTCGGAGCTACTAAGCTAACGATTCCAGTTCCTCTTCTGCTGTAGAATACTGGCATCTGGTGGCCAAACCAGGCATCACACTGCAGCAGGGCCATGACAGCAGTCAGCTGTTTCAATAACAAACATATAAGTTTATTCATATAGAACAACCTGAGCTGCCCGAAATCCTTCACAATAATCACACTGAGAAATGATGAAGCAAAAACTGAAATTGAGTTTGGTTAAAAAAAAATTATAAAAATTGGCAGAAAATATCAAAAACTAATAATATGGATGAAAACCAAGACATACTTAATTTTTGTAATTTACAAAAATAGAAGAAGAAGCTTGAATGAGTACCAATATCCCCCTTTTTAAATTTTGTTTTAACTGTTGTTAAAATGACAATATTGATAACATTTCAATAGTCCAATAAATCTATGAGGGAGAAGTAAGAATGTTTAGTTTCGTAGCTTTAGCCTCTCCAGGTCAGAAATGGTTTCAGTGGCGATTTTTGACACCAGCTGTTACCGTCCGGTCCCGGTTGGTCCTTCAGCAGCGTCAGGACGACCGGAACCAGCTTCCCACCCGGAGCCTGGACTCGGGTCGGCCTGCAAGCCTGCAGCCTGCAGCCTCCGTCCTGCCACCTGCTGCCTGTCCACTGACATTACCACCATGGAGATCTTATGAAAGACATAAAACTCTCAGATTTAACTTATTAATAAATTAACAGGAACAGAAAACACAAAAAAGATCCTCATAAAACTGACCACCAACATTTTAATTTATTCTTCTCTAATATTTAACTGAAATTCAGTAGGCCTAGTTCAATCATTAAATAAATCAGCTGATTTTCTGCTGACACAGCAACATCATACTTCAGTATCTCAGAGGTCAAAGGTCAAGGTCTCCCAGGAGGGTGTTTTCCTTTGACTCTTTGCGATTGGCTTTCACCGTCTGACAGATTCAAATGGATTTCTAAATATGTCCAGTGATTCTAAACTGAAACAGTTTGAATATAGTGTGTCTGCAGTTTGTGGCCTTCAGAACCTTCTTCTCCTGCAGGACAAACAGAATCTAAAGTCCAGTAGTGACTTTCTGCAGGTCAGTTTGTGTTTTAGTGGCTGAAGCTCACAGCTCCGACTCACAGGACTGGAATCTGAGATTCCTTGAAGGAAACAAAGCAGAAGAAAAGTCTTCTCACCCAGTCTGAGTTTGTGACGTTTCTGGAAACTTTCAGGAGTTTTTCTCTAAACCAGGAAAGATGCTCTGCAGTTAGCTTTAGCGTAACGAGGCTAATGCTATAGAGTTAGACGTTTGGCTGCACAGGTCAACAGTCAAAAGCTGAGTTCATATTTAATTTGTTCACTTTCATACCGAAATAACTTTATGTGCTTGAATTAAAGGATTAAAGTGAGTTTACATGTAGATGGTTTCTTCATAAAAGCTCTCTAGATCCACCTCTGCATTATAAGATGAACTGAATGTCAATATTTATCAGCAGCAGTGATTGAGGCCGACTCCTCCTCAGGTGTCCTACCTGCTGCAGTTCAGCAGACGAGCAGGCTGGAAAACCTGGCCTGGCTGGAAAACCTGGCCTGGCTCCGGCGGCTCTGAAACAACCAGAGGGTCCGGTTCAGTCCGGTTCAGTCCGGTTCAGTCTGGAGAAATACAGGTGTGTTCAGCAGTGCCGCGCCTGCAGGCGAGGAAGTCAAACTATTCCAGTTCACCTGCAGACTGGGAGCTGTGGGAGAACAGGGTTCTCTGCTCAGGCCTGAAAACAAGTTGAAAAAGTGAAGACAGGTTGCTGTAGCGACAGGGTCAGAGTTGAAACTCAGTGAGGATGACATCATCAGGTGAGTAAGTGATGTCATCATCCCCCAGCAGCACTCTGTGTGTTTAACGTCTGAGGAAGAATAACGGTCCAGTCTGCGTTCAATTCATTACTGCCTAATGTTTTATTTAACACAACCTGGAGCATTTCATAGGGTTTGTTGCCATGGGAACGAACTCCTGATCACACACATCGTTGCTCTGTCATGATGAGAGGTGACCAGGACTCAACGGCAAGGAGGAGGAACCAGGCCGTAGTTCTACATCCTCTAGTTCTACATCCTCTGGTTCTACATCCTCTGGTTCTACATCCTCTAGTTCTACATCCTCTGGTTCTACATCCTCTAGTTCTACATCCTCTAGTTCTACATCCTCTAGTTCTACATCCTCTGGTTCTACATCCTCTAGTTCTACATCCTCTAGTTCTACATCCTCTAGTTCTACATCCTCTAGTTCTACATCCTCTAGTTCTACATCCTCTAGATCTACATGCTCTAGTTCTACATCCTCTGGTTCTACATCCTCTGGTTCTACAACCTCTAGTTCTACACCAGCTGAGGGGCGTCTGGTCAGGATGGAGGAGATCTAGACCTCCTGCTGACCCTGCTGACCCCCACGGTGGATAAGAGGGAGGAGGTGGGTGGGGTTGAAGGCATAAGGCTGGAACATGGAGCCTCAGTGATAAATAACGTCCTAATCAGTCGTCAGGTTGCAGATCTTGGGAAAAGCTGCTGCTTTGCCACTTGGTGATTGTTTCTGTTCACCGTTTCCCAGAATGCAGCTGCAGCCCACCGGTCTTTATTACATCCAGGTCCGGTGGCCGTCTGCCGGCGATCCGGCATCCTGTCCTGGTCCGTCGGTCCCGCGCTGAGCTGCCGTAGCGATCAGTGGTACTGAGGCAGGCGACGCTCTCGATCACGACTGCAGCCGTCAGAGACAAGCTGGGGGTTTAGTTCAAACATGGAACTGTGACCCGGAGATCCACCGCGTCGAATCCACACATCATGATGACGGAGACAAAACATCAGCAGGGAACATCTTCACTTCTTCTTCTTGTTTCCAGACTTTACTTCAATAAAAGTTGTTAAATTGCTTCTTTAGATGCAGAAAAATGTTGAGATTTCTTTACTCAAATTTGGATTTGAAGATAATCTGCAGCGAAAACAAAGCGACAGTGGCTTTGATCCAGACGTTCAGCTGATTCATTGGTGAAACTGCAGATCCTTTTCTGCCAGACACCAGAATCCAGAATCCTACCTGGACCAGGTGGGACAACCAGCTTCTTCCTGATTGGCTCAACGAGCCGACACAAGATGGCCGCCCAACAACAACCGGTGTTAGAACACGACCGCCGTAGGAACCAGCTCAGAGTCGGTCCTCTGAACCAGGGCGTGGTCACCACCTGCAGAGGTCATGACCTGCAGCAGAGGTCATGTTCCTCCTGCGGTTTATTTTGCAGCCAGGTCTCATGGATCTGTGGTTCTGGTTCAGTGAGTCGAGTCTCAGCTGCTGACTCCCTGCCGGCGTTCTGCAGCCTGCTTTTTTCCGGCTCGGTGGCAGCAGGTGACATCGGCTTCATGGGAGGAAATTTCCGATTGGCTGCGATAAAAGAGAAGACGCTTCGCCTCCAGAGAGCAAACGCTACGAAGACGCAGGCCGACCGGTTTCCCTTCCAGAGCAACGATGAGCAACAAACCTGAGACTAAGTCCAACCAGCTGCCGTTCACCTGGAGCTTCAAATTCAATTTTTAACATCAACTTTTCATATTTTTAAGCCAATTTTCATAATTTGCTGGGACTTACTGCACTTATTTTTATGTCTATCATTTTATCTTTATGATTCAATGTGATTAAATTTTTCCAGTTCTTCTAGCTTTGATGTTTTTTTACAAATACAGTTAAAATATGAACCTTTAGAAACAGTTTTCCTTCTTCATCTGACATGAATCCCAGGCAGTTCATTTCTGTTCTGATTTAGCAGTCAGGACATTTGAGTTTGGTTTTTAACAGAATAAATCATTGAAAGTTTCCAGATTTAACACAGACTAGAGTTTTCTCATGTTAGCACTTTGTATGTTAGCATTCCTGCTAAGTTCAAAGTTCAAACTGAACAGAAACTCAATGCAGAAATGACTCCAGTGATGCTGGAGTCCAGTTGCTCTTTATGAAAGTCGGTCCAGTTAAATGTTAGTTTGTTGTTTTAATCCTGATGATGTGGTTTTACAGTGAACTGTCACTGAGCCTGAATGTTTTTGTCCATCAGGCTCAGAGGAATCCCAGATCAAGGTTCTGGTTCTGGGAAGAACTGAATCTGGGAAAGAGTCTGTTGTAAGGCCATGAAGAGACAGTTCAACCCAGAGGACTCATCCAAAGTCTCTAAGCTGACAAGAGGAACCGTCTGTTTGGAGGAAAAATCCGTGAAGGTGTCGGTTCTGAATGCTACTTGTGTGTGTGACAAGGAGTCCAAGGAAGACATCAAGAAAAGCATCAATGAGATCGAGGGACGAGATCAGTACATTTCTTCCTGGCCCTCATGTGATCATCTGGGTTTCAAACCAAAAAACGAAGGCAATGACAAGCTGCTGTCAGCTTTTGATAAGGTTTTCGAGCTGCAGGAAGCTTGTCGTCACATCCTGTTTGTGCACATTGGAGATAAAATACCTAAAACGCTTTAAGAAGCGACGTGAGAAGACCCTCACCTTCACAGAATCTGAGGAATGGGGGAAAACTCTGCTGGAAAGAGTCGTTAAGATAAATAATGACAACAACAGCAAGCCGTGCAATATGGATTTGCTTCAAGAACAATTGAACAAACAGCTGGTACAAAATTTTGAGAAATCCAAATTTTCTGAGAATTTACGTCTATCCACACATGCAGGTATGGATGCAGTGAAGGACTTCTGTGTTATATTCTAAAACTAGTAAAGTGATGCAGAAGCTCATTTCTGCAAAGCTTCTTCAGTTTCTGTTTGTCCTGCTGTAGCTGGCAGGTTGTCGGTTCAATCCCCCAGTGTGCTCCTTTGTTTTAGGGTGGTGATGGTGCAGTTTTAGTTTTAACTGTTTATTCTGCTGCAGCTGAAATAATCATTTATTTCTGCTGCATCTATCCTCTGTTTGAGCATCAATAAAACTGTCTGCTCTGATCTGTTTTGCTTCGTTTATCTGAACCTCAGCAGCAGCTGATGCACCTGGTGACTCGCAGTGATGAGGTCATCACTAAATGCCCCATAGCAGGACTAATTGCCCCCAGAGTAACAAAGCAACGGTGCTCCTTGGATCGTTATGTTCCGACTCTGCTGATGAACATGATGAAGCTAACCTTCCTGTTCCTCCTTCCTGTACCTCCTTCCTGTTCCTCCTTACTGTTCCTCCTTCCTGTTTCTCCTTCCTGTTCCTCCTTCCTGTTTCTCCTTCCTGTTCCTCCTTCCTGTTCCTCCTTCCTGTTTCTCCTTCCTGTTCCTCCTTCCTGTTCCTCCTTACTGTTCCTCCTTCCTGTTCCTCCTTCCTGTTTCTCCTTCCTGATGGTTTCATGATCATTAAGCCTGAAAACATCAGAGCAGAAGAAGATGCAGCTTTAAGGAGATCGTGTCAGTGTGTGGTGGAAAAATGACAATAAGGTCACATCTGCTAGTTGTATTGTTTTATGTTTTTTTATTATTTCTTGTACGGTCTCACCTCATCAAGCTATATGGTTACATGTACAACGTTGTTCCCACAGCTGCATGGGAACCAGACTGTCTCCACTCTGATCCTTTATCTGTGTAAAACTCATGTCATCTCTGCCTGGCAGAGCTTTGCATCCAGACCTGCTTCATTATTGATTGTCTCATCAGCTCTCTTATTGTGCACAATTCATGAATAAACCTGATTGAGTGATTTTACGTGAACAGAGCTTGGAAAGAGTTTTTTTCCACAACTGAAACAAAGAAACTGGGATCCAAATGAAAAGGATAAAAGAACCATGTGTAAAGAAAGAAGGAGGCTGTTGTACTGAAGTTTTTCCAGCTCATAGTGAAGAACCCGACTACTTTTCTGGAAGACAGAACTAAACAGCTGGTTCTCCCTGAAACACTCAAACCACGAGTGTTAAAGAGCTTGCATGACGACATGAACCACGCTGGTCCTGACAAAGCTGACCCATCTTGCTCCACAAAACCTTCCTGGCCGAACGTGAAACAAGACATTGAGGATTATGTGACCAAGAAATGTAGATGCATTAAACAAAAACATCCCAACGTCCCACAGAGAGTCCAATGGGATCCATCACAACTACTGCGCCATTTGAGTTGCTCTCTATTGATTATTTGCATTTGGAGCCAAGCAAAGGAGGATATGAGTATATCCTGGTTGCCGCTGACCATTTCACTCCATTTGCACAAACGTACCCAACAAGAAACACATCCGGAAAGACAGCAGCTGAAAAGATATTTCATGCTTTTATTCCTCGTTTTGGATACCCAGAGAAACTACATCATGATCAGGGACGTGAGTTTGAGAAAAGCTTCTTCCAGAGATTACAACAACTCTCAGGAATTTCTCACTCACACACCACTCCCATCATCCTGAGTGCAATCGAACAGCGACTGAACCACACGCCTCTCCAAATGTTGCACACTTTACAAGAGGAGAAAAGAGTGAATGTAAAGATCCACATATCATGCATGTGTGTAATTGCACGAGGCATGAAGCGACAGGATACTCGCCTTTCTTCCTATTGCAGAAGAAAGAGTTAGGGCTCCACGACTCCCAGTCCATTTGCTCCTTGGCTCCAGGAGAGAGACTGAAGACTGCAGCCATCAAACCTTTGTTAAAAAGTGGGGCTGGAAGGATGCGCGTGACGAACCAAACAGCTGCCAACAACAGACAGAAGTCTTCAGCTAAAGGCAGAAAGCAATACAGACAGACGAGCCAGAGGTGTCACTCTCCAGGCAGGTGATAATGTCCTGGTTCAAAACCTCTGGAAAGGGGAGGATCAGACGAGAGACGGATGAAACCAGAGTGGGAAGTGATGTAAGCAGGTCAGAGAGAAGAGGGACACCAACAGAAAGACGAACATGTGAGCCACTTGGCCAGCCATCAGGTGTTAGCCGCTGCTAACGCCTGGTTACTGCCATTTCCCTGTGCTCCACATCCACATCAGAGTACAATCCCATACAGAGACTCACCAAGACATTTTTCATGTTAGGAGACATTTTTTTTATATGAGGGAGTTATTAAGAAATAAAAAACAATAAGCAAGAAAATAGACACTCTGACATAATTTTTCATTTTGTATGTTTAATGTCTTGTAATAAATTTGTTTTCAGTTAGTCCGTGCAATTCCACAAACAACCACTAGGGGCGATGCCGCGTTGGTGGCATAGAGAAGATTGAGCACACAAGAAGAATAAATGTTCCGGTTGAATGTGACTCTTTTTTCTCACCACAGCATCACATGTAGACAGAAGATCAGTCTGCAGACAGGTTGTTAGAGGTTAACCAGTCACATAGCATCAGGGTTTATTTAGTAAAATATCATCAAACGTTCTTATTCCATAACCTTTGACCTTCTGTCCTCTGGCCTGTTTAACAGCTTCAGATCAGATCAACAGAAACATTAAATCAGGGAAACTTGGACTAGATTAGCTAGCAGCTGAAAAGATATTTCATGCTTTTATTCCTCGTTTTGGATACCCAGAGAAACTACATCACTACATTAGTATTTTTTACTAAAATGTCTCGGATGGATTTGTGTGTTTTTTGTTTGCGACAATCATGTCAGATCCGAATGGTTCAGGTCAGCAGACAGCCGGCGTGTTTGCCCCTTTTTATTCCGGGCTCCTTTTGAGGCGAATGTTTTTTTTTTTGTACTGTACTGCATCTGTTTTTGGAAATTGAAATGAAGCTTATATTGTCATATTTTGTATTTAAATGTCTTGTTGAAATCATGCTCGGTGTTGGTTAGAGAAAAGCGGTGTGTTTTTAAGTTGTTGGGGGTTTTTTGTCAATAATAATAATGACAATACAGACCTTTGGGCACTTAAATAACTTAGAAACAACATAACATGTAGGAGAAAACATAAAATACAGAAACCCTTCAGCTGTGAGTTTGACAATTTAACTAAAATGCGCAGATTCATCATACTGTGATGATTTGAAAATGTCTGCTGGAGCTTAAACATTTCATCCAGCTTTCACACATGGTCAAAAGAAGGAATAAAAACAACTGAAAGGGACCTGTTCCCTTTGAAACGGGCTGTCAGGTCCCTGTATGACCGTGTCAGAGTCTGGTCCACATTTCCAGCAATAAGTTGGGCTCGTTCCCGGTGAGGGTTGGACTCCACCAGGGCTGCCCTTTGTCACCGATTCTGTTCATTACTTTCATGGACAGAATCTGTAGAGCAGCCGAGGTGATGAGGGGATCCGATTTGGTGGCCTTAGGATCCATCTCTGCTTCTTGGAGATGATGTGGTCCTGTTGGCTCCATCGGGTCGTGACCTCCAGCTCTCGCTGGAGCGGTTCGCAGCCGAGTGTGAAGCGGCCGGGATGAGGATCGGTGGTTCCAAGTCCCGACACCATGGTCTCCCGAGCCGGAAAAGGGTAGAGTGCCTTCTCCGGGTCGGGGGGATGTCCTGCCTCAAGTGGAGGAGTTCACGTATCTCTGGGTTCACGAATGAGGGCAGAAGGGATCAGGAGATCGACAGGCGGATCGGCGCAGCACCTGCCGTGAAACGGCGCCTGCACCGGTGTGTCGTGGGTGAAGAGAGAGCTGAGTCAAAAAGAGAAGTTCTCGATTTACCGGTCGATCTACGTTCCCACCTCATCTATGGTCATGAGCTTTGGGTCATGACGGAAAGAACGAGATCTCGGATACAAGCGGCCGAAATGGGTTTCCTCCGTAGGGGAGCTGGACTCCCTTACAGAGAGAAGCTCAGTCATCCTGGAGGGATCAGAGTAGAGCTGCTGCTCCTCCACATGGAGAGGAGCCAGTTGAGGCATCTGGTCAGGATGGAGGCTCCCTGTGAGGCGCTCAGGCTCCCCTGTGAGGCGTTCAGGCTCCCTGTGAGGCGTTCAGGCTCCCTGTGAGGCGTTCAGGCTCCCTGTGAGGCGTTCAGGCTCCCTGTGAGGCGTTCAGGCTCCCTGTGAGGGGTTCAGGCTCCCTGTGAGGCGTTCCCGGGAGGAGAGGAAGACCGGGACACGCTGGAGGAACGATGATTCTTGTCTGGCCTGGGAACGCCGTGGGATTCCCCTGGAGGAGCTGGAAGGGGAGAGGCTGGGAGAGGGAAGCCTGGGCCTCCATTCTTAGGCTGTTGACCCCGTGACCTGACCCGGATAAAGGGAAGAAAATGGATGGATGGATGGATGGATGGACGGACGGACGGACGGTCGGACAGATGGATGGATGTTCACATGATACAGAGATTCAGTTTGATCTGATTAAATATTAGATATGGGTTGTTGTTGTTGTTCAGTGAAAGTTTAAAGGGGGCCCTCGTTAACTCTGAGGCCTCCAAAGGTCTCTGCACGGCCCTGGTGGAAATCAACCAAAACCTCTGATCTGAGACTTTGATTCTCTGATTCTCTGCTCCAGCTTCAGAAACATGATGGTTGATTGGTCTCTAAACTCTACATAGGTGTGTGTGTGTGTGTGTGTGTGTGTGTGTGTGTGTGTGTGTGTGTGTGTGTGTGTGTGTGTGTGTTTTGCAGAGACATGACTCCCTCAGTTTTCCCTGCCTCAGGGAATGTTTTTCAGGAATGGGCTGGTCTCTACTCTGTCGCCTGCAGATACATTTTTTCTGACGTTGAATAACTGAGAGGTGATGTGTCAGATCAGGGGGGTAAATGGCCTATTTAAAGCAGGGTTAGAAATGAGGGCCATTGCATCCAGGATGAGCTGCTTTGATTGCAGTGAGTTGTTTTCTTCTTCCTCTGATGATTGCTTTGCAGGTTTGTATTTTATTTTGTGCATTTTTTGGGTCGAACATGTTAGAATGTGATGTTTGGATCTGCAGGTATTGAGAATTGATTCATATAGTTTTTCTCTGCTTTAATTATTCTTCAGCCTTTTCAACACAAAGACTGATTCCCTTTTAAATGAGATAACTTACTTTTATAGACTCAGCATTTCATTTCTGTTTTTAGTCTTAAAATAACATTTTAAACCCTGAAAGATGATGAATGTGGATAGATCTAAATATCACTGCTCCTTTTAATGTTGTAGGAATTCAAACAATTTATTCCATAAAAAATAGGAAAAAAAATGCTAAGATCTAAATTTCTTCTCATTATAATGTCTATTATTGAAGGAGCTGCACAGTGGGGCAGTGGGTAGCACTGCCGCCTTGCAGCCAGAAGGTTCTGCGTTCGATTTGTGGCTCACACTGTAAAATGTAATAGTATATCTTACTCGAAAAGAAAAGTGACCTTAACTCATTCCAGCTTAATTTGTTGACTATAGTAACTTAAACTTAGTAAAGACAACTTTCTACTGAGGCAAGTAATCAAACTCATCAGCAGCAAGTAACCCGAACTTGGAGTTATGAGTGAGCAAGACGCATCGCATAACCAGCAGAAAACTCGGCATCATTCGGCAGCTCTCGTTTAACGCACATGCGCAGTTGGCCACTGACGAGTGACGACGTGTTTGACAGAAGCACCAAACTGTCAACAATATGGCGGTTGCTGCAGCTAAGTTTTGTCATGCTAAGTTCCACTGGTTTTTAGCAAACTTATATTCGTTATCTCGGTCGTATAATTCATCCGTAAGTCCAGGTTTTGAGGTTAACTTTATGTGTAATGATTTAGCGATGCCTGGGACTAACGTTAATCGAAAATATCATGTTTATTTAGTAGCAACAAGATGGAGGGCAGAGAACACAGCTGTCCGGGATGCAAAACAAGAAAAGGATAAAGATAAAGATGTTGGCGGGATAAAACAAACCTTTCAGTGTGGTTGAAAGCTAGTAGGCAAGCTAACGTAGGCAAGCTAACGTTAGCTTGCCTACGTTAGCTTGCAAACTAACTGAAAGGCTTTTTTCTTTCTTGTCAAGTTCACTAAAAGTGCTAGTCTTAATATAAAAAAAAGGAGTGGTGTTTTATGGGCGCGTGCCCAACCGAGATAATATAAGTGAATCAATGTTGAAATATCTCTTGTCTCTTGTTAACTTACAGAATTAGTTTCATTGTCCTTCTAGTGGAAAGTAGTCATGAGAGGTCCAACATCTCTATGTGTTAAATATTAATTTTTCATACTTTTCTTTCAGATTCTGGCAGAGTTCTGTCGCTTGTCGAGCAAAAACTTGGATTCACAATTTTTCACTGAACTTGATAAATACAGCCCTCACTTCTTTGAGATTTGCAAGAGCAAGGAGGGAAGTGTTGCCCAGAAACTTCAGACTATCCATCCATCCATCCATTTTCCGTCACCCTTCTCCCTAACGGGGTCGGGAGTTGCTGGTTCCTCTCCAGCTGCGTTCCGGGCGAGAGGCGGGGTCACCTGGACAGGTCACCAGTCTGAACTTCAGACTAATGTGCAACAAGTCAGAGCCGAGGTGAGTTTCTCAGATACAAAGTCATTATTTTATTATCATGTTGGGAACAAAATACACAACCCCACTGTGCATGCAGAGCTGTTAATTGATTATTCTTTACCACAGGAGTGATGTGTGTTTGATATGATTTTTCAGAGTACAGATATTACTGCGAAGCGAACGGCAGTGCTCCGTGGCCTTCCTGTGATCCTTGGAGATGAGAACACAGACTTCAAGACATGCTTTGTAGGTCATCTTTATTACATTTTTATCATTTTTCTATGTCCCACTTAATTCTGCTCCTTATGTGACTTTGATAGCTTTAGTTTTAGTTACTGTTCTTTCACTCAGCCTGAATCAGTGCTACTGTACATCTTACATGATGCACTGATGAAATATCCCCAATCAGACACTTTCAGTGGTTCTCTGCTGCCTTTCCAAAGGTTTCAGTTGCAGTTCTCTAGTGTCACACCATGTGAAACCCAAATGTCATCAAGAACTAAGAAGTAAAATGAATTTCACTTAGCTGATGAAGTGCAACATGTGAAAATGTTATGAACTTTCCCTTCCAACATCATCAACACTTATTTATCACTGACACTCTTGGGAAAGTTCGCTGTACTGTTATAGAAGGCTGATGATGAGTGGACTGCCATAGGTGGGACAGCTGTAAAGTGTTACGTTGATATGTAATTGTGGTGTTGCTTCTATTGTTGTTAGGACTGCGAAGACCCAGACGTGTCTCACATTGGGATCCTGACCATCATTCCTGAGGACAGGCAGGCCTCCCCTGACTCCCTGCACCTTGAGTCTTCAGGTACTGCCATCATTTTGGAAGGAAGTCTTGTCATGAATGACCTTGGAAATCTTCCACATGCCATGTGCTTGTTCTTTTGGACTTATTTATGCTCTTTGGACTTATTTATGCTCTGAATTTGGAGTACACTCAACAAGTACACCTTTGACTTAATCCAAAGGCTGCTTCTCTCACTTGGACATAAATCCCTAAAACCAAAAATACAATCACTCAGAAATCCTCTGATGAAATGAGTGAATGTGATGTGACATTACGGATCAACATTGATACCTTTACCCTTATTGGAAAAGTGATTTTTATTTCTTGTTTGATTATTTTTTGTTGGAGGGAGCCTCATTGCACTTGAAGATTACTAAATGGTTTTATGTTAATGAGGAGAAACATTACTTCACTTCACTATTCACTTTATCGATGTTATAATAAATATTAGGCTCTATTATTGAGAATTGAGTTTTTGTTTCACACCAGTCAACAAAGACATTTAAGCAAGGATTCTCAAAGTTTTAAAGACTGAGGGCCATTTGAAGGATTCAACATTAGACTGAAGACTGCCCTAGAAAAAAGTCATGTCATTTTTTTTGTCTAAAAAAGTATATGGAAAACTTTGTTTCCAGGTTGCGAACCCTGTATTTAAGGTGAACTTGTTTAATTGTTAAACATTTTTTTCCATTCAAACTGTTGTCTGTTGGCTTTTCGTTTCAATAACTTAACACTTTAGGTTCATCTTACTTGAACATATCAAGGCAATCGGTTTCCTGATATTTTGCAAGTAATGTGAACGCTTAGATGTGTAAGTGTAACTTATTTTTATGAGTACTGCTTAATTGACATAACTCACAAATTGAAGTAGTCATAATTGATATTCTATAGTCAACCTTACTAATGATTTTGAGTTAACAGCACTCAGGTTTACTGCCATTATCTGACTGGTCTAAACTATTTATAGCTATAACGCCTTAAAATGAATTAGCTACTTTATTTGGAGATTTTGAGGCAATCGGTTTCCTAACTTTTTTTAAGTAAAGTGAACTTATTACATTTTCCAGTGCAGGTTGCTCTCCCTGTGGGCTCTCTCCAGGTGTGTGTGTGTGTGTGTGTGTGTGTGTGTGTGTGTGTGTGTGTGTGTGTGTGTGTGTGTGTGTGTATGGTTGTCAAGTGTTTTTCTGCATCACTCTGGAAATGTTAATAATGTAGCTCAGGTGAAACAATGAAGTCTTAGAAAATGGTTTAAAGGGGAATTTTAATGAAACGTCCTAGTCAAAGATAACACCATAGTGCTTTATTTGTTACTGGAAGCCGATTTAAAAGCACCAAAGTCTCGACTCACAAAGCTGTTTGATTTTCAGAGATTCTACAGATACACGATGAGTTTTATCTGTAAAGAAGTGCAACACTTAGCTGATGTTGCACTTCATCAGCTAAGTGAAACGATCAGATTCTTCAGGATCAATGGATCAATAATCAGCAGCTCACAGAGAGGATGTGGTGCTGAAACAGATGCATCCTGGGAAACATCAGAGATGAAACTGTCAAAACTCTCAACATGCAGCAGAAGCAGAAAGTCAGAGAAAAGAAGCAGCAGGATGAAGAGAGCAGGAAACGAGGAGACAAGGAACGAGGAAACGAGGAGACAAGGCTCAAGGAGACGAGGAAGAGGAAACGAGGAACGAGGAGACGAGGAAACAAGGAGCTGAGGCTCAATGGGAAAACGAGGAAACGAGGAGACGAGGAAACGAGGAAATGAAAATCAGGCCGAAAAACAAACACAAAAAAGACGAATCAGATTTAATGTTCATCCAACAAAAAGCAGGCAGAATCCTGGTCAACTAAATAAAACTGATCAACTATAATTGATGGAAACTTTACCGCATCTCTACTTGCTCTCGTCACAAACTTTAATTTGACCTTGTTAAGTATTTTCAGAATGTAAAATGTTGTGAACTGATTGAAGTGAATCTGAGTCCATGTAACATTTCATAACTTGAAGCCGTCCGACATGCCGGATCCGGTTCCTGCCGGATCCGGTTCCTGCCGGATCCGGTTCCTGCCGGATCCGGTTCCTGCCGGATCCGGTTCCTGCAGCTTCTTTCACAGAGAAACGTTTTTGTTTCTGTACTTTCTGTGAAGACAAACAGTTTGTGGTTTTAATGAACTCTTCCTCCTCCTCATCATCATCATCAGCTTATAAACCCGGTTCCCACCTTTAAACAGGATTCAAACACATTTAGGTTCACATAAAGGCAGAAGAGAAAAAACGTGGAAATGAAGTTTTATGGAAAAATACAAAAACATTTCAATAAATCTATTTAGCATTCAGCAGAATTAAAGCCTGGATGTTCCTGAGGACGTTACAGGAGTTCCTCCTCAGCAGCAGATCTGGTTCATGTTCAGCTCATAATCATTTAGCAGGGATTCAGACACAATAACTGACCAAATCTCAACTTTCTCCATCAGAGAATCCGGAGCTGAGGGTTTTGGTGATTGGGAAGGACCTCGACAAAACCAAGCAGCTCGTAGAAGACCTGGAGAAATCCAATGGATCCAGTCAACGTCTGCTATCCATCCACAGCTGAAGGTGTTTCTGTGACCATCGACGGATTAAACATGGTTCTCTTTAACACCAGGGTTATGTGCGACTCAGACAACCTGGGAATGATGATCGACGAGGCCCGGAGGCGCATCTCAACGTCGGCCCGCCACATCTTCCTGCTGCTGAACCAAAACTCATCAGCAGACGCAGAGACGGAGAAAGAGATGGAAGAACTGGTGAAGGAGGTTAAAAACACTTTTGGTGACAAAGCATTGAAGAACACAGTCGTGTTCATGAATGTTACATCTGATTTTCAAATGCTGAATAAAAATCCCCAAAAGAACAAAACACCCCTTTTACAGGACCGCCAGTTGGTGATGTCCAAACCAGGTGACAATGTCCCAGCTGCTGTAAAGAAAGGCATCGATGAAATCATCCAGGCTGACCAAACCTGCTACACCCACAAGATGATGGCGGATCAGAGCAAGATAAAATGTGAATGGAAAAATTTTTCTCTAAGAAAAAAAGTGTGTGTGCTGATCCTGGGGTTTGTGGCACTCGCAGTCGGATACTTTTTCTACTGCTGCGTGAAAGATCTGATAGAAACGGCGGCGGCTGCTGCCACCAAACGCCTGATTTCAGAGTAACGAGCCTCATGAAGCTCAAAGCTTCAGCAGGCCCAAACAGACCGGTTCTGATCCAATCAGCGCCAGGCTTTGTCATTTATAATATTGATCATATTCTGTTTGCTTCAACCTTTATTTTATGTATTTATAGATCAGACGATACATTTTATTCATCCAGAACATTTGATCATTTGGGAAGAATCCAGTTTTGCTCCTGCAGCCTGGAATCAGATCCAGTCTGAACTCAAGATGTCAGAAACCATTTTATTACATTTATTTGAATCCTGTTGCCTGAAAATAGGCAACAAGGTTCTAAAAACAGCGTCACTGTTTTTAAATTGCTTTTCTATTGTTTTACATTTGTGTTTATGTATTAATTGCTTTTATTCTGTAACCAGGTTGCTGTGTGTTGCTGATTTCTGCCCAAGAAATGAGATCCAGATCTCAGCAGGTTCACCTAAATAAAAAAACATCAATTTAACTGAAATGATATTTTAATTTCTGTACATTATAGAACTGTAACTCTGGTCAGATGTTTTCTCCTCCTCCTGAACGTTGACGAGTTTTAACTGCAGGTTTTATTCATTTCTGATGATCTTGTCTATAAATCTATAAACTCTGTTCAAGGGAAACGCGTGGAGATTCCTGGATAAAACGTTTTGAAATGTTTGCATGTTCTGCTGGGAGGTTTTGGGCTTTGCTCTGTAAAGTTTGTTCTGGTCGTTTCTGGACCCGGTTCTGCTGTCAATCATCCTGTCTGAACCAAATTAAAGCATCTGAGTTTCATCTTCACTGGTTCTGGTTTCCCTCCTTTCATCCTGCAGATAACCAGGAAGAAACATTGAAGTTCAGCTTCATGAAGGTTTTTCATCTTTAATAAATCTGACTGAAGGCAGTTCTTATTTTTTAATGTTTGTTAGAGAATCCAAAGATTTCACTCCAGTAAGAAACACATGGTGAAGTAAACGCCTCATTCACACTGAAACTGTCGTTAGCATCAGTGGATCTGTGGGACTTTATGTCACAAAACGCAGAAATGAACTTTGGGATGAATGAGACGATGAGAAGAGCTGAAAAAACGACAAACTAATCTGGTAGTTTCTGCAACATATAAAGAGGCCGAGGGCCGGACCAGTCCGAAACCAGAGAGCTAATCCCAGATTAGCTGCTTACAGAACCAGTTTCTAAAGGGTCAGCAGAGGGAGAAACACGACCAACCTGCAAGAGATTCATTTATTTACAGGAATTACAGCAGATATAGAGACAGGACGGCAGCTGCAGCGTTAATGTTTGGCTGTGGAAAATCTGCTTAAAACCAAACTAAACATTTTCTAATAATCCGGTTAATCTGCAGAAACAGAAACCTGGATAATCTGATCAGGAGGGAAGGAAGATGTATCTTCCAGAAACAGGAAGTCCTTTTATCAAACTACTAACGTTCAGTGGAACACTGCCCTCTGCTGGTCACACGATGCACACAGCTGAGAAAACTGAAAATCTGAAGTCATATCCAGAAATATTCAAGATTCCCATCAGAACCTGAATCCACCTTAATGTTTTCATTTCAGTCAGCTTTTCACTGAGCAGCTGAGCGGCAGGCTGTGTGTCTGGAAGCAGTTGGTGACCCCTGGGCCTGCGGGTCGACCTCCGACCCCCTGCTGATGATCATCATGTGGACGGTGTGGCTGCCCGGCAGGGCCGACCCGGCCAGCTCACACCCATCCGCACTGAAGTCCGCCAGCGGCACCGAGACGCAGCGCAGCCTCCAGCGGCGGAGCAGGGCCTCCAGGGACCAATCAGAGCTGCAAGGTCAACCAGAGGTCAGAGGTTAGACACTTTACTGCACTGGCACTGCAACTTTGGTCTGCTGGTAAAGATGTCAAACTTTCTCATTAAACTTCACTGCAGCAGCAATTTGAAACACCGAGTATTTCTATCCCAACTACAGGAATAAATATTATGCGAATAATAATCTGATATTATTATAACATTATTATTATCATGGCTGAATGGAAATCATTTCACAACATGAGAGAAACTGATAATATTATCAGAATAAAGTCACAATTATAAGAGACAACCTGAAATAAAACCAGGAATGTTTTATGAAGTTATGCTTTGCCATCATATTATTAATAAGAAAATATTTTTCTTTCAATCCATCAACACCAGATTATCAGCAGCAGGACTTTGTAACCACTGAGCCTGGAGTGTGCAGATAAAAACCACTTTATTCCTTCGATGTTAAAACTCTCTGTGGCTCTTTGTTCTCTGTGTGTTGATGCTTTCTGAGGTTTGCAACATGTTCAGTTTTCTGGATTTGAATTTAGATCCAGTCTGGAGAAATGTTCTCAACCTGCAGGTGAGTTGGATATTTCACACCTTCCAGCAGCAGCAGTACCTCCTCACTTGGTACGTGGTCCAGAACTGAGCCTCCGGGTTTTTCCTCAGCAGGCAGACAAACGTCACCAGAACATCTTCAAAATCTGGAAGCAGAAGCGGCAGGTCAGCCACACCTGGATGAGGAGGCCTGAGCCTTCATCTGCAGTGTCACGCCAACCCTCGGGGTCGTAGAAGACGTCCGAGCCGAGGACGACGTCCTGCGGGGGCAGCAGCAGCAGCTCCGGGGTCACGTCCCCCCAGCTGAGGCCCAACACGCCGACGTCCCGCAGCCCGTTGGCCGCGCAGCTCCGCCGGCCGTTCTCCAGGCACCGCGGCCGGTCCGATCCGTCCGACAGCAACACGCGGGCGCCGCAGCGGGCCGCCAGCACGCCGGGGAGACCCACACCGGCGCCGAGCTGAGCACAGGAAAGTCAACACGGGTCGACACGGGGGTCAACAGGTCAACACGGGTCAACATGGGGTCAACACAGGGTCAACACGGGTCAACATGGGGTCAACACAGGTCAACATGGGTCAACACGGGTCAACACAGGGTCAACACAGGGTCAACATGGGTCAACACAGGGTCAACACAGGGTCAACACAGGTCAACACGGGGTCAGAAACTAGCCGTCCTCCTCACCTCCAGCACCGCCCGGCCTCTCAGCTGGTCTCGGTGGAACCACAGGTACTGGGCCAGAACCACGGCGCAGGGCCACACGTACATCCCATACTGAGGGTCCAGAACCTGAGGCGGCACCGCAGTCAGAACCGAACAGGAACTAATTATATCAGCTCTAAGCGTCTTCTGTCAAATTCAAACTTGATCAAATCTGTTGCATTTCCCAGAAGTTACAAAAACGAGGCCAGCATCTGTTTATATGAATGTATTAACAAGACTTGTTTTTATTACGAGAATAAAGTCATAATACCAGTAGAATAAAGAATAAAGCACAATGTCAGCAGAAAATCATAAGATTTGGAGAAAAACGTTGTTTTAATGAGAAAAAAGCTTTTAGAGTTTTTAGATATTTCCCTGTTTGTAAAAAAAACAGGATAACTTCACAACATTCCTCTTTTAATTCTCATTACTTTTTGTGAAGGAGATATTATAAAATTACAGCTTTATGGTGGAAATATAGCGGCTGTATTGTGGGTGCAGCGGGGAGCAGCAGGACCAACCTCTGGGATGCAGACACTCAGACTCTCTGGGCTTTTCGCGTCTGTGAAGGTGAAAACTCTGCTCCCCTCCATCGCGGCCACCAGCTCCACCTGCGGCTTAGCTTGGAGCCTCTGACCCAGTCACTGAGTGCGTCTGACCCCGCCACGCTGGTCGCGTCTTCCGCGGTGAGATGAGGGTCCGTTCCGTCGCAATCAGCCGGTGTGCGAGTCAGCTGGAGGCGCTAAACATCGATGATGAAGAGTTTTCTTTTTAAGTGTCACTGGTAATCATGATTAGCATAAATATAAATTACTATAAATTCAAACACATTATTGTTATATCATCAATTCTTGGTCATGTGCAAAAATGAAACTATATTGATCTAAACCTGTCACTTTGCTTGCTAATTTAGTGCAGAATTTTGGCGTAGACATCGCAACATCGCTTAGGATAAATCAATAAGTTAGCAATAAAAACAGCGGCAGTAACGCATCGTTAATGAAGCAAGTTTAGAAGAAGGCTGAACTGAAAAGCCAACTTCTCCTCCTTCGCGGCACGCCGCTCTCTGCACCGGCTCGGAAATCGGGCAGAGTTTCTGTTTGTCTCGTTGTAAATCCCGCCCAGTGTTTCTGGTGCGTTGCAGTTTCTTCGAAAGTCGCAATGTTTATTGGAAAAGCCGTTCACTGAAGAACAGAAGGATCTGTTAACTGATGTACTCAATAACTGATCTAAACATTATATTATTAAATGTCCAAAATGGTCAAGCTTTTTTTTTTTAATTTCGTCTAAACACAAAGAACGATGGCGTTTGATATAAAATAAACATTCCGACCTCCGGGTAGGTCTTGAACGTAGCAGCCAATAACATTAATGGGCGGGAATGCTTTGTAGATGACCAACACCAATCAGCGCACTGCAAATTTTGTGAAGCTGCAGCCAATCAGATGCCTTCCGTCTCATTTAGGGCGGGTGTTAATTGCGTAATCAGTTTCACAAGCATTGTGTGTCCCGCTGTTCGATTTGATCAAACTTTAACGGTGTGTCTGCGATTTTAAAGCTCACATTTATAGTTACACATCCCAGAAGTTCGAGAGCAGCTTGCGTTTATGTCGTTGTTTTGTGTTATTAAAACGACGCCGAGAGCCGGTGGGTGAATGTAGCCCCGAGTTAGCTCAGTTAGAGGCTAATCAGACACTGCTAAACGGAAGAAAATGAACCACAAAAGTAAGAAGAGAATAAAAGAGGCGAAGCGGAGCGCCAGACCCGAGCTGAAGGATTCCCTAGACTGGATGAAACACGGTTATTATGAGAACTTCGACGTATCGCATCAAACCGTGAAGGTAACAGTCAGTTTATCTCCCCCAGCCGAGCTAACAGCAGCTAGCCGCGGAGAACAGTGCGCCTGGTCACGTAGACAATGTAGGATCCCCTGTTAGCGCGCCCTCTGCTGGAGGAGCCGCAGCTGCATTCCTGCTTTTACGCAATTAGACTAATTTAATATTTGTATGAGAAATGAAAGTAGGTAAAGTTAATAGATTGGTCACGTAACCTGTTAATGAAGCATTATTAACCTAAAAACACGCATAACTGTTCTTCATATAAGTAGTTTAGTTTTTCTATTCCCTGGCTTTGAAATCCCTTCAAATGTAAAGTTTTATTGATTCCCACTTCCACATATGGTGTTATAATGTATTGTAACGTTTTCAGTGCTCCTCAGACACACTTTGATATTGGTGTTGAACAAAGGTTAGAGCCAGTCATGAAACTACTATAAAGGTAAAGAAACGGATCATTGCTACTGAGGAAACCCTGGAGGTCAATCTAAGAACTCGGAGGTCGTGTCCACAGCTGGAGGTGGATCCAGGTTAACGGCGATTTGGGTCTTTCCACACAGAAGGAACCAGAACCTTCAGTCAGGCCTGACACCATAACAGATTTTAGTGGACGATACAATGTCCCAGAAAGTTTTGCTTTAAGACACTAATAATATTCTTTATAGCAATATTATTGTTATAATATAACAATACATTAAGAACACATTCTCAAAGATCAATAAACTTAAGGGTTTCCCCCAGTAAACCTGCTCAGCCCGGCGGTCGGGGCGCCAAGGCGTCCGCCATGTTTTTGTAGTAAAACATGTTAAGTTGACAGGAAAAGTAAAAGTATTGTTGGGTAATTATATGTTCTGGGAAAACATGGCCAGTGAAACTATTTAAACCCAAAATTAGTCTTAAAAACAACAAATCAAAAAGTATCATTAAATGAATAATAATTATTAGCATTTCTGTTTAATCCAAATAAAGTCAGCGGCTCCATCAGGGCTTCAGGGGCCATAAATGATAATAACACAAACCACGAATATATAAATATAACATTTGTTTATTGAGATGATCAGTGCTGCTAAATTTGATTTGATGGTTTCAGCATACATAGATTAAAATACTTTAAATAGTTTAACATTTAAATGCAAGATTCGGGGTGTGCTGTGTGGCGCAGGGGTGCAGCACGCCCCACATTTGGAGGCCCAAGTCCTCGACGTCGCGGGTTCGACTCCCGGCGACCTTTGCCACATGTCTTCCCCTCTCCTTGCCCTATTTCCTGTCTGCCTACTGTCGAACATACGAGCCCCAAAAACTCTTCGGAGAAAAAAAAATATGTATATAAAAAAAAGAAAAAAAGTAGGATTTATAGCAGCTGACAAATTTACTTTGTAAAAGATTTTGTTACCACGCGAGGCGACGTGCTGAGGCTCTAGCGCTGTGATTGGTCGCTCTGTCAGATTTAAATAATAATAAACTACAAACATCTTTTACTCTGCAAGTGAAACTCAGAGCAACAGAGACGCTTGCAATCCGGATCAACACAGGAACTGGAAGACATTTTAGAATAAACCAACAAATAAAGTGAATTATAAAAAAACTTTAAACAAAATTGTAATGACAAAATAAGATTTATTTGTGACCAAATCAGCAGCCTGAAGACTTTTATCACCCATTTTTTGATAGGAGACAATCAACCAATCATGTAAATGGAAATGATTGACTCAGTTTTAATTTATGTGATTAATGATTTATTGCGACAGATCTAATCTGAATTGAAGCTTCCTGTTGTCCAGAACCAAACCAGCCGTATAGGTTTATTCCTGTGGTTTTGCCTCCCTTGCTGAAGGACTTCCTGTCTTGCAGGACAACGTGGAGCGTGTGGACGCGCTGCACCTCTCTCCAGAGGAGTTCATCTCGCGCTTCGAGCGCCCCTACAAACCCGTCGTCCTCCTCAACTGCCAGGAGAGCTGGCCGGCTCGGGAGAAATGGACGCTGGAGCGCCTCAAACGCAAATACCGTAACCAGAAGTTCAAGTGCGGCGAGGACAACGACGGCTACTCTGTCAAGCTGAAGATGAAGTATTACGTGGAGTACCTGGAGTCCACGCACGACGACAGCCCGCTCTACATCTTCGACAGCAGCTACGGCGAACACGCCAAGCGCCGCAAACTGCTGGACGACTACGAGGTGCCGCTCTTCTTCAGGGATGACCTGTTCCAGTTCGCCGGGGAGAAACGCAGACCGCCGTACAGGTGAGCCCCCTGCTCACCCTGCACCTTTAAACAGGGTAGGGCATTTATTGCATCAGTTATGATTCTCGTAAGGCTTTGATTTAATCATTTTAATTAATGATATTTACAGACACCAAGAATTTTTCTCCACTGTTCAGTGAAGGTGTATCCATGCATATCCACATGGTTGAAAATATGGTAGGGGTCCACTGATTTATCAGCACCAATTTCCTTAATTACAGGAGGTCAATGATCGGCTGATACTTCCATGTAAACCGATCATATCGACCTCTGCAAAGGATTAAAGTCACCTACTGACCTCAGCTGCTCTGCAGTCAGAGGTTTGACTGTTAGCCCCGCCTACAAAGTTAGCCCCGCCCATGAAGCTAGTCCCGCCTACAGAGTTAGCCCCGCCCATGAAGCTAGTCCCGCCTACAGAGTTAGCCCCGCCCATGGAGCTAGTCCCGCCTACAGAGTTAGCCCCGCCCATGGAGCTAGTCCCGCCTACAAAGTTAGCCCCGCCCATGGAGCTAGTCCCGCCTACAAAGTTAGCCCCGCCCATGGAGCTAGTCCCGCCTATAAAGTTAGCCCCGCTCATGAAGCTAGTCCCGCCTACAAAGTTAGCCCCGCCCATGGAGCTAGTCCCGCCTACAAAGTTAGCCCCGCCCATGGAGCTAGTCCCGCCTACAAAGTTAGCCCCGCCCATGGAGCTAGTCCCGCCTACAAAGTTAGCCCCGCCCATGGAGCTAGTCCCGCCTACAGAGTTAGCCCCGCTCATGAAGCTAGTCCCGCCTACAAAGTTAGCCCCGCCCATGGAGCTAGTCCCGCCTATAAGTTAGCCCCGCCCATGGAGCTAGTCCCGCCTACAAAGTTAGCCCCGCTCATGAAGCTAGTCCCGCCTACAGAGTTAGCCCCGCTCATGGAGCTAGTCCCGCCTACAGAGTTAGCCCCGCCCATCTGGGTTTGGCTTTTTAAAGATCAGCCAGAAAACTCCAACTTGTGCCACCCTAAAAATATGATTAAATGTAGTTACTGTGATCATTTTAGTGACATAAATCCTGTTTATTTTAAAGAAGGATATAATAAAAATTATAAATGTTTGTGGGTGTGTAATTTTGTTTCTTTTCTTGTCATAACTGTGACCAAACTGTCCATAACTGTGACCTGTGACCCCTCAGGTGGTTCGTGATGGGCCCGGCCCGCTCCGGCACCGGGATCCACATCGACCCGCTGGGCACCAGCGCCTGGAACGCCCTGGTGCAGGGCCACAAGCGCTGGTGCCTGTTCCCCACCAACACGCCGCGCGAGCTCATCAAGGTGACCCGGGAGGAGGGCGGCAGCCAGCAGGACGAGGCCGTCACCTGGTTCAGCGTGGTCTACCCCCGCACCCAGCAGCACACCTGGCCGCCCGACTTCAGGCCGCTGGAGGTGCTGCAGCGGCCTGGAGAGACCGTCTTCGTCCCGGGTCAGTCCGGTTCCGCTCGCCGTTCTCGTCCATAAACCAAAGACATTTGAGCATCAAATTGTGTCACTGAAATCGGCGACTCAGCATTAGCCGAGCTTTTACTGAACCGACAATATCAGAGAATCATTCAGGACGTAATTTTATAAAACATTAAGCTGATCGCACTGGTTCTCATTGGACCAGTTCTGATTGGACCAGGTCCAATCAGGTCCGATTGGACCTGATTGGACCAGGTCCGTCAGAACCATCAGACAGCGTCTGATGGTTCTGATCCACCTCAGACACCGTCAGTCATCAGACGTGAGGCCCGGCTGCCGAACAGTTTTCCATCAATCAACATCAGATTTGATGCTCACTGATTAGTAGAGTGATTGGTTGATATTGGCTGATCGATCGGCTGGTTTTCACTGATTGATCGCTGGTTTCCAGGCGGCTGGTGGCACGTCGTCCTTAACTTGGACACGACGATCGCCGTCACGCAGAACTTCGCCAGCACCACAAACTTCCCCATCGTCTGGCACAAGACGGTACGCGGCCGACCCAAACTGTCCAGGAAGTGGTACCGGTAAGAGAGCGGCGCCGCACAAACACAGCTGAGACTTTATGATTTTAAAGGTTTTCAATAAAAGTACAACATGAAAGGGTAACAAAATAAAAACTGCTTATACTTTGTCGTTTAAAACTACATCATAAAATTGTTACTTTGTTTTAGCTTTTTACTTTAGCATCGTTTATTTTACTTTGATTTTTATTCTGTTTTTATTGCATTTGAAATTAAATTTATCTTTTAATTTATTTGTCAAATTTTACTATATTACTCATATTTTAAAAGTAATTTGTTTCTTTTTCTTTCACTATTTTATTTTAAGATTTTTTAAAATTATTTCTTT
The DNA here is from genome assembly GCA_922788865.1 of Poeciliopsis turneri. NCBI lineage: Eukaryota > Metazoa > Chordata > Actinopteri > Cyprinodontiformes > Poeciliidae > Poeciliopsis > Poeciliopsis turneri. Next base: position 323,384 of record CAKLNU010000846.1, read on the forward strand.
ATTGCATGTTTGATTTTTTATGCTTCTCATTCCTTTTAATGTCATTCAGTTCAATAATTCAATAATTTACATTTTTGTTTTAAATTTATTTTTGTTTCTACAGTATTTTATATATTTTATTTTTCTTTATTTGTGTCAAGTTTACTTAGTTTTTTATCCTTAAAAATCATAATTTTATTATAAACTAAAACTTGGCTTTTAGTTATTTTTTTAATTTTCTTTCCAAAGGTTTAGTTTATTTTACTCTGAGGAAAAAGTTTTTCAGTTTTTCTGTTGTGCTGTGTTGCTGAGGCAACGCATGAATGCAGTGTGTGTGTTTCACGGTGTGTGTGTGTGTTTACGGTTGTGTGTGTGTGTGTTTCACGGTGTGTGTGTGTGTTTCACGGTGTGTGTGTGTTTCTGGTGTGTGTGTTTCATGGTGTGTGTGTTTCACGGTGTGTGTGTTTCACGGTGTGTGTGTTTCACGGTGTGTGTGTGTGTGTGTTTTCATGGTGTGTGTGTTTCACGGTGTGTGCTGCAGGTCCTGAAGCAGGAGCGTCCGGATCTGGCGGCGCTGGCTGATAAGGTCGACCTGCAGGAGTCGACCGGCATCGCGTCGGACAGCTCCAGCGACTCTTCGTCCTCTTCTTCGTCCAGCTCCTCCGACTCTGACGTAAGGCCGGAACGCCGTCCGACGATCCGAGCCGCCGTGCTTCCTGTCACATGACTTCCTGTTCTCCGTCTGTCCTGCAGGGGGAGTCGGGCTCCGAGGGCGACGCCGTGTCCCACCGCAGGAAGAAGAGGCGGACCTGCGGGGCGGCGGCCAATGGCGACTCCACCAGCCAGGACGACTGCGCCAGCAAGGAGCGCTGCTCGTCCCGGTGACCCCTGGGGTTGTGACCCCTGGGTGACCTACCGCCTTTAACTGTTAAACCCGTTTGATGAGGCGTTGAGGTGCTTCTGTAGACTAAAGGTCCAGGATGGATGCTGCTGTGGTGAACTCTGACCTTTCTGGACTAGACTGAGGCCTTCTTTACCTGAACGCTGCAGCCGAGCCTCGGCTTCTGGGACTCCAGTTGTGCCAAAAACAGGAAGTGATGTCACGTGGTTTCCTGCTTCTTATGAAACACTTTTAGCTTTGCCTGACTGGCGGATTTGTTCTCTGGGCCTTAAAATAAAGAATTTCAGAGGAAAAGCTTTGCTGTCGGTGTGTGTACTGTCCTGCCTGTAACCATGGCAATATTCAGCACCTCTGTGGCTCGTTAAGCAGGTTCTGCTGGACTCGGCCTGGTTCTGGACCAAACAAAGGAACAGAACCGGCCTGGAGATTGGGCCGGCCGAGTTCTGCAGTCTACCCTGACCAGCAGGGGGCGACAGTAGACAGGAAAAACTCCTTTAGCAGGAAGAAACCTCCACCAGAACCAGAACCAGAACTGGGCTCGGTCTGGAGTTTGGAGAAGGAGAAGAAGAAGAAGAACTGAAAATATTTCCATGTTAGAGAAACAGTAGAGAGTTAATAATAATAATATTAATGGCTGCTGCTGCTTCAGGACAGAAACAAACTGATCTGGTTTTAAAGGTTATTAACAGCAAAGGCTCATCTATGAGCTTTGACTAGGACACAGATTCATGTTTCAGCCTCAAGCTAACACCACACTGCTGACTCCCTAAAAATACATATTTCTCTGTTAATCATAAAAACAGGAAAATAATATTTTTAAATGAATTTGTTTCATGTCAAATTTATATTGCATCATTTAATGAGACATTTATTTCTAAAATATTTCATGATTTATTGAATCGTTTTGTTCCTCCTTAAACCCCGCGAGTCGCATCCTGATTGTTTTAACTTTAAAGAACAAATTTAAAACACAAGCTGCGCATTGCAGAAAGATTATCAACATCAAACCTTAGGGAGTTTCCTAAAACTGACATTTATTATCTGGATAAATAATTATATTTTAAGGACTTTATGAGTTTCTGTAAATAGTTCAGAAAAGAAAAACAATTCAAACATGACCTGGATCTCAGAGTTTCTGACCCGGAAGGGAGGTTCTGCTGTGGCCTCCAGCTTTACAAAATAAAAGCTGAACCACATTTTCAAACTTTTATTTTGAAAACTTAGCACATTGAACACTGCTGAAGTATTTCTCTTATTTTAAACTTGTTTATTTCGGGCTCTTATTTTGAAGCTTGTTTATTTCGGGCTCTTATTTTGAAGCTTGTTTATGTCGGGCTCTTATTTTGAAGTATCCCGTCAGCTGTCGCGGTCGGACCGAACCTCCAGGCTGGTTCTGCTCAGAGCGCGCCTGGTCCCAGCCTGGTCGACACCCGCCGCTCTTCGGAACCATCATGGACCTGGACCCGGCCGTGCTGCTGCCCGCCGTCCTCTTCACGGTGGTCGCGGTTTATTTGGCTTCATCGCTGCTCCGCCGGAAGCCCGACAGAACCGCCTCCTGCTCGGCCGGGACCAACAAGCCCAAAGTCGGACACGGAGACGATGTTCCTCCGTCCAGACCGCCGGGAGAACCGCTGCTCTCCGCGGAACCAGAACCAGAACCAGCAGAGAAGAAGCGGGACTCCACGGAGCTGAAAGTGAAGGTCAGATTTGTGATCGATCTTTGATGTATTTATTGATCTGATTGAAACACTGTGGGATCTATGAAAACTTTAAACTATTTTAATCTGCAGCTGATTTTCTCATTTTCAGGTCCCTATAGAAAATGAGATCCGGATCTCAACGGTTAAATAAAGGAAACAATATAAATTATTATTTCCTCTGAAACTGCAGAAGTTCTAGTTATTAATCTGCAGCTTTAATTCATAAATATTTCTGCAGGTAGGAGGAGAGAGAAGTCTGGGCTGATATGGATGTTGGTCATTTTTAAATTTAAACTTATGTTGGAGGTGAACAGTAAGGGTTCTGGTTCCTCTGGTATGATCTCATCTGTAGGAGGGCCGGGGCTGGGTCCACGGTTCCCGGGTCCACGGTTCCCGGGTCCACGGTTCCCGGTTCCACAGTTCCCGGGTCCACAGTTCCACGGTTCCCGGGCCCATGGTTCCCGGGTCCACGGTTCCACGGTTCCCGGGCCCCCCGCCCCCCTCTGGGCCGACGTCTCTGCTGTGAAACTTGCAGCAGCTGCAGATCCACTTACAGAGGCTCCATAAAGGCTGTTTGTGCAGCAGGAACACAGGCGGGTTGTTCTCTCAGCTCAGCTGTTTTGATTTTTGGCTTGAATGCAGCTCCCAGAACCAGAACCAGGTCAGGTCCAAACTCTTCAGAGAACTGAGGCCAGCAGCGGTTCTGTGGGAAATGTGCTGCTGTTTTCCGGGCGGCTCCAGATTCCTGGTCAGATTTACGGCCCTCTCTGCTGCAGGGTTGCCGTGTTGCTGCGTTGCTGCAACCCGGTTGCAGGCTCCGCCTCGGGCCTCTGCAGCCTAAATAAGGCGGAGGCAGATAAAGCAGCTGGTCGACCAGATGGCATCAGCAGCGTGTTTTTACCCTCCCTGGAGCCAGAAGGTTCCCCTCCTGCTGCTCCTACCAACATGTTGGACTTCTGGAGGAAACGTCGGCAGCAGCTCCTCCTCATAACGCCTCTCTGTTGGATCTTGTCATATTTTTCCTCCTGCAAGTTCTGAGGTTCTGTTGGGAGAGTCAAACTCTTCAGACCCAAAGAGAGAAACTTTCTGATTTCTATTGGAAGGCGCTCCAATGCTAATCCACCGATAGCTTAGCATTTTGCCATTTCTGCTAACTTTTGAAACGTTTAGCGCTCTTAGCTTCCCCTCAGGTGATTTTTTAGATAAATTCTAAAGCAGTAATTTTTTCAGCTGTTTTCTCAAAGCTTTAAGGTTAGCATGTTTCAGCAGCAGTTGTGTCGGTTTAATCCTCTCTGATGGTATTTCCTCTGAGCTGGTTCCGGTTCTGACCCGCCAGCCGACGGGTCCTCAGCTGCTGCTGGACGCTCACCATCTCTCCACGGTGGCTGACCCTGAGCCTGACCCTGCGGTGACCTTAGCTGGTGCTGAATCGTTGGGAGGTCAGGCGGTCGGCTGCGGCTCCGTCAGAAACGGCTGAGAACAAAGACGAGCCAGAGATCAGCCGCCTTTCACTCAGACGAGCCTTTTATGCTCCAGCAGGTTCATTTATTTCACCACCAATAAAATCAACAGAAAGAAGCTAAACTAATAAACTCAACACGTTTTGGTTCTGGCTTCTGGGTTGGGGTTAGATTCAACTCCTTATGAAAGGAATGGAGTACAGAATGATGTCATTTCCTGTTGTGGATGTCATTCATGTCATATTCCATCGGCTTCATTATCAGAATCTGGTTCCACAGATTTAACGGTAAAACAGGAACCAGATGATCTGCAGACAGACATCAGCAATGGCAGGTCGAACCGTCTGCAGTCCATCAGCCTGCAGAGAGGAAAATATCTCAAACTCCACAGGCCTCAGTTAGCAGGCTAAAGGTCAAAGGTCATGAGCGGAGGCTGGTTCTGGCAGAGACTCAGACAGATGGTTTCTGGGATTAGAGCAGCAGACGGCTGCAAACACACCCAGGTGACTTAATCCCACCGCTTCCCTCCCGGTTCCATCTGGACCCATCTGGACCGGCCCAGTCTGGGAGGCGGAACCCATCCCAGGTCTGGATCCAGTCTAAAACTGGACCAGGAAGATTTACTGTTCAACTGAAGTTCTGCTTGCTGCTCTGAGCTGGAAATCGGATCGGCGGCTCAGATTCCAAAACGCTCCGACTCGGCACTTCCTGAAGGACGCCGACAGCTGGAGCGATCCGACGGAGCAGGGAGGTCCGGTTCTGAACAGAGAGGTCCGGTTCTGACCTCAGAACGGGTCGCATTTTACAACAAAATAAATCAGTTTTGAATTTTTAAGTTCTGCCTGTAACGGTAGAGCAGTTCTGTTCGGAGGTCCGTTTCCGGTCAGAACCTGAGTTCAGAATCTGGGGTTCCTCTTGGCTCCCTGCTGGGACTCCTGTCGTCTACATGGTCCAGTACTTGATCCAAATCCAGGTACTTCCAGCTACATATTTTGGTTCTGGAAGTGGCTGATATCCAAACACGAGTCCAAATGGGTCCGGATCTGTCAGAACCCGCTCTATTTCAGGCGATAAAGCAAACCACTCATATGAAGCAGCTGCCACTGTGTGCGATGCTAACTGTCTGCTAACTGTCCTTCATTCCAGGCGGCACCAGAACCCGCTCCAGAACCGGTGACGGTACCAGAACCAGTCATGAAACAAGCACCAGCTCAAGTACCTTTTCCAGAACCATTAGAAGTTTCAGTACCTGTGACAGAACCAGCTGTAGAACCAGAACCAGCTGTAGAACCAGAACCAGCTGTAGAACCAGAACCAGTCAAGCAGAATGTGGGGGAACTTTCCCCAGAACCAACAGCAGCTCAGAAACGTGTCCCGAAACTTGCTGTAGAATCTGTACCAGAACCAGAACCAGTGACGGTCACAAAGACTCTAGTGGACTCATCTGTTGTACCAGAACCAGAATCATCTGCAGCTCCAGAACCAGTTAAGGTTTCTGATCCAGAACCAAAACCTGAAGTGGCCCAACAGCCAGAGACAGAACCAGAAAGAAGGTGGATGAGTCCGGACCAGAACCAGCAGCTGAAACGGTCTCTGAACCCAAAGGGCTCGTGCCAGAGGAACCGGAACCGGAACCAGAGGATAACTCTCTGAACGGTAAGAGGCGTTTCGGGGTGTGGACCTCAGGGCTCTGTCCTCGGCTCCCTGTACTGGTCCAAATAAAACGGGTCAGAACGTTAGGAGCTAAACATTTTTCTGAGGTTCTGAGCCTCATTTTTTATGAGATTAAAAATAAACAGTCATACACCAGGGAGGGACATAAATGTATGACTACTGCTGCGTCTTCCTCTCATACTAAGGACAGTCTGAATGGCTGTGGTTCCATCTAGTGGTCGGAGGATGAACTACAGCTTCCTCATGGAAGTGAGCGATGGACCGTAAATAATCATAACTTTGAGCTGAATTCTGCAGTAAAAACAAATCTTTAGCATTACTTATGCTTTCTGTATATCAGAATATACAACATGTGACCAAAATTCTACAAGTTATTTCTAATTTGGGTAATTTGGGGCTTTTTAGTGACACCTGGAAACTAGAAATGGAAAAGTTTGTGCATGTATTTTGATAACTTTGAATTATAGGATTATTTCACATTACAAAGAATAATATATAAATATTCATTAATAAATAATTATTTACAAAAGTAGGTAAATAATTATTCTAATAATTATTTTAATTTTACAATAAAATATTTTATTGTAAAACAGGAGCTGAAGGCTCCTGGAAAAGTGGAGGAAATTTTAATGTTCAACTGAAAATATAAAACAATGTGTGATTTAATTTGAACTGATTTCATATTAAATAAAACTTTGCAGCAAAGGAGTTTTTTCAGTATTTAGTTGTAACGTTCATTCAAAACCATTTATTTTCACTCAGTTTTAGGAATAGCAGCATTAATAAAATAATCTGCTTCATTCCTTAAGAGCCTCATGGATCTAATTGGCATCATAACTAAATTTACACTAATGGTGGGTCCAATGTTGAAATAAATATTTAGATAACTTCACATCTAAATGACCTTAAAACTCATGGTGATATAATTTCCATTGATTCCACGCCTTCACTGTCGATACAGAAAACATGTTCAGGTTTGAATCTTTAATAAGTGCCTTTAGGAAAATGTGGATCCAGGTGATCATTGTGGACGGAGATGATGTTGATGTTGTTTATTCAAGACAGCAGGTCATTCAGGAACACGACGTCCGGACACCGAGAGGACGCTCAGTCTGAGAGGAGACGCTCCACTCAGGAACCGCCTGAGCGACACGATGCAGCTTTAACTGCAGCAAACATCTGCTGACGGGCTTATCTAGAAGCTGCAGACGCTGAGGAGCACTAGAATGAGCCGCAGGGACAGACAGGGAGGAGAAGCAGGGAGGAGAGACAGGGAGGAGAGACGGGGAGGAGAGACGGGGAGGAGAAACGGGGAGGAGAGGAGGAGATGTCAGGGAGGAGACAGGTGAGGATAGCTGTGTAGAGACTGGGAGGCAGAAGCAGAGCAATGACGTAAACTGAACGAAGTAATAA